>JAPPVO010000017.1:6602842-7053424 GCA_030407325.1 Camellia japonica | reverse complement strand
GGAGTTAGGTTTTGTTGTGTTTTCATGTGCATTCATTCCATATTGAATTGTGCAATTCGACTCCTCGGCCATCATGCATCGAGATGCGTGATTGGTGGCACGAGGATCGAGGCATGCATACATTTGTGAAAATACATTGCCATGCCCCTTTCCTGCTCTCTGTTGCAGCAAATCAAGAATCAGCAGTCTTCCGAGGCTTGGCGCGCTTTCCAAAAATCATTGCAAAACAGAGGCTAATTGGGGCATCACAGTGGATTTTGCGCGAAGGCAACCCGGACATGCATCATTCATCATCTAAGAAGAGTCAAGACAGTCCCTGACTTGCATGCCAGTTTATTCTCTTCTTAGTTAATTTGTTAATTAATTAGGAATTTGTACATATTTTGGACTGTATTATTTATTTGGACTGTACTATTCGGGATTGTATATTATTCATTCGGACCCTCTGCGCGAGGGCATAATTGTAATAAGTGTGCATGAGTGTGATGTATGTCTTCCAACCCCACGTCTTTCTTCCCTTTATTTACCTGCTTATGATGGTTAGATTAGGGCATGTTTCAATTAGCATACAGTATGATAGCATGTTTGCATTCATTCATCTGTTTTGCATGCACCGGGCTCGGCGCATCATACTAACTGCATTTGTATTTCAATTCCCAAATTGAATACTTGATAGCTGTTGCATCTCATATGCCATGTTTAGAATAGCCGAGCCTGCTATAGTTGCATTTTTGCATGTGTTGCATTAGGCATTTCTGTATAGTTAGGATCGTGCATGATTTCTAATCGGTTTCTGTTTTGGCTTGGAGTACTCGGTGAGTTTTATGCTTTAGCATCCTTGCATGCATGTGAGTGACTGCCATGATAACATGCTTACCATGAGGCTAACAGCTTATGGATATACCTGCTTGGATGCCTGTGGGTGGAGGTTGGGTTATTTGGATTGGAACAATTCATCAAATGTTTATTTTAAGCCCACTAGACAGCGGCAAAATCATGTTTTTCTTAAGCCCACCCGAGGGTGGCAAATCCACGTCTTAGCCTACTTGCGAGTAACACCATCAAACCATTTTAAAAAACAAACATGAAATGTTTTGTTTCAATTCAGGCGATCCAGTCTATACTTGTATGCTGTGCGCATCACATAGTGATCTAGGCTAATAACCGGAATAAGAACACACAATATTTTCAAAACAAGATATCATGGTTAGTAGAGGCCGGTCTTTGACCGGGCGAACGGGGTGCTCACGAAGTGACCTTCCCCAATCGTACCCAAGTTCCCGAGCCGAGGTAACTTTGGTGATGACGGACACGTGGCCTTAGGCAACGAGTCAGGTTTCCTAAATTTCCCAAAATAAAATATTTAGGTGGCGACTCTGTATCTGGCGAAGCAGTCTATGTTTGGCACTTCTTTCAAAAAAATCTGTTTTCTCAAAACGATTTGCCGGATTTGGACTCTTTGGTTCAGATTACGAACCGTGACACAAATCGAGTCCGAACTGTAGTGAGGTCCCCCCGCAGGCTTGTTACATGGTGTTTTGAGGTCCTAAGAAGGAAAAGGCCATCCCCTCTCCTTGTTGTCTTCAATACTTGTCATATTTGCCTCATATGTGAGCACCTTTTTTAAGTTCATGTTGGCCATGTCTTAGCTGGTATTTGTGGTTGTTTTGCCATGTATACCTCTGTTTTAAGTTGGTTTAGACATGCCATGTATGCTTCATACACTTGCCTTGTAATTCCATGATTTGGCCTTAACATGCATCATGTTGTAACATGTGTTTTTAGCATGAATTTGGCTTAGCTTTATGAAGCTTCTAGCTTTGTTTTAGCATGCTAGAGGTCTGTTTTTTGTTGTTTTGGTCGTCCATGACTTGCTTTGTATAGCTACCATGCAAACTAGCTTATAGGCTTCGGGTGTTGAATCCTTTAGCATGCTCTACTTGGATCATTTCAATGGTTTGGCATCACTTAGAATGTGATTTCAGTCCATATAGTATGCTGGAATACTTGCATTTATCACCTATTCCATGCCTTGGATAGTTTGAAGCAGCTCAGGAGTATGCAGCTTCAGCAGGGTTGCCTGTTCCTAGAAATGTTTTGATTCCTCGTACCAAGGTTAGACTTTCATTTCACCTCTTTATAAGGTAGAAGGCTGCATTTCCCCCTGATATAGTTTCCTGGTTTCTCTTTGAATCCATTTTCATCTTTTTAATTTTTGAATAACTTCCTTCCCATTTTGAGTGTCTAAAATATCTAGTCTGTAAATATCTACCTACCTATTGATCGTGTGCACACACTTGTGCACACTTTCTGATTTTAGCTTGTTGCTGAGCTAAGGGTTTTTCTATGTTATGGTTGGATTTCCATTATTATTATTTTTTGTATCAAAAGTAATTCTTTTTTGAATATCTTGCCTGGAACATATCTGAGAACATTGCTTCTAGTTTAGACAACTACAGAATTGTCAAACCATTCTCTCTCTCTCTCTCTCTCTCTAACGAAATTATATTTACTCAGTGTTGTACAGTTTCATGATTAAAATGTGTATCGTTTCTCTCATGTTCTTTACATTGATGGGTTTGTTATATACCCCAATCAATACTTTTGGAATCCAGTTTATATTTCAGCTTAATATAACATCGAGTAGTGGGTTCCTCAATAGGATGGCAGTTTGAACCCGGCCCGACGGGAACCCGATCTCCCGACTCGGATTAGAATGGTTTTTCTCCAAAAAATACCCCCGTGGGGATGGGGATGGTATTCGAAATTAAATCCCCGATTAATTTCGAACCGGGGACGGTGATCAGTGTTCAAGCCCCGGCCCGGCCCCGGCCTCGAATTTTCCCGAAGTAAAATTACCAGTTTACCCCTCTATATATATATATATATAAACCAACCCTTTTCACTCACACAACACAGTAGCACCTCACTCACTCATCACCGCCTTTCGTCTCTCTCTTTCTCTCTCTCTTTCTCTAAAACCCTCTGCTGATCTCCATCCTACCATCACCGCCGATCTCCCTCCTCTCCCTCTTCCCATCATCGCCGAGATCTAAGTTCACTTTTTCCGACCTCCGTCACTATCTCCGACTGCCGATTGAGCCACCACAACTCCACCATCTCTTTTTCTTCTCCAACGGCGGTGAGGCCAAGCTTGCCGAATCACCGCCACCATCACCACTGTTTGCGGTAGTTGCAGTGACACCATCCGGCGGTGACCCTAGATCTAGAATTTTCCTTCTTCTCTCTCTCTCTCTCTCGATTTGTTATATATATATATATATATTAGATTTGAGCATCAAATCTCTCTCTTTCTCTCTCTCTCTATATTGTTGATGATGATGATGATGATATGATGATGATGATGAACAGATCTGTTAGATTTGATTTTTGATTTTTGATTTTTGATTTTTTTTTTACATTCGAGCTCATCAGATTGTTAATGGTGATGATGATGAAGAACATATTTGTATGATAATGATGAACATATCTATCTCTCTACTATGTTGTTGTTGTTGTTGATGATGAACAGATTTGTTGGATCTAATTTTTTTTTTTGGTCAGCGAATTTTCGGGGTTGGGGAAGCCTGATCCCCGTTAGGGGGCGGGGGCGGGGGTGGATATAGGTTCCCCATCGGGGATTGGGGCCGGGGACGGGGGAATTTTCACCGTTGGGGATCGGGGACGGGGAGTGCGATCCCCGGCCCCGCCCCGCCCCGCCCTGCCCTATTGCCATTCCTATTCCTCATAATGCAATTTGGTTTCTCAAGAGTTTTTATTCACTGAAAACGTAAATTTATAATTCATCTTTGTAGTTGGAGTTGTTAATTTGTTATGTTCCTCTTAGGTTAAGTTTGATTTAAAATTTTGTTCAACAAGTTTGTTTACTTTGCTAGTATAAGAAGCCATTATTTGATGTTTAATTCAATAGTTCAAAGTGTGATCGATTGGTGATTTCATTGGTTAATAACTGGGAAACTCTATGAGGATGCATTTTGGATTAAAATATTTCTAATTAATCATTTTGGAATTTTTTTTTTTTTTTTGGGTAACATGGAGGCCTTAGTCTGTGGAGGGGGGAATCTTGTCTGTTGCAAGACTGGAAATTGACCTCAAATAATAGTAATACATAAAACAATAGTTGTAATTGACACAGACCAAAAAAAGAAAAAGAAAAAAAGAGTCTTGAGCCACCAAAACCTTAACACAAAAAATAATAGTAATACATTTAATTGTTTAATAAAATTAAAATTAAAAAATGTATACTCAGATGAGGTTGTTATAAGGTTTTCTTGGCTTAGCTTCTACATGTTACAATGTCTGTGTTTGTAGTAAGATGAGACTACTGCTATTATAACGGCTTCACCTCTCCTGCAGTTTGTTACATGATGAAATTTTGTCAGGTGTCAATTTTGATTGTGCTTGATATTTTGCACATTATTGGGTTTGACAAAGAATCTACTTATATGCTTTCAGGGTTTTGTTTCAGCAGTAAGTCAGATGCGCTCATTTGTTCCGGCCATATATGAAGTAACTGTTGCTATTCCAAAAAGTTCGCCTCCACCTACAATGCTAAGACTCTTTAAGGGGCAGTCTTCTGTGGTGAGTATATGGTAGTGAGTTTTAAAAGTCGCATTAAAAAGTTTGCACATGTGGTTTTGAAACTTGTCGGTTGTGTTGTGGTTTCCAAGTTATTTTGATCTTGTTTCATGATGTGAGGTAGAATTTTGAACTTTCTCACAATCAATCAACTTGGTGCTTTTTCTGAACCTGTGAGTTCGTTTCTTGATATGTACATATAAGCAACCAAGAAAATTTAAAGGAACCATTTAAAAGTTGTAAATGAGTTATCCTCCACTCCCCCCACAGGCACTTTCCTATTTATCCTACCGCATCAAACAAAATAAGTCTCAACATTGTAGACATTTCACTGGACTTACTAATGGGTCTTTAATGCTTGATCAATTTTGGCGTGAGAAAAGAATTGTATCATAGAAAGAAAGAGCTATATGTAGCCATCCATCATCCCAAACATTGTGGCAATTTCAATTTGAAGCATCACACAATCCTGGTTTTTCTTTTCCTTTTTCTAATTTGAAAGACATTAGGGAAACTTACGTGTAGATCCTAATAAGTGAACTTATTGTCCTATAGGTCCTGTGAGAATTAATGGCATCTTTCATCAAACACTATTAAAAAAAATCATTAATTGTTAATTTTCAGTGATAGTTTGAAAATTGTCATAAAAAATGTCACTAATTATAAGTTTTAGTGACAGTTTAAAAAAATCATTACAAAAAAAGTCACTAAATTTCAACTTTCAATGACAGTTTGAAAATTTTGTCACAGAAAAACGTCACTAATTGTAAGTTTTAGCGACAATTTATAAAAATAGTGACAAAAAAGTCACATATTGTTAATTTTTAGCGACATAAAAAATTGTTACAAAAAATTATTTTTAGCAACATTTTTATTAGAACTTATTTTCAATAGAATTTAATGGGAATTAAAGTCCAACTACTATGAACTATTGGTAGTTTACCTTAAATGGTGTGTTAATTATTCACTGTCATGCAGATGCATGTGCACCTCAAGCGGCATTTGATGAAGGATTTGCCTGAAACAGATGATGCTGTTGCCCAATGGTGCAGAGATATGTTCGTGGCCAAGGTGCACACTCTTCTTCATCCTGTGTTGTAACCTGTTGCATTTTAGTGGGTTTCTCAACTTGTTTATTTTTCCTCGGAAAAATATCTTAAGCTAGATGCTATACGGAAACAAGCCACACACATGTACCTATAATTATGTATATGACTTCCAGAATAGCTTTGTAACACTGATAAATGATACCTTCATGAGTAATTCGTCTGGTTGCATATTATGTGATTTTTTGTAACTTCTTCACAATTTGGTTTTGGCTTTTACCAGGATAAGTTATTGGACAAGCACAAAGTTGACAACTTTTTCAGGGAGCAAGAACAAAATATGGGCCGGCCAATAAAGTCTCTTGTGGACAAGCACATTTAACGGTTCCACCTTATACGAGAGGTTATGTCTGATTCATGTATTTAGATTTTTTCTGTTGCATATTCAGTTTCATGTTGTTTCCTGCAAATGAAAATTTTGTATAAACTCAGTTTTTATTTTTTCCCTTTTCGGCTTTTTGGTGAACAGTAATCCTATTGTGACCAAATTTATTTTATTATTATTATTATTGTTTTTGAGAACACTGTGACCAAATTTATTGTATGATATGTTGTCATTACATTAATTTTATTTAGGGTAAATTACATTGACATTAGCAGTTCTATAATTTTTTGTATTAGTTACACTGATCTCCCTTACTAATTGGAGCTAACGTAAATAGTGTGAAAATACAAAAACAAAATATAAATTATAGTGTCAAAGATATGATAATATTATTTTTTCATTTATATGATTAATGTATTATTAATGAAAATGGAGTTAAGTATTATGTGAATTAAAATTTTAAGGAACTTGGTTATCATTTTTTAAAAACACTTTTCAGAAAATTCTATTTTCTTATTTTTTGTGTTTTTTTTTGTTTTTACTGAATTTTTTTAATATTTTGAGCAATTTTTTTAATTTTTAGACATACCTAACATAAATATACCTAAAAAGTAAAAAAAAAATTGAAAAAAATCTTTTAAAAATTCACTAAACACCAAAAATACGAGAATTCAGTATATTTTTTGTATTTTTATGTATTTATTAATTTTTAAAAATATATTTTCACAAATTTTTTACTTTTTAGATACATTTAAGTAAGGTGCATCTAAAAAAAAAATTAAAATTTTAAAAATATTCACTAAAAACAAAAACACAAAAACTAAAAAACTCAATTTTCAAAAATTTAATTCAAAAAATTCAAACCAAACATACTGGATTATATTATGCCAAATTTATGGGTTCATTATATTTTTTTAAGAGAGATAAGTTTGCCCTTTTGTTTAATAAAATTTGAAAATTGATTATTTTAGTTAGTTTTTAAAATTTTTATGAAAAGATATATATATATATATATATATAAGTAGAGAGAGTATTCTGACGATTTATAGTGATTTTTTTGCTAAAAATTACACTCTCCAAGCAGGGCCTTACTTTCATTGTATTGGTGTAATAGGGACTCAAATGTCATATTATATTATATAACAATGGGTTGGCAACACATCATCAAATTTGGAAGGACGTGTTAATATGTGTCTCTTTTTTGGAAATCCCATGAGGCTATGGATTCCAAAGTCTTGTTTGACAAGAAATTACTACTTCTATTTCTATAAAAACAATTCCATGTTTATAAAATAAACTCTCGCTTTCACTTCTCTCTAAACCCTGTTGAAGCCTCAAACAAACCCTTTCTAGTTATATATCATTGAAGAATTTACTTTGAATTAATATTTCTCCAAGTTCTAGATAGAGTGGACCTATCATGCACCGTGGTCAAGGAAAACCACCAAAGAAGCCTAACAACCATAACAATAAACTTCTGTTAAGTGTTTCTTCGCAACCGAGAGGAAGACCATCGAAAAAACTTAGCCATTTTAAGAATCAACCTTATCTTGGTTTCCATTCGCAATCGATAGCCCGACAATTCAGAACTAAGACGTTGACGTTTATTACGAAGGAAAGGGTTACTTTGAATGTTCCAAATTCATCTGATGCCTCCGAAGCAACAGTTTCAGATACTCTAAAATTAGAAAAATTTACAAGTGTTGCTTTGGATGTTCCAAATTCATCAGATATCCTGAAAAGAATACCTTCAGATGATGAAAGAACAGAAAAGTTTCCTAGTTGGAACAACAAAAAGAAGAGAAAAGACAGAAAAAGATGCGAAAAATTAAACTCTCCTCTTGTATTAGAAAATTGTTCGAGTCGATCGTGCTTGTGGGAGATTCCAGGGCCTATTCCTCCGGATATCTTCCACATAGAATTGGATGATAGTTTTTTTTCAAATTTTTTTCGTGACATTCCAAATTTTGATGATTAATGTGGGTTTCATATATGACATTCATTGATTGTAATTAGCAAAATTAAGCTTTTTTTCTTTTGGTTTTGCTGGGAGCTAACTAAAACTATATGTATTTATAATTGAAGAGAAAATATTCATTGTGTTTGGTTTTAATTTTTTGAATTCAACTTTCTGAAAATTAAGTTTTTTATTTTTCATTTTTTTTTTGTTTTTAGTAAATATTTTTAAAATTTTAAGCAAATTTTTTTTTTAGATACACCTTACTTAAATGTATCTAAAAAGTAAAATGTTTGTGAAAAATATTTTAAAAATTTATTAAATATACAAAAATATGAAAAACATACTGAATTTTCATATATATATATATATATATTGTATTTTTGGTATTTAGTGAATTTTTTAAAGATTTTTTTCACAAATATTATACTTATTAAGTGTATTTATGTTAGGTGTGTTTAAAAATTAAAAAAATTGTTTAAAATATTAAAAAAATTCAGTGAAAACAAAAAATACGGAAAACAAAAAAGTAGAATTTTCTGAAAATTGAATTATAAAAATCAAAACCAAACAGAGTGATTAGTATTTTTATTGTGTAATAAAAAATATAACTTAAATAAATTATGTATAATAAGTTTACAAAATACTAAATTATAACATAGCAAAGAGATAAAGTTTTTATAACACAGTAAGTTAATTTTAATTTTTAAATAAAAATAAATATTTTTAATTTGATAAATGATTGGATTAGGAAAAAAAATATTAATTGATGTAGATTTGTATTGTAACTTTATATAAATATAAAACTTAATTGAATAACAAATAAGTGAATAGAATGAGTTGTCATTTTAAAAATATAAGAATATACGAAGTGTCACGCAAGTTACACAGAAAAAGGATAAACTTTTTAAGAATAAATATTAGGACGACGCTTCTTTACAGTTCCGAACTCATTTTTGATAATTTGTTCTTCTAATTTTTTAGATGTTTGTACTTAGATCATTCATGAAAAATTCAGATAGATTTAGTGCAAGTCTTAGCTAATAAAATAAAAAATTTTCAACCAATTATGTTTTAATGGGGTTCTTGCGATTGAAAATTTTGATAGTAATCAATTCTTTTTGTGACAAATTTACAAAAACAGGAATATTAATTTCAATATGTCCCGATCTAAATTATTTTTTTCAATATGTACTTTTCTTATTTATCATATATGATGTGTTATTATTGTATTAATTTAATAAAATTTACTGATTATTTACTAATATATCACTTTATATTTACGTGTTGACCCATCATCAAAATTTGAAAATTAAATTCCATTAAATGTTGATTCCGAGATCTTTGACGGAAAAGGAAATAGATTTTCAACTCTTTCTCATAGAGTAGAGTTAGAGCAATGCTAGAGATATATATTTTTTGCCAAATATTTATATGGGTGTGAGATTTATACTCATGTGAAATCTATATTTATGTGAGTATTTAGTAAAAAAATTGATTAAAAAATTGGGGTATCTAACATTTTTGGTAGAGTTATTATGACCGAGAGAATGATTTATCTCTAATTTACAAATTTGGACTAGACCATTTAGCCTCCGTTTGGGAAGTGGGTTGGCTTTTTGGCTATTTTAGCCTGGGCTATTTTAGCCTGGTTTGAGAAGGGCTTTTTGGCTTTTTTAACTTTTTTTGTGAGAGAGAATTGTAATGATTATGGGTTGGATTTGATATTTTATTTTTTGTGGCTAAAATAGCCTATTTTGTTTTTTGTGGCTATTTTAGCCCTTAACCCACCCAAACCTTCTTGCCAAACACCACCATTTTAAAATTGATTGTGTAAATTACTCATGTGAAAAATTAAATTAATCGAATAATGATAACCACATCTTTAAATTAGTTTTGTATTAAAAATAAATAAATAGTTATACTTAAGATTATACTCATCGTTTATTTTTTTGCATAGAAACCTAATTTAGAACATATGGTTACCGTTATACGTTTAACTTAGCTTTTTATATGAATAATTTACCCAACAAATTTTAAAATGTAAACCACGTGAATTATTTAATTTAAGTCCAAAAAAAAAAATTAGACGGTCTAGTCCAAATTTGTAAACTGGAGAGGAGACATAGCCTTCCACCTCTTTCTAACAATGTTTTGCAACTAAAAAACCCTAATGAGAAAATAAATAAAAAGATGCATATAGACAACTTGGAAAAACAGATACAATTGAATTTGATCCCTAGTTCTATGACTTTATAATAATATCAAATTTTATTTGTGATACGAATCAAGATGAAATTAAGGTCTCATTTGGTAATTTACTTATTTTGATTAAAAAATTTAAAAAAATTTAAAAAGTTAAAATAGTCAAATCGTACACACTAATTATTTACGTTTTTTTTTAAAGATAAAAAGTCATTTCCAAAAATATTCATTTTGTTTGGTTTTGAAATTTTTAAAAATAAAATTTCAATTTAAATGTTTTGTTTTTAGTGAACTTTTTAAATATTTTAATTAAAATTTTTTATTTTTTAGATTCACTTATTTTAAATACACTTTAAAAGTATGAAATTTTTGTTTTTTTATAAAAAAAATTATTAAATAAAAATATATAAAAATTCAATAAATATTCATATTTTATAAATTTATCAATTTGTTTTGAAAAAAATTCACAAACATTTTATTTTATTTTATTTTGGTATATTTAGATTAGATGCATCTAAAAAATAAAAAAAATTAACCAAAATATTAAATTTTTTTACCAAAAATAAAAAAATACAGATTGAAAGCTCAAAACCAAATAGAATGATTAAATAATTAAAAAACCACTAAAAAAATTAAAAATTAAAAAATTAGAAAAATTAAAAAGTGGGATTAGGGGTGGGCACGGGTTAGTTACGGCCACATAATTTTCAATCCGTCATCCGTCTGCTAGATTGGCGGATTGGAGAAAATCAATCTGCATCCGTCCGCAAATTCGGCGAATGTGAATTGAGCGGATTGACGGATGGATGTGAATCGGTTTGGCGATTTAAAATTTTATAAATTTTCAACATAATTCAATTTGTGCACTTCCTCAACAAAAAAAAAATGTATTACAGTCAATGACTTAAAAAAGTATTACAATCACTACATGCCTCATCCAAAGAAATAAAGTTTGAAACTTTAGAATATTACAATCATTGCATGCCCCATCCACATAAAGTATTACAATTTGTGGTTCTTAAAATATAAAAATAATTCAAACTACCAAAACCATGAACAAAGCAGTAATAGAGATTGTATGCCTTTGTATTGTTACATCTATATCTATTTTTGAAAACAAAAACCAATCAGCATATATCATCTTTCTTATTTATTATTTTTAGAGTAAGATTTAAAAATAAAAAATATAGATAAATAATACATTTATTTTTTTCAATTTAAAAAATATATTCAAGTTAAAAACTCTTTTTCAACAAAATATATTCAACATAATATTTAAACTTTTTTTCAATTGAAAACACAAATAGAATATCTAAACAAATTAAAAATACAAAGTCTTACAAATTACTAGGGGTGCTCGCGGTTTGACGGTTTGGTTGCGGCCAAAAGAATCTCAAATCCTCCATCCGTTCAAAACTAGGTGGATTGGAAAAAATCAATCCGCAACCGTCCGCTCGTCATCACTCATTCATCCAAAATACGGCAGATCAGTATATCCGCTGCTCACTCCTAAGTGGGATGGAGATGGGTTTTGCTAAAAAAATAAAAAAAAATCAAACTTTTCTTTTGTTAAAAAAAAATAATAAAAAATCACTAAAAAATGTCAATTCTCAAATAAGGTTTAATTATTCTTTGTAGAAATGGTTATTTTTCTCTGTCCCTGCCCGTAAGGATTTTTCTCGCCTCAAAGAGAAAGTGGGGATGGAGACGGGTTTTGCTTTTCCTGTGTCTAACTCGCCTCCGTTCCGTTTATATTTACTAAATATATTTACATGCATATATAATACATACTAGTGGTAAACCCGTGCTATGCACGAAATTGGTTTAATAATGTGTAAATTTTTTAATAATGCATTAATTTCTAAATTTACTCATAAAATTATAATCATAATGTATAGAGATCATTTTTTCAAATTTCTTAAGTGAAGACAATATTCCAAAACAAATGTTCATAAAATATTTAAATCCAATTGAGTTATTTTTCTTAAAACAATAAACTTGATTTCTAACTAATGAAATAATATATATTAACAATAAATAAGATGTTTCTCAATAAACCTAATGTCTAAAACATATATATGCTAAAAAAAACTAATAATAAACTAAATGTCATAAATCAAATCTATCTATATTTGATAAATTAAAACTCAATAGATGTCACTCATCATGTCCAAATGTTCCAAAAAGTACCTGTAAAATAAAAAGTGTTAAGATTTTTTTGTTATCATTTTTTACCTACAAACAAACTTTAAAAATAAAATAAAATAGATATCCGCTTATATGGCAGAGTCGAATCTTGCAATTTGGCGCCGTCTGTGAGAAAGAAAGGAGAATAGACGGCCATCACCGTACAAGATCAACGTGTTGAAAACGACGAGTTTAGCGAAGATGGAGAGTCTGTTGACATAAATAGAATGAAGACCCTTCCAGAAAGGACGCGAAGACAAGGGGCATGAGCGCTCCCAAGGAGATGACATTCAAGTATAGAAGAGCTCAGCCTAAGTGAGCAGATCTTGGATTTCAGGCCCCGGATCCCAGATCCCGAAAGACAAGATCTTAGCCTAAATAAGCAGGTCCGAGAAGAGAAGAGCTCAACCTGAGTGAGCGGATCCAAGATTCCAGAAGACATGATCTCGGCCTGGATGAATAGGTCCGAGAAGAGAAGAGCTTAACCTGAGTGAGCAGATCCAAGATTCCAGAAGACAAAATCTCAACACTTAAGTCCGAGAAGAAAAACGGCTCGTCGATGCAAGGCCGAGGTAATGATAAATAACTTACACTCATTATATGGCAGAGTCGAATCTTGCATATAATGGAGTTGAACTAACTTGGAGTAACATAGGCTTGCTATGTCGGCAGAATCAAACTCAGGTTGAAACCAAGTAAGATCAACAGAGAAATCAAGGCTAACAACCTCGGCTTGAAACCAACTTCGGCGAACAAGATCACATGCACAAGCTTAATGTGAACATAAGTCCACATTAGGGGGCAGAGAGTTATAAATGATGTTTAACACTTGTTGAAATTTGTAGCAATTTACAAGTTGAAGTTAAACCGATGTTATGTTTAACACTTATTGAAATTTGTAGCAATTTACAAGTTGAAGTTAAACCGATGTTATGTTTAACACTTGTTGAAATTTGTAGCAATTTACAAGTTGAAGTTAAACCGATATGATGTTTAACACTTGTTGAAATTTGTAGCAATTTACAAGTTGAAGTTAAACCGATGTTATGTTTAACACTTGTTGAAATTTGTAGCAACTTACAAGTTGAAGTTAAACCGAGATGATGTTTAACACTTGTTGAAATTTGTAGCAATTTACAAGTTGAAGTTAAACTGATGTTATGTTTAACACTTGTTGAAATTTTTAGCAATTTACAAGTTAAAGTTGAACCAAGATGATGTTTAACACTTGTTGAAATTTGTAGCAATTTACAAGTTGAAGTTAAACCGAGATGATGTTTAACACTAGTTGAAATTTGTAGCAATTTACAAGTTGAAGTTAAATCGAGATGATGTTTAACACTTGTTGAAATTTGTAGCAATTTACAAGTTGAAGTTAAACCGATGTTATGTTTAACACTTATTGAAATTTGTAGCAATTTACAAGTTGAAGTTAAACCGAGATGATGTTTAACACTTGTTGAAATTTGTAGCAATTTACAAGTTGAAGTTAAACCGATGTTATGTTTAACACTTGTTGAAACTTGAGAAAAATTTACAAGTTGAAGTTAAACCGATGTTATGTTTAACACTTGTTGAAATTTGTAGCAATTTACAAGTTGAAGTTAAACCGATGTTATGTTTAACACTTGTTGAAACTTGAGAAAAGTTTACAAGTTAAAGTTAAACCAAGATGATGTATGACAGCTCATATGCGTGAACGGGTTCTTGGAATTCTTGTTCTTTAAAGAGACATGTCGGCCTTAACGATGATCTCGGCTGCGATACTTTAAGCCGACATACTGGAAAGTACCGATATAGGTTCCATCACCTCAGAATGCCGAGGTAATAGAACCTAGGGGGCAGTTGTGGGGATATATTTTCTGAGCACCAACACGTGGCCAAGGTGACGCCGACGTGTCAGCCGAGGTGCTACGTGTCCTGGTCCTGATGCCGAGGTTATCTCGGTTAGGCCGAGGTTATCTGCGAGGATACCGGAATCCGAGATAAGTGGATATGGGACAAGAGTCCTAGATTGGAAGAAGACTTCAGTTTAGGTAAAGATAAGACTCTTAGAGAATTTATCCTAATCCCACTGGGAGTCCCAGATTAGCAGTAATCCTAAGTCCATTAGGGCTAGGCTCCTATTGGGACTAGGATTGTATTGGCTATAAAAGAGAGGCACCCCCATGGGTCTAAGGTATGCTTTTATGCTCAAGCTTATGAGTTTAGCTATTGGTTATTTTTGAGAGATATGGAGTACTGACTTGATCATCGGAGTACCCCCGGGTGGACGAGCCACCGCCGGAGACTCTTCTTTCTGTCGCAGGTCAGACATGTGCCATCTATTCTGCCGGTGTTCTCCAGTTGAGTACTAAGTTGGCAGTGTGGTCGGAAATTGACACACACAATTACCTTATGAGGAGTGGTGATTTAATTGTCCTCATTTTTGGGTTGTTACTTCACTTCACTCTCTTCACAACCATTATTTTGTTGTTGTTGCTGCTGCTCTTCCACTTTAATATTTTCATTACCAATGCATTGCTCCACTTCATCCAATGCTTGTAAACAAATCATATCATTTTCAATTTCCTCCAACATAACTATCAATGCTTTCATGTCAGGAAAGTCCTTTTTAATTTTTTTATGAATTTCTTGAATAGGCCATGAGGTTGGAAGTGTGTTAACTATAGCATGAACCAATATTGCAATGTGGGGCTGGAAACCTTTTTTCCTAAGCTTATAAAACACTTGCTTTTTATGTAACATATGCTCTCGTACCGTTAAATTTGGAGTCATCCGCGCTTGCTCAAGTTCAATCCATAGAGGATGAACTTCACGCTCCTCCTCCATTAAAGCATCCATTAAGTCTGAGGCATCTTTGATTTCATGCTTTTGAAAAATTGTTTCCTTTACTTCATTCCAGCTCGATGGTAAAAGGTCTAATATTGTTTCCACCAATTTTTTTTCACTTATTTTTTTTCCTAATTTTTGCATTGCTCGACATATTTTGATTTTCCAATCAACAAAATTTTCTACTGGTAAACCCTCTTTATGTGGTACAGTTTCAAATTCATTTATGGCATTTTGCATCGCCAAACGATCACTACGGCGCAAATTTAGAGGAGGCCGCATATTTATCTGCACAATGAATTTAACACATTTAACATACAATTACATAATGTTAGTCAAGTTGTTTTTAATAATAAACCACATTAATTATTATTTGAGTAAAATTTATAATGATTAAAAAAAGAAGGGTACTTAATTATAAAATAAAATAATTGTATGAATTAAACATAGTATATGTACTGACAATTAAATTAAATATGAACATGTAAATTTCAAATGCAACATATGTTTTCATGTATGAAATTACTTATTTTAAACAATCAATATATGAAGAGAAATAATAAAACAATTGTTTCTAGGAAAATGAACCACATTTGAAACTCTTGAACAAAATTATTGATCAATGCCACTAAAAACTTCTATGTAAACTACATTTTTGGTGACATCATCCGGTATGCCTTGTTTATTAATAATCAACACCTTTAAGCCTGATGGAGAGGTGACACGTGATAGAGCTACATACAGCTGGCCATGAGAGAAGACTGGATTTGGAAGATAAAGGCCCACATTCTTCAAAGTTTGCCCTTGACTCTTATTTATTGTCATAGCGAATGCCAACTTTATTGGAAATTGCCTTCTTTTCATTGTAAAAGGAGCATGATTTTTGGAAGGTGTTAAAACAATACGTGAAAGTAGTACTTTCTCACCAACTCTAGACCCTGTAATAACTCTAGCTTCAATTACTCGATTTCCCATCTTATCAACAATTAATCGAGTGCCATTGCATAATCCCAAAGATTGGTTGACATTTCTTAGAAGCATTATTGGTGTTCCAACTTTCAACTGCAAACAATGATTTGGAGTCCTGGTAAATTCAAAGAATGCAAAAGTTCAGGAGGGTTCATGTCTTGAACATTGCTCTCACTTTCTGTTGGACACAATTTATCGGCACTGTTAAAAGTTTTCATCTCTCCAGGAAGCATCGAAAGCATAATAGAATTGATTTCATCAACATCACTATTTTTAGGAGCTAAAATGCCTCGTTCTTTTAAGTACGACATATCCTGATATTTATTTATGAAATCAGGATAGGTGGCATCGATTAACTGGTGCAAATCTCTTTCTCCATTTTTTATAACAAATTTTTCTGGTATCTGTATCCAATTAGGTTCATAGCCTTCACTAAATGAGCTTCCCATTATTTTCCCTTCACCAACCAATTTAATCCACTCTGCAAAGTCACGTAATTCATGACGCGTATGATTAGAAATATCTTGTGCTGTAACACGCATATTTCTGGTAAGATGCAAAACTTGACAATGCTCCCAAATTGTTGACTTAGGTAATGAAGCTTCCACTGTTTGTTCACGCCCACCTCTAGGTACGACAGGCAATATTTGTCTAAAGTCACCACCAAGCACAAATAGTTTTCCACCAAAAACCCTATCCCCTGAACAATGTTCTGTATTTTTCAATATGTCCCTAAATGTACGATCAACAGCTTCAAAAGCATGACGACTAACCATTGGTGCTTCATCCCATATAATTAACGACGCCTCTTGAATTAACCTTGCCAAATCTGTCCCTTGATTTATTGAACAACATGATGAGTTATCAGGGTCAAGTGGAATCTTGAAACGGGAATGGGCAGTTCGTCCCCCGGGTAAGAGCAAAGCTGCAATACCTGATGATGCAACAGAAAGAATGATCTTCTTATCGGATCGAAATTTTGCAATTAAAGTGCTCCATAAATATGTCTTTCCAGTTCCTCCACTACCATACACAAAAAATAAGCCCCCATGATGAGTGGAATAAGCTTCCATTATGGTGTTAAACACTTTCAATTGGTCATCATTCAATCCCACATATAAAGATTCAAAAGATTGCATTTCTGAAATGCTATCGTAGTTCAATTCCTCCCTTATGAGCCTATTAGTAACCATTTGACCTGATCGATATGATGGTAGTGGCATCGGAGGAAACTCTTTAAGAGACCTTCCATTCTGATTTAGTATGTGCTCAATTTCAAGCAATCCTAAATTTTTCAATTCACATTCTTCGAGACTTATATTGCCATCCCCAATTTGCCTTTGTACCCTATTTTGTAAATCATCAGTAAGGTCAAACCAATGATTCTCCCACAATTCATATGCATTTGTAACCTCAGAAAACATTAGCATTGAGCAAAACATATTTCGCAGTTGAGCACCTGATGCCCATGTTGAGGCTTCTGTTAAAGCTGCGTCCCATTCATTATCATCGTCAAGTAAGCCAAGTGCAAGGCATGCAGATTTAAATGTTGGGTGCACAATGCCATTAACGGTTCTAATATCTTCATAACATTTTGCACCTCGAACCTTGGTAAGCAGCATACGTAAATAATCGTTCACCAGAATTAGGATGTGCATAATACAATCTACCTATGCATATTTGTTGTTGCCTCATTTTCCACTTCTTCTGTTTCTGGTTCCAAACCCATGAGCTAGGAAACTCTTCATATGTTAATGTATTTGCCTCTACATGATCTCTGTTTGCTTGAAACCACCTTGTAAACATTGTCTCGTGAACCGGCTGATTAATAATTGACGGAATGTTATCTGTGTCTCTAAATAGAATAGATTGTTCCCCAGGTAGATGGTACTGCAACCGTTCAACTGAAGGGTATTGCTTTTGCAATTCAAACTCAAATATACGCCAGCAACATTCAATTGCGGAGATATATCGACAATCTAAGTATTGTTTTACCTCATCAGCCTCTCTATACCGACTTTGTCCATCAATGTTAAGTCGATTAACATTATCTTCAATTACAACCGTTGCACGATCAGGACCTTTATGTATGTACTTATATAAGTACTTGATCAATTTGCTGTGTGCACAACGCTCAATATTGATATGGGCATCATACAGTACAATAAGATCACGGTTGTATGGAATAACCCATCTGTTGTCAATTTCAAATCCATTAACCATGTATTTTTTCTTTGTATCCCTTCGCCTATAGATAGCAAATCCATTTTCATCAATACTCGTTTCACTGCAAAAATTCTTCGGATAATGTTTTGAACATTTTCCATTCACCATACATGGGGCATTAGGGTTAGCACTGCCACAGGGACCATGTATCATGCACCTCATCACTGTTTGAAATGCTAATGGATCTTCATCCTTATCAGGAATTTCAGCACAAATTATATCATCAATTTCCTCTGGCGATTTTATCTTGTCATCTGCTGATAATGTCAAGATAATGTGCGAATGCGGTAATCCTCGCTTTTGAAATTCGATGACGTGAATATCTATTCAAGAAAAAATAATATTATTTGTTAACTTTAAACTAAATTTAACAAATCTAATTGACCAGTTCAAATAAAAACAAACCTGCAATTATTTTGCCAAAGAATTTTCGGTTCTTGAAATATGCCATCAGTTGTTTCAATTTAATTCGAAAAACTCTCGCAAGTATATCTGGTATATCCTCTGTGCGTCGATTTGGAATGCGCGCTACCTCCTGTTGAATTTCTGACCAATTTGGGTTACATGTGAATGTGACAAAAAGGTCAGGAAATCCCATCTTTCGACATATTGCGATCGCATCTTGGTAATGCTGAACCATATTTCGTGGGCCGCCTGTAAAAGATGATGGCAGTATAAATCTCCTACCAATGGCTGATGCATCACTGTCACCCGCAGTCACAGCATCTTCTAAACCTCTGTACAAATCAGTCCGCAACACATTCTGTTTATGCCTAATGAAGTTTAGTCTATCTTGCTCAATAGCTGCATAACAATCAACAACAAATTGTTGGAACAAACGTCCCCCTTGCAATAGCGTTTTCCCTTCTCCAACTCGAAATTGAAGTCTAAATGCATAAAACTCTCTCATTGACACTCCTTCTCGTTTGTTGTTTGTACCCAGAGTAAAACTTATAGACCTTCTCCATCCATCAGTCCCATAGGGAAAAAGTAATGGATATTGAAGTGGCATGTATGAAGGATGTGTTTCATTAATCCTTTGTAAATGTCCATCTAATTTTCTAACAATTATGTCACGATTTGTAGTGCTTTCAGACCCATCACCAACAATTAATGCAGCAATTTCAGTTGTAGTGGGTCTAGTGTACTGTCTTCCATCCCTCGAACTCAAAATGCGAATATGCAATTCTTGAGCACCATTCTCACGAATCATGTCTCGAGCAGTGCGAAAAATTGATACATATGGATTGATGACATTCAACATTGACTGTAAACCTTCTAATGTGGACGTATCAATTCCCGATGTGCCACCACACCTATTCATAGCATCCATTCTATTGCGAATTTCATGCTCAGTGTCATAAATATAGAGTTGTGCAAATTTAGGCCTTGTTCCAGGTTCCGGTAGTAGAGAACCAATTTTATGAAAATTTGCTCCACTAATACGAAAAACATAAGGACCCCTTCCATCTAACACTGACTGATCAATTTTCCCACCCATGGACGTGAAGGATAATAGGGAGTTATATGTCCTTATGTGTTCCTGAATCTCACATGAGTAAACTGTTGTTGTAAAAATTCAGGAGTTTCTGGCAATAAAGGCAACATCACTTGTCCACTTTGACAACAGACTAAATTTTGGTCGACTCAATGGACTATCTCTTACTTTTTCCTCTATCCACATCATTGTTTGACATCTAGGGCATGTTACTGTTCTCCCACCAAAGTTTGAGCGGTCTGAAATTTTTCTCCTTCTAGAACGTGTGGTAAATGTACTACCTGAAATTATTTAGATTTAGATTATAATTATGAATTTCTATTGACTGTAAGAAATTTGTATAGAGTACATAGTTGGCTAAATGTTTATTACCAGGTGGATGTGCTCTACTTGAAGTTGGTGGTACAATATTAGGAGCTCGCACTTCTGATTCATTTGTATCTAATTCATTAGATATAGGAATCTGAATTCCAACGTGACTAACATCAGGAGCATTGTCATTATTGCAACTCCATGTTTGTCTGAAAGCACCACGTTGCATTCTTTTGAGTCTCAAGATTGTGATCCTCAAATGTCGATTCTCCTTTTCTATTTTCCGAAGGCGATCCTTTAATGTAGGATCATTACGATCATATCGTGTTAAAAGTAATCTTCTTCTTGCCACCAGTCGTGCCAACTTGGAGGAAAGATATTTTCGATATCGATTTTCATATTCTTTATCAACACCTAATATATAATATAAGATCATATTATTATTTTTGTGATTCTTAAAAGATTATTGAAAATGTGAAGGTCTCACTAATAAGATTGTAAGAAAATTTGAAATGTAACATTATTGTGTAGAAGTCAATAGATTACCACTATGACGGGCACTACTTCGTAATCTTTTTAAACGCAAAACGATGGTTCTCAAACGTCGAGCCTCCTTTTCTATATTGAGAAGACGAATCTTCAAGGTTGGATCATTACGATCAGAATGCCGTGTCAAAAGCAGTCTTCTTTTGGCTACCAATCGAGCCATCTTGGACTTAAGTCGTGTTTGATTAATTTCTCGATTAAAAATCATATCCATCCTGAATAGAGTATTAAGTTGAAGCTTATATAACTCATGCTATTAGTTTATAGTATAGATAATGACTTAAGGATGTGTAACATATGACTTTCATATAAAAAACATGATAATCTATAATTGTTTGTAGTTAATTTTGCACATTGAAATGATTAACTCCTACATGATAACATCTACTGTAGAATCCATATAAATAGAATGTATCAAAGATCTAAAATCATGCAGGTTATATATTTATTATATATATAGATATGATAGTCAGTAATTGTTTCTAGTCATATTAAAATCTGCTAAAAAAACCCACAAACATGGTAGTCTATAATTGTTTGTAGTTAATTTTGCACATCGAAATCATCAACTCCTACATGATAACATTTGCTATAGAATTCATAAAAATAGTATGTAACCAAAGATCTAAAAATTTGTAATTCAACTTCAAACCTGGAAATATCAAATGGTTAACCAATTGTTGCTGATTTATCTGGAATTTACCTTAAGTTTGCTTGTCTTATTCTTCAATAGAATTCAAACTGGAATACAAAAGATAAAGAATACAAAATCTCAGTAAGTACCGTTATTTGTTGTAAGTACATAAAAAAAATTAAAAATCTATTATACAACATGGATCTACTCAGGAGCTAATGTAATATTTGTAAAGAAATTATAACACAATAGTTTTTATAGTAAGCAAAGATAATAATCAAATTATTGTTATACATGGGGAAAAAAAAAACACAAAGGAAAAAGAGGATTTATTTTGATTTATTGTTAGATTTTTTTTGAAGATTTTGTAAATCACAAAATAAACACAAAGCGGTGTCTTTTTGTGGATGGTAGGAATAAAAATTGTGGGTTTTTTTATTTATTTAAAAATAATGTGATAATCTAAGATGGTAGAATTTTTATTGTAGGAATAAAAATTGTGTATTTTTTTATTAATTTATTTAATTGAGAGTGGGATTTATTTAATTGATTTAAGTTATAGATATTACTAAATTTTATGTGATAGACGTCTGATTCAATGAATTGTGGGTGTTGGATATGCATGAGTAAATTGTAGGAATAAAAATTGTGGGTTTTTTTTTTTTAAATAACGTGATAATCTAAGATGGTAGAATTTTCATTTCAAAACATAATATTTCCGATTTTCAAACCAAGTATGTACATATATATTTTGGATTTTGTAAAACAAAATAAAACATGAAAGATTAAATTTTGATTGGAACACTCATAGTACCATCCACAATAGCACCGTTATAAACCATTTCATACCATATCTCAAAGTAAGACATGTAAAAAAAAGAAAAGAAAGGAACAATACTACAACCAAAAGAATTTATATGAACACAATGTAAATTACAATCTGCCCAAAATCGAATGTATATGAACACTATTTAAATTCCTAATGCAAATCAAACCCATACTTTTCTCAATAAATACAAAAATGTGTCTTTGTGCAAGTGTATTCAAGGTATTTCAATAATAAAAGTACACCATTAATGAGAAGAAATATTGAATCTGCAAAATTGGGCTTCAAAGTTGTTTGGGTTGAAATTCTTTTAAACTTAAAAGATTTGTAGTTTCAAAATCTGCAACTTCAGCAGCCCGTGATTACTGCTGCTGTTATGATCTTTATGAAGAAAAAGTCTATTGTGTGGTCAATTACTACTCTGCTCACCATTTTCATAGAGATAATTAATAAGGTAATAGATATGATTTGGGCTTTTCATGTGGGTATATTTTAATATAAATAAACAAAAAGGACAAATAAATCTGCAGAATTGGGCTTGAAAGTTGTTTGTGTTGAAATTCTCTTAAAACTTAAAAGATATCCTCTGTAAAAAAAAAAAAAAAAAGAAATTCAAATATAGGATATATGAATCCCACCGTATATAATATCTAATTTAACCCATTATATCGAAAATCAAACGGGCCTAAAAGAAAACACAAAAAATAAATGAGTTTAACTTTTTCACGACTCAGTTGTAAAACACTGATTTATGAAGAGCCAATTGAAAGGTTCCACATCAACATTTTATTGAATTTTATAAAAGTTTTACATCCATTACCATACACCCACCTTTATGTGATCACTCCTCTCTTCATCTTTCACACATTCATCTCTATCGCTCCCTTTCTCTCTTTTCTAACTCCATTACCGAGGGCTACCGCCATTACCTTGGCGTATTTGGATAGCAAAATTAACTTTTAACTTATTTTACATTATATTAATTTTAATATTTTCTGCATATTTTCAAAATCTGCAGTGGCTTTTCAAAATCTACATTCAGTAACAAAAAGAAAAACAAAAACAAAAGCAGAGACATCTTCAATGAAGATGAGGGAGAGAGATATAGAACTGGAGAGAAGATTGGGTTATATATATCCTATTGAATCTTCATTAAAAATTCAAAATTGGTTGAACGAAGACACTACAATTTTCAGAGCATAATAAAAAAAGAAACAGAGACATCTTCAATGGAGATGAGGGAGAGAGATATAGAACCGGAGAGAAGATTGGGTTATATATATATAAATTATTAGAGCAAAACAAAAAGAAAAACAAAACACACAGACATGGAGATTACAATACCGAGACTTGCATTCGATGGCGGACTGCAGATTGCTGCCGTTCACTGCTGATGAAGGAAATTGATGTAGTGGATTGTTAGAAGTAATGGTTTGAGGGACTGAAAGTGTTTGAGGGTAGGAGAGATTTGTAATGGTTTAAGGGACTGAAAGTGTTTGAGGGTAGGAGAGATTTGTTTGAGGTCAGAGAGTAATAGATTTGTTTGGATAGGTTTTGTTTTGACGTGGGAGAGTAAGAGTAACAGATTTGTTTGGATAGGTTTTGTTTTTTTTTTTAACAGATTTGTTTGGATAGATTTTTTTTTTTTTTTTTGTTAACAGTTTTTTATGGATAAGAGTTGTGGATAGTGGGAGAGTGGGAAGGTGGAAGAGTAGGAGTTTTTATTGTTATGAAATTCTTTGAGAGGGAAGGAAAAGAGTTATAAACTCAGAAGAGACTTGCCACGTATTTTTCAGATTTATGAGAATTTTAGAATAGCATTTTCAAGCCTTGTAAAACACAGCATTACATTCTATTATATAGATAGATAGATAGATAGATAGATAGATAGATAGATATCATTTAATTTTTGTAATATGGTAAAATTAAAAATATTACATTTAGTATTCATTTCATTAATTTAATTTTTAATTTTCATTAATTATAAATTTCTATCCATACTACATTATCTATATTTTTTATTAATATTTATATTTTGTAAGTTATAAAATTAATCTACTAACACCTCGCTCTCGCCACTATCTTGATTTGCATCGTTCCAATCCGTTACCATCCATATTTTGGGATAAGTGAGTAAGATTTTTTTTACAAGATGTATGAGTGTGAGAGTTCCAATCCTCTCCTCTGTGAGAGTTCTCTCTACCTCTTGGTAGTTTACTGGGGTATCTTCCTCTAAGTTTTCCTTTCCCCTGAAACCCTGTGACTTTCAGTGTTAAGGGGTTTTCGAGGGTTCTGGCTTTCGCTCTCTCTTCTTTTCTATTCAACTCTAGTGTCTTCACATGGAAACTTCCTCAACTCCCTCGGATAGTCTAGATTGCTTGGATCTCCAAGAGGGGTCGGACGAGAACGTGGATGTCTCCAACCTCTGTTTGGTAGGGAAGATATTGGCCCCCAAAACTCTTAACAAGAATGCGGTGTTGAACATCATTCAAGGAGCGTGGAAGTCACGAGCTAATCTGGTAATATCATCTTGGTCCCATAACATCTTCTTGTTCCAATTCACTGATCCCGAGGATCGACGAAGAGTTCTTATGGAGGCTCCCTGGTCTGTAATGGGCTATTTGCTGGTCCTACAACCTTTAGCACCAGGGAAATCAGTTGAAGAGATGGATTTCAAATGGAGTCCTTTCTGGATTCAGGTTCATGGTCTCCCTGTGGCCAAACTAACTAGGCAGAATGGTGAGATTATCGGCCGGAGAATTGGGAATCATATAGGGGTCGAAGCTTTGCATGATGGTCTTCTTTTGGAGAGAAGCTTTCTGCGGCTCAGGGTGGAAGTAGATGTGTCCAAACCTCTCCCCCGGGGTTTTATCCTACAGCACCATGGATCTCAGGATAAAGAAGTTTGGATCTCCTACAAATATGAGAAATTATCGGACTTTTGCTACGAATGTGGTAGGTTGGGGCATGACAATTCTTCATGTAAATTTGTCTCCCGCGAGGAGGGCAAGCATTCTGGCTATGGACCGGAGCTTCGAACTAGCAGAGCACCTAGGCTCGACACTCCGGTGCAACAGATCCGTCAATGGGTCGATGAGGCGGAGGAGCGAGTGAGAACATTGGTCAACCAACGGCCGGCGACGAAGAGCACGGAGGACGCATGCAAGATGACCCATGCGCGCCACTGCGACATAACAGAGCCTGTCGCTACTGCAGGCAGTACAGATCCTGGGGTAGCCACAAACTCTGCCGAAGTTGATCCTCCAAGGCATGCTTTCCCTCGGAGAAAGGATATGATGTCCGCTAGTGGTAAGGAATGTGGTCGAGGTGGTCATCCAGGGCCAGCCAATGAGGTATTTTTCGAGAGTACGGTTTCCCACTTGACTAAGAAAGATCACGTTAGGGAGGGTATAGTTACCCCAATGGAGTTTGCACCATCTCCACGCTCGCTGCCTTTGGCCCAGTCTCCTGTTGGTCTTGGGCTTGGGCCTCAATACTTTGTCACTGAACCTGTGGACCACGATTTGCTTAGTAAGGCATCTTACAGCCATGAAAGTAGAGTTGGGCCTTTCAATGAGATTGGCATCGAGGAAATCAGCCCCAACTCCAGCCCAACTCAAGGCTCTCATGCAGGCCAGGCTATTGATAAGTGTATGGCCTCTTTCTTCAAAGAACTTTCCATTAAACGGAAAACTTCGGAAGATCTAGCCAACCTACCTCAGTCCAAAAGGAGCAGAGTCAGCTCTGCTGGTGTAATTCTCTCCTCTCTTGTCCAGCCTCCAGTGTTCAACAGGAGGCTTGTCCGTAACGTGAGCAGAAAGCGTTCTTCCAAACACTACCAGTCTCCTACTAGCTTGCCACAAGACTTACCTGTCGAGGATGACGGGACTTTGGTTCAGGTTCCTATTGTTTGGGATCAAGAGGGAGTGGGTGATTTTTGTTCTCAAGTTCCCAGCACTTATCCCTCGGAAGGCCTTGAGACTACTGAACGGGCACTGGTGGCTGGCCCTCAACAGCCACACGCTCCATGTTGATCCTCAGCTGGAACTGTCAGGGGTTGGGGCGACCTCTGACAGTCCAGATCCTCCGAGGGTTATGTTCAACCCATCGTCCCTCAGTAGTGTTTTTGATGGAAACAAAAAATAAACCGTGGAAGTTAGAGAGAATCCGCAGAAGTCTTCAATATGCCCATAGTTTCTATGTGAATCACGTGGGAGCTTCTGGTGGCCTAGCTCTTTGGTGGTTGGATCAGATTTAGCTCAAAGAACCTTATTCGGTGTACGGTGGGCAGTGTGGGCATAGACAGTGTGTGGGCTGTTTCCTTTATCTATGCTCCTCCATCTAGGTCGGATCGTAAGGAGTTTTGGAAACTTTTAATAAACCAAGCACGTCGGAATTCTTATCCGTGGCTGTGTGTTGGCGATTTCAATCAAATCGGCTCAATGTTCGAAAAGCAAGGTGGTATGGTGTGTAACAGATCCCAAATTGAAGGTTTTCAATCGATGATTTTGGAGTGTGCTTTGATGGATTTAGAATTCAAAGGCAATGCCTATACCTGGACAAACAACCAAGTTGGCGACGCTAATATCCGAGAACGACTGGATAAAGCTTATGCTACGGTGGAATGGCGTAATCGCTTTCCTTTTGCTCAGGTTCATCATGACAGTATCATTGGATCAGACCATTGCCCATTGATCATTCATTGCTGCCTTCCCCCAAAGCGGATTCCTCGGATTTTCAAATTCGAATCTATGTGGTCCACAAGTCCCGAGTGTGGTGAAGTTATTAAGAGTGCTTGGACCTCTTCAACATCTGGACACCCCATGACCCAATTGACCCAACGGCTAGATGCCTGCAGAAGAGATCTATTGGCCTGGAGCAAAACTCGGTTTGGTAATAATAAGAAATTGATTGCGGCTTGTAAACGCCAGCTAGCCCACCTTCAAGGTCTTCCTCCCACCCCTCAGAATTATCAAGACCAGAGTTCTATTCAATCTCAGCTCAAAGATCTCCTTCTTAGGGAGGAAATGTTCGCTCATCAACGATCTCGGGTTAACTGGCTTTCTTTCGGGGATCGTAACACTGCGTTTTTTCATGCAACTCTCACCCAATGCCGACAGAGGAACCAGTTGGTACGACTCAAATCTGAGAGTGGGATATGGCTCGACTCTGAAGAGGACATTAATGCCCATCTTCACCATTACTTTGTTGATTTGTTTTCTTCCGATGGTCACCGGGATTTGGCAGAGGCCTTGAGTGTGGTGAATCAAGTCATCACAACTGAGATGAACCTTCGGTTAATCAGGGAAGTCTCCAATGAAGAGATCCGAGTGGCGGTCTTTCAGCTGGGCTCCGTTAAGGCTCCTGGACCCGATGGGTATCCTGGTTTTTTCTACCATCAATACTGGGATGAGGTCGGGTCTGAAGTTTGCATGGCAGTCCGTAGTTTCTTTACGAGTGGTTTTCTGCCTCCAGATTGGAATCACACTAATTTGGTCTTAATTCCGAAAATTAAAGCTCCGGAATTACTGTCGCACTTTAGACCAATTAGCTTGTGCAATTTTACTCTTAAGATCATCACCAAAATTCTGGCCAACCGTTTGAAGTGTGTACTTAATCAGATTATCTCCCCGAATCAATCCGCCTTTGTGCCGGGGCGAATGATCCAAGATAACATTCTTGTGGCTCATGAAGCTTTTCATTTTCTAAAATTGCAAAAAACGGGCAAACAAGCGAATATGGCAGTCAAACTTGATTTTAACAAAGCCTACGATCGGGTTCAATGGGACTTTCTTCAAGCCTTACTGCAAAGATTGGGCTTCCATGAGAAATGGGTCACTTGGGTTATGCAATGTGTCTCTACGGTTACGTTTGCGGTTTTCGTTAATGGAGCTGAACGGACCTCTTTTAGACCTTCTCGGGGACTCTGGCAGGGGGATCCTCTTTCCCCTTATTTATTCATTTTGGTGATTGAGGTGTTGTCTAAACTTCTCCATAGAAGCTTGGGGGCTTTGGAATTCTCGGGGATTCAACCGACACGAACATGCCCAACTTTGTCACACTTGTTCTTCGCAGATGATGCTCTTTTATTCCTTCAAGCGGAGGTCAACCAATGTCACAAAATCTGCCAAGTCTTGGATGTTTACAACAATGCCTCCGGTCAACGTATTAATTTTGGGAAATCCGGCATCCAATTTTCTCGAAACATTGGATTGGATTTGAAACGTCAAATCTGCGATGTTATGAATATGGGCCAAGTCACTGAAGGAGCTTCTTATCTTGGTTTACCCACTTGCTGGGGCAGATCAAAAATAGAATCCTATAATTTCATTGTGGAACGGGTTCGTGAGAAACTTCAGGGTTGGAAGCTTAAGTTACTCTCCCATGCGGGCCGGGAAACTCTCATCAAATCGGTTGCTCAATCTATCCCCACCTTTGCGATGGCTTGCTTCCTTTTTCCCAAGAAACTTTGTGCTGAATTGAATTCCCTGCTTAGTAATTTTTGGTGGAAAGGTGATCCGGAGAGTCGAGGTATCCATTGGACCTCATGGAATTTAATGTCCATGTCAAAGTTTAAGGGAGGGATGGGTTTCCGGAATTTCCACTCTTTTAACAAAGCTCTGTTAGCGCGCCAGGGATGGCGGTTGTGTAAGTATCCCCACTCCTTTTGTGCTCAATTTCTCAAGGGATTGTACTACCCCCATTCTGATTTTTGGCATGCTCGGAAAGGTGCAAAGGCGTCTTGGGCATGGGCAAGTATTTTAGAGGGCCGAGAGGTGTTAAATCGGGGGGTTCGATGGCAGGTTTGCAACGGGCACTCCATTGATTTCTGGAATGACAAATGGGTTACTTCTTCTCCAGATTTCCGCATTCGCTCTCGACCTCCCTCTGACTGCTCTGTAT
This sequence comes from Camellia japonica, assembly GCA_030407325.1. Lineage (NCBI taxonomy): Eukaryota > Viridiplantae > Streptophyta > Magnoliopsida > Ericales > Theaceae > Camellia > Camellia japonica. The sequence continues at coordinate 7,024,299 of JAPPVO010000017.1, read as the reverse complement.
CCAAAGTGAATGAGGCTATCAATCCCCATACCAAAAGCTGGAACAAGGCGTTGGTGCATCGATTAGTTTCTTCGGAGGAGGCTTCTGGGATTTGTGCGACCCCTATCGCAATTGTCAACAAAGATGACCGTTTAATTTGGCACCATGATTCAAAAGGCAATTTTTCTGTCAAGTCAGGGTATAGAGTGGACCTCGAGTATCAACAGTCTCAAGTCGGTATTAAGGCATCCTCATCTTTCCAGGTTCCTGAGAATGTTTGGAAATTTTTGTGGGCTCTCCCAATTCCCCCCAAACTTCGGCATTTTTGGTGGCGGGCCTGCAACAATCTCTTAGCTTCTAAGGCTAACCTCTATCGGCGTAGATGTGCCACGGAAGCTTTATGCCCCATTTGCCATAAGGAATCAGAATCTGTGGAGCATCTGTTATGTGGGTGTGCATGGACTCGTGCCGTTTGGTTTGGCAGCAGCTTATCTATTCCCCTTGTCGAAGGATCCATCGCCTCGATTCCAAAATGGACCTGTGAGGTGTACCAGGCAATTGCAGACAAGCATGATCGAGTGGACTACGTGTGCAAGATGATTTGGTTGGCATGGCACATCTGGAAGGACAGGAACAACTATGTTTTTAATCATCTTCCCATTGATCCGGTGGCCACCATTTTTGCTGCGGAGAAGAGCTTCTGTGAATCGGCCAACCATCCTCAATCCCCTCCCTCCTCAAGATTATCCAGTCCTGCGCAAGTTGCTCCCAGGACGTGGTCTCCTCTGCTGCCAGGAAGGTTCAAAGCCAACTGTGATGTGGCAATTAAGCCCGGTTCTTCGAGTGCATATATGGCTGTTTTAATCCGAGATTCTGAAGGCTATCTTATGGATGGGGTGGTCCGAATGGAGGAAGTGGGGTCTGTCATGCAGGGCGAAGCTTCGGCCATCCGATGGGCGTGCCTTGTGATCCGTGATCTCAACCTATCTCAGGTGGAAATTGTTAGTGACAACAAGGAGGTTATTCGCTTATGCGTCTCTGAGGATGCTCCACCCTAGCGCTGTGCTCCCATCATTGAGGATATTCGTAGCTTAGCTAACCTTTGTAATCTTTCTTTTTTGTGGACTCCTCGTATGGCTAACGAAGCAGCTCATTGGACTGCTAGGGCCTTTTTAAAAGGAGTTCTTCCTTCCAATTGGGTTCGTCACCATCCTGATGGTCTCTGTAAGGCTTTAGCCTTGTCTTAATATATTCAGTTGTTCAAAAAAAAAAAAAGATGTATGAGTGTGTATTTTAACTTTTTTTCAATTACTAATCTAATTATAGATCCCAAATAAATTATCAAATAAATTACTAAACTTGGTCCCACACCCATGTGAGAAGTTTGATAATTTATTTGGTAATTTGTTTGAGATCTCTAGCATACCTCTTAATTACTATCTTTCGACAATTTTTTTTTAAAAAAAACTACATTTTGTACCCGTTTTACAAATGGGTTGTTAAAGTTCGGACCCAACCCGACCCATTTACTAGTAATTCGATTCGATGCCAAAGTCCACATTTTGCCGGAACTCTCTCCCTCTCGTCTCGAACCTAGAAATCAGAAATGGCGATTATGGCGACAATTCTCTGACACTACCCATTTCTTCTTCAATTTTCTCTCTCTAAAATTCATTGCTCTCTCTCTCTCTCTCTCTCGTGTTATGGCGATTCCAGCTGGACCTGTTATCGTTTCGTTGGGCGTTCTCTTCTTTCTCTCAGGTCTCGTCGTCAATCTTGTCCAGGTAAATCACTGCTCTCCAATTCAATGCCTCTTTTGTTGTGATAATGTTGATGGCTATGGATTACTAGGTTATGTTTCAGGTTGATTAGCATTTATCAAAAGAAAGAGTTTATGGAAAATAATTTGTGGTTTCTGTGATTTTTGCTAAATATTCTTGGAAAGTTAGCTGTTTTTTTTTTTTTTTTGTGATAATGTTTGTGGCTATGGATTACTAGGTTTTGTTGCAAGTTGATTGCATTTGTCAATAGAGTTTATGGGAAATCGGTAAACTTGCAGGTGTTCTTAGGTTTTATTTGTTTAGTTTGGTGCCAATTTGTCGGGTTTTGCTCAATTTTTTACTTGTATATCCAAGGTTTCTGTGGTTTTTGGCAAATTTTCTTTGTTTTTAAGCTTTTTTGTTTGTTTTTCTTTGTGATAGCTATGGATTAGTACGTTTTGTTGCAAGTTGATTGCTTTTGTTAAAAGAGTTTAAGGAAAATTGGTAAACTTGCAAGTGTTATGGGTTCTCTCTCTCTCTATCCGTGTGTGTGTGTGTGTGTGTGTGTGTGTGTGTGTGTGTGTGTGGTGTTGGGGGGGAGTGGCACGGGGGTTAGAGAAACACTGACTTGTTTAATCTAATGGATTGCAAGCCCTCTCTTTTCAGGCAATTTGTTTTGTACTTGTTCGGCCATTGTCGAAGAATACTTACAGAAAAATTAACAGAGTAGTGGCGGAATTGTTGTGGCTGGAGCTCGTATGGCTTGTTGATTGGTGGGCAGGGGTTCAGGTGATAACATATCCCCATATTTACATAACTTGATCAGTTAGCTTTGTTTATGTATTTTTCACATTAAGCACATTGATTGTTTCTGTTTATGTTTTTGTTTTGGGGTAAACTAGTTTGCGTATTTGTTTTGACTAAACCAGCTATAATTCCCGATACTACAACAGTTATCTTGCAGTTGGGCAGAACCCTTTTGGTACATGCACTTGATTAAAAAACAATTTGATGGGCAATCACAAAACTGTAAAGTCCAAAATATATAAAATCAAAAGTAACTCCTTGACGTTCATCCCACAAATTATGAAATTTGCAATATGGAGTTTTAGAGAATTAACAAAGTAATATACAGTATCCTTTTATATATATTGATGGGCAGTATACTTTTATAATTAACGTTAAATAAGAGTTATATGTATATGTTGCAATAGCTTCACCATGGTGATGTCCTACTTTTTAAGGATTTGTCATATAGCTGTGTTTCTGCCCACTGGCCAGTTTCCATTTCTATGCTGCTTAGCTTTGAACAATGCTCTTGGTGCATATAGGGCCTGTCACATAATTTATGGAGCTTCTAGTTGCGGGACTTGCTTAGGGAGCAATTAGCAGTTATAGTGCAGCAAAACTATTAGGCTTTGGCTTGCCAGTCAAGGTGCAGAGGAGCAGTTGAATCATCTTAAATGTGCTCTTATTTGTTTGGAGTCATTGCTTGTGATATTGGTTTCTATGATTTTATGGGTGTGATCTCATCCTCCCAGAATTTATTCAGACTGGTGTATGGAGACTTGGGAATAAAGGCAAATCCTAATGGATTGGTATGTTATGACACATGAGCTGGCATATCATAATAGAATTTCTGAATATCCCAAGAATTTGTTATGGGTCATGTGACCCTCCTCCTATATATAAGAGGTAGTACTCCTTACATCAGTGGACCTTTTTACAACATAGAACCTTAGAGAGGTCATCCTTGAGCTCCATATTGTGTCTTTGTTTCTATGGTGCTCTGTTGCCTCTCTCACTATGCTGGGATGCTGTTTTTCACGGGACATCCCATTTGCCTCTGGCATTTGTGAAGTGTGCTTCCACTCCCTAGTTGGCCCTCTGACCCCTGGTCAACAACTACATGCAAACTTGGTTTCCATTAGCACTTGTTGATCCCTTTTTTCTTTCAATGACTTCAGATAATGTATTTTATTGGTCTTTCGATTTTTGAATATATATATATATTTTTGATAAATAATTAACCAAATATTATTAATGAAGTATCAAGATAATGCAACGAATACAGAGAACCGAAAAGAGAAAACCAACTCCTACCCAATCACATCATCTGAAAAATCTAAAAAAGCAAACATATGTGGATCAACCTTCCGTTCAACCCAGCTATACAAAACTATAAGTAAACGACTCTGAAGCCAAGACACAGGATGAGACACGTCTTCAAACGTCCGTCTATTCCGCTCCAACCACATCAAACATGATGGGGCCAAAGCCCAAACACGCCGCCTTCGACGACCAGCCCGAGCCCGAGCCCGAGCCCGAGCCCAAGCCCCATGCCAATTCCACAACATGTCCCACACCCCCCGTGGTTGTACATAAACAATTCGAAAAAGAGAACATAGAGATCTCCACAAACGAAAAGCCACACGACAATGCAAGAATAAATAGTCCACAGTTTCCGCATCTTCACAGCACATGCAACACTTATTAACTAAAATATGACCACGTCATATCAAATTATCAAGAGTGAGATTCCGACCCAAAGCTGCCTTCCACGTAAAAAAAACCACCTTAGATGGAGCCCCCAGAACCTAAATACTCTTTCAAGGAAAATTCCTTCCCACCTCCCCCACCAAACTCCAGTAAAATGATGAAACAGAAAAACGACTCTTAACCCCCCCCAACCTTCCACACCAAAGTATCCTCCCTCACTCTTGCCACCCCCAACCCATACAAGTAACCCCATAAATCCACCAACTGAGTGACCTCCCAATCCTGAACTTGCTGTCGTAACCTAATATCCCAAACCACCACATTCCCATTCCCCAAATAAGATGCCACCATAGCCTCCCGATCCACCGCAATATTGAAGATCAAAGGGAAACGATCTTTCATCAAAATGTTCCCACGCCACCGATCCTTCCAAAATCGCACCCTCAACTCATCCCCTACCTGGAACCCCACTTGTTTCCAGAACTCCTCTCTCCCCAACCAAATTCCTTTCCATTACCCATAACCATGAGATCCAATCAACCCCCCCAGTCCCCAATCCCCCCTAACCAACCCATATTTCACTACCACCACCTTTCTCCACACCTGTTCCGGCTCCCAAGCAAACTGTCACATCCATTTACCCAACAAAGCTCTATTAAAAGTCACCAACCTCCGCACCCCTAAACCCCGTGCTACTTTGGATTGGCAAATCCTCCCCCAATCCACCAAATGATACCTAAAAACTTCCCTTCCACTACCCCCCAAGAACTCCCTTGAAGCATCTCAATCTGCCGCGCCACAGACATCGAAATAACATGCAAAGACATAAAATACGTTGGAATGTTGCTCAACACAATCTTTATCAAAGTCAATCTTCTCCCTTTTGAAAGATATTGCCTCTTCCACCCTGCTAACCAGCGCTGAATGCGCTCCACGATCCCTTCCCATACTCTAGTTGCCTTAAACGTCGCTCCCAATGGCAATCCCAAATAAGTCACTGATAAAGCCGACACCCTGCACTCCAACATTGCTGCTAGCACTGTCGTCGCTGTTCCTTCTTCTGCCGTCCCCACCGTTGACAAATGTTGCCCGACATTGTTGCGTAGAAACTCCAGGACCTGACTTACTGAGGGATCTACCATCTGACCTGCTAGTTCGAGCCTAACCCTGTTCTCATGGCCCACCAACGAAATTTCCTTGGGCTCCACTGGAATCGAGCCCACCACGCCCTCCACAGGCCTTACAACTTCTTTTTCTTGGGCTTTTTTATTTCCTTGACCCATTGGGCCTAATCCCACAGGTCGGTTGCTCTGGATACTCCACCCATTGACAACCCGCTTCCCCTTAAAAGGCATGGGACGTAGATCACGCCCTAGATGGCCCCTAAATCTCTGAATTGTAGGGCGATCCCCAATTCTACGCCAACTCTGCCGATCTTGCCGCACCAAATCCGTACCTTCCATTTCGATTCATCCTCCACCCCACCAAGCTGCCGTCGATAAACTAGACTCCATCGATGGCCCTGTCTTTGACCAGATGGGCAGAACATAGTGCCAGGAACCCCATCGGAGTGAAATCTGTGACGGAATCCCATCCGCCAAACCTCGAAACTTCATCCGAACACAACCCAACAAATCCATCGTCTCATCCACCTCTATAAAGCTGCCACACCAATCCCCAATGGCCCGACATGCAGCCATTCCACGAAGATGAATCGGCAGACCCAAAACCTGAATCCAATTACTCTGCTTTGGCGCTGGCTAACTCTGACAAAATGCAACTGGTGACCACCAGTCCAAAACCAGATCTCGCCTAGCAATGGTCCATCTGCGTCTCAACACAACCTCTGCATCTCTCCTTGAGGAGAATATGAACAAGAAAAATTGGCCTCCCACCCCATGGACCCCCACCTCTCCGTGTGGTTTCCACCATTGATGCACCCAATCGATTACCACCGAAACCCCTAATCCCTTTTCGCTTGCTACCCACACCCTTCCCACCAATGCCCTATCTAACACCCTTAGCCACCCCTCTTCTGTTTCTCCTATGAGCACCACATTGCCGCTCTCATCCCACCTAGAAACTGGCCCTCCCTTAAGCATCATCTCCTTTGGCATCTCCTTTTCCACAATTCTCTTTTTTTTCACCCAACCATCCCCAAACCCAAAACCCTCAACCACTAAAGCAACCCCTTCCCACCCATCCCCAAAACTGGATTTCGGTATGAAAACATGTTCCCTTTTGTTACCGGTCGTGGCCATTATCTGCATCGACGAGCCACCATCAGTCTCCCCTTGAACCCACACAGCCACCGTACGTGTGCAGCCAACAAGGCGGCCTAAAAATGCCAATCGACCTAGATCCCGGGATGCTTTTCGGAGTTTGGAGCACAACCAACTCACTTCAAAGCCACATAGAACGATTGCCCTTTGGAGGCCTTGTCCCCGCTCAACAATCGACAAGCGGCGGCGCCCAATCTGGTCCTCCTCCTCCTCCTCCTCCTCGAGTTCAAACGAACGACCTCCTAAAAAGAGGATCCTCCGGCGACGTCCGTTTTCCGCTGAGAACTTCATTCGATGGTACACACTCTCTTCCTTAAATCTCGGAGCATATTTTACAGCATCACCATTTTCAGTTGCTACCTAAGAGAGAACGGCTTTTCAAAGTCATAAAATTTATTTTTCTCTTCAAGGTCAATTAGTGCTCAAGAAGATGTTTAAGAGAAATAAAATGCACAAATTACAGTAATGATGCCTGGAATGTACTCCAATTTTAATACCTTTGTTGCAGTAATTTTTGAATATATATGAAATCTCATTGTTTTAGTTGTAGAATTGATTTACTGCTAAGGAACTGAACCATTAACAGGATAGGCATTAGTTGTGATCTGAGTTCTTATGATTTATTGTGTGTAATCTGTTGAAATTCCACTTGTTGATAGTTAGTTACTTCTTGCTGCAGATTAAACTCTTCACAGATTCAGAAACTTTTCGATTAATGGGTAAGGCTAAACTGCTTATTGGTTGAGTACAATACACTACTATTTATCTGACAGATAAAAGTTATTCTTTACTGGACTATACTGAGAAGCTTATTTCGTTGGCTTATGTTGGCAAATTTTCTAGGTAAAGAACATGCACTTGTCGTATCGAATCACAAAAGCGACATTGATTGGCTTGTTGGATGGCTTTTGGCTCAGGTGCTTGTCTGACATGCAGTTTTCTTTTATGCATGTGCATTCACAAGCACAGACATGTATATGAATGCTTGTCTAACATGCAGTTTTCTTTTACACATGTGCATTCACAAGCACAGACATGCATATGCACATTAGTTATGTTGGTAGACATATAGAGGCATTCTCATGTTTGCAGATTAAACATATTTCTTTCGGCAAATGACAGTTTAAAATTTGCTATATTGTCTTATTTAGAATGCTTTTATTGTAATCTTTGCTTTATACTACGTTTCCACTTATAAAAAAGAAAAGAAAAGAAATTATGATTTTCACTGATTATTTGTCAAAATTCCTTATAACAGCGGTCAGGTTGCCTTGGTAGTGCATTAGCTGTAATGAAGAAATCATCAAAATTCCTTCCGGTAAGAATCTGAACTTGACATGTTCTCTAAATGTGGTTGAAGTGAAGCATTTTAAGTTAATTAGTTAAATTCAGATCATGCCAGTTCAGTTCTTGATGGAGTGGCCTTTTGTCTCAAAAGTTCAATGCATGTTAATTCGTGAATTTGGTGCTTTGATGCACTTTGTGGGCCTTGTTTGTTACATATTATCTCTAGTAACGGTATATTTTGTGAGTGGAGGGAGACTCAAGTTCACGATAAATTTAAGGACATAAAGCAGAAAAGTAGACATAATAATATTTTCAACTGTCACAAAGTGATGTTTTAAGTTTTTTATATCCAAGTATGATCAACAAATTTTGTTTTTTTGGAATTTTGGTTGACAAATGTTGCTTACCTTTTGCATTACTACTTTCAGTGAAGGTTTATTGTGATCTGTATTTAAAATACATGAAATTATAACAAGTTTGGATCATTGCTCTATTGTCTCCTCTCCTCTATTTATGATTTATTACTGTTTACATATCATGTCCCTTACTCATTATCATTTGCCTTGTCTTTTGAACACCTCAATACCTTCAAAGATATATTCGGAAGGATAAAGCTATATCCAACATATGCAGGTCATAGGTTGGTCTATGTGGTTTTCTGAGTATCTATTTCTTGAAAGAAGCTGGGCTAAGGATGAAAGAACTTTAAAGGTATGGGTGTACTTAATACATTTCTGAACAAATGCTATGTGTTTGTAGGTTTGTGATGCTCGCTTGCAAGGGGCCTTAATTGATCTCATTCAAATCTTGTGGGATTGAATCTGCAGTCAGGTCTTCAGCAGTTACAGGATTTTCCTCGGCCGTTTTGGTTGGCACTTTTTGTAGAAGGAACTCGCTTTACACAGGCAAAGCTTAAAGCAGCTCAGGAGTATGCAGCTTCAGCAGGGTTGCCTGTTCCTAGAAATGTTTTGATTCCTCGTACCAAGGTAATACTTTTGTTTCACCTCTTTATAAGGTAGAAGGCTGCATTTTCCCCTGATGTAATTTCCTAGTTTCTCTTTGAATCCATTTTCTTCTGGCTAGTTTGTGAACAACTTCCTTCCCACAAAGTGTCTAAAATTTCTTCTGTAAATATCGACACGTGTACCTGTTGATTGTGTGCAAATTGTGCACTTCTGATTTTAGTTTGTGGCTAAATTTGGAGGCTTAAACCTTCTGAGCAAAGGGTTTCCCTATGTTATGGTTGGATTTCCATTTGTAGTACATAAAATATTGGAAGTAAATTTTCAATAAAATTAAATTATAAAATGTATACTCAAGATGAGGCTGTTATAAACTTTCCTTAGTTTTGCTACTACGTCTTCCAATGTCCGTCTTTGTGTCTGATATTTTGCACATTATTGAGTCTGATGTGAAGAATCTATTTATATGCTTTCAGGGTTTTGTTTCAGCAGTAAGTGAGATGCGCTCATTTGTTCCGGCCATTTATGAAGTGACTGTTGCTATTCCAAAAAGTTCGCCTCCACCTACAATGCTTAGGCTCTTCAAGGGGAAGTCTTCTGTGGTAAGTATATGATAGCAAGTTTTTAAAAGTGGCATTAAAAAAGTTTGCACATGTGGTAGCACTTGAATTTGGTTTTGAAACTTGTCAGTTTGTGTTGTGGTTTCTAAGTTAATTTTGAAATTGTTTCGTGATGCGAGGTAAAATTTTGAACTTTATCAAGATCATTCAACTCAATGCTTTTTTCAAACCTGAAAGTCCACTTCTTGATATGTATATGTAAGCAACCAAGAAAATTGAAAGGAACCATGTACAAGTGAACGGGTTATCCCCCTCTTCTGGCACTTTCCTATTTATTTCAACATATCAAATAAAATTAATATCAACATGTAGACATTTCACTGGACATACTAATGGGTCTTTAATGCTCGATCAATTTTAAGTGTGAAAAGTTGTATCATAGAAAGAAAGAGCTATATGTAGCCATCATCCCAAACATTGTGGGAATTCAATTTGAAGTAGTATCATATAATCCTGATCTTTCTTCTTCTTTTTTTTCCATTTTTTGAAGTTTGAAAGACCATAGTGATAACTGAATTTATGTGATTAGCAGCATAGCTTTAGCATAATGGAATAAATTATTAGTTAAAGAAATTTGTCACGATATTAAGATGCCCGATTTATGAGTATAAATGTTAAGGATTCACTGTTGTACAGATGCACGTGCACCTCAAGCGGCATTTAATGAAGGATTTGCCTGAAACAGATGATGCTGTCGCCCAATGGTGCAGAGATATGTTTGTGGCCAAGGTGCACACACTCTTCTTTCTTATTAATTTGTTGAGTTTTTTAGTGGGTTTTTCAAGTTTATTTTTCCTCGGAAAAATGTCTTAAGCTAGAGGATGTGGAAACACGCGCATGCACATAAGTATGTATAATTGTGTATATGACTTCTGTAATAGCTTTACACTGATTTATGACACCTTTACGAGTAATTCGTCTGGTTGCATATGGTGTGAATTCTTGTAATTTCTTCACAGTATGGTTTTGACTTTACCAGGATAAGTTATTAGACAAGCATATAGCTGACGGCATTTTTAGTGAGCAAGAACAAGATATGGGTCGGCCCATAAAGTCTCTTGTGGTAATATATCTGTTCTATTTTTCTTTTTTGTTTGTAGAGAGAGAGAGAGAGAGAGAGAGGTTGCAAGTGTTGAACTAACAATAATTACCAATGTGTGAATCACAGGTCGTTTTCTCCTGGGGATGTCTGCTCATTTTTGGGGCCTTAAAATTCTTCCAGTGGACTTCACTTCTATCCACATGGAAGGGTATGACATTCTCGGCAATTGGGTTGGCCATTGTTACGGTCCTTATGCAGATATTGATCCAATTCTCTCAGTCGGAGCGCTCAACTCCTGCCAAGGTCACCCCAGTGAAGCCCAACAACGGAGGAGAGCCTTCAAGAACAGGACAAGATAAACACAAGTAGGTATAGCATTAGATGATAATAGTGTTTATCCTTTAAAAAACATGTAATTTTTTTTTTTCTTTTCTCAAGTGGGGTGACATTGTGCTTAGTTTTTGTACCACCACATGGATTACTTTTGTATCATTCATTGATTGCCATTTCAGTTTAGGTTATATTTAGTAGTTTTCCTTCTTATTCCTTCTCCCCTCCGTAGAGTGTATACATAATTTAATTACAAAATCGGACACAATTCTTTCACATGGAGTGGGACTATGTATTTAATGAGTCTCATCTTGTGCGAGGTCCAGTTCTGTGATCAGATTCAATGCACTTAGAGCATCTCCAACGGTGACTCAGATTTTTCACCAAATCTGAGTCAAAAAAGACTCATTTCACCAAATTTGATACTACTCACTCCAACGGTGCACCAAATTCATGAAATGTGCTTCGGGACAACCGGGTTAGAGGAATTTTTTTTTTTTTCAAATTGTTTGCACCTTTTTTTTGAACTGTCTGAACCTTTTCCGGGACAACCGGTTGGTCGACTGGCCGGTTGACCGGTTAGGAGGATTTTTTTTTTTTTTTTTTTTTTTTTTTTTTTTTTTTCAAATTGTTTGAACTTTTTTCTGAACTGTCTGAACCTTTTCCGAGACAACCGGTTGGTCGACTGGCCGGGCAACCGGTTGGTCGACCGGGTACTCCCTCCAACGGTCCGTAACAGTGTTTTGGTGAATTCAGTATTTCGTCCTCAATCTGATGAAACATTTGATGAAATCTCAATCTGATACCACTTTTGGTGAACCGTTGGAGCTGTGAACAGTACCCTTTTCATCAGAATTTAAATTTGATATCAGTTTTGGTGAACCATTGGAGATGGTCTTAGTAGTAAATCTTTTAGGCATTTTGGTCAATAGAAATTCTATGGTGACCAAAATTTATCATATATTATATTAATTTAATAGGACTAGCTTTTTATTTATTTAAAATAGGACTAGATTTTTATTTATTAATGTCTAACCGTTGTATTGATTTAATAGGACTTATTTTTTAACGAACGGGGTTAGCTCTTTTTGTTAGAATTTTTGTATCTCACTAAAAGGTTACCAAGAAATTAGTGATTCGAATCTTTTTACATTTTTTCACACTTTGAGAGTTTTTTTTTTTTTTTTTTTGTATTAAGTGTTGTGATTTGATTTTCATTATTATGATTATAATTGGATTGATTTGATTTTCATTATTATGATTATAATTGGATTTTATTGCATTATGAAATATATGAATAAAAGAAACAAAAAAAAGTAAAAAGAATTTGACTTCTCCCTAAGACCATCTCCAATGGTTCACCAAAACTGATATCAAATTTAAATTCTGATGAAAAGGGTACTGTTCACAGTTCCAACGGTTCACCAAAAGTGATATCAGATTGAGAAATGTTTCATCAGATTGAGGACGAAATACTGAATTCACCAAAACACTGTTACGGATCGTTGGAGGGAGTACCCGGTCGACCAACCGGTTGCCCGGCCGGTCGACCAACCGGTTGCCCGGCCGGTCGACCAACCGGTTGTCCCGGAAAAGGTTCAGACAGTTCAGAAAAAAGTTCAAACAATTTGAAAAAAAAAAAAAAAAAAAAAAATCCTCCTAACCGGTCGACCGGCCGGTTGTCCCGGAAAAAGTTCAGACAGTTCAGAAAAAAGGTGCAAACAATTTGAAAAAAAAAAAAAAAAAAAAATCCTCCTAACCGGTCGACCGGCCGGTTGTCCCGGAAAAGGTTCAGACAGTTCAAAAAAAAGGTGCAAACAATTTGAAAAAAAAAAAAAAAAAAAAATTCCTCTAACCGGTCGACCGGCCGGTCGACCACCCGGTTGTCCCGAAGCACATTTCATGAATTTGGTGCACCGTTGGAGTGAGTAGTATCAAATTTGGTGAAATAAGTTTTTTTTGACTCAGATTTGGTGAAAAATCTGAGTCACCGTTGGAGATGCTCTAATGGATTAAAGTGTTCATTCCAAAACTGTGAAAAGAGGATTAGGGCCAACTGTAGAGTCTACAACTCTGTTATACAAAAAATTATTGGTTAGTTCCGAGTATCATGTGATCATATTTTAGGTTAATTATAAACTCTTATGTCTTCTTATGTTTTTCAATTACCTCATCTACCAATCGCAATAGGTGTGGAGCGTCACGTGGCATTGTCTCTGGATTAATTAATAACTTCTCCTGTTGACAGTAATATATGAAAAATTATTAGTTGGTCTAAGGGCGTCACGTGGCCATATTTTTCATTAATCACAATTCATCATGTCTCTTATGTTTTCAAATCACCCAATGCAAATTCGTGGATCTCACCCCCTTTACTAATCACAACATCATTGGGACACCACATGGCAGTGTCCAAAACCAACCAATAACTTCTCCCAATATATATATATATATATATTGTCGTTTCATTGGATTTTAGAATATTTGAGAATTTTCAAATAAGTCAAATTTTTTTTCGAATTTGTTTTTCTTATTTTTTTTTAAAAAAAAAATGTGTCCAAAATTTTACTTTACCGTCCGCCTAGTATAGACAAATCTAAAAAGTAAGAATTTTTTGAAAAAGTCAAAATAAGTATAAAAAGGTTCACTATTTTTGGTTTATTTTTATCTTTTTGGATTTTTTAATTTTTTTTTTAAAAATTTTCAGTTCCTTTCGTCGAGTAGAATTTAGAAATTAAATTTTTTTTGACAATTTTTTTTTAAAAAATTACTAAATAAAAAATAAGGTTAAAAAAAATTATCAAAAAAAAAAAAAAAAACTCCAACAACCTTGATGACTGCGCAACACCATCAAATTTGGAAGTCAAATTGCCTAAGGTCTCATTTGAAAATAGACTATTTTAATAATTTTTTGACCTTTTATAAAAAAATATATAGAAAAATCGAGAGAGTAATGTGACAACTTATAGTAATTTTTAAAATTTTTAATTAAAATATATAATGACAAACGAAGTCTAAGTGTTAATTTATGTCTCTCCTTTTGAAAATCTAAGGATTGTATGGATTTCAAAGTCTTGTTTGACTAGAAACAAAGGAAATTGACTCCATGTAGGACTTTGAATTCTCTCTCTCTCTCTCTCTCTCTCTTTCTTTCCCAACTGAAGCTATTTCTTTGTAGGATTTGGATATTACTACAATTTCTATAAAATAAGCCGTCACACCCATCTCTCTCTATCTGTCAACCCTATTGAAGCCTCAAACCCTTTCTAGTTAGTTATACCATTGAAGTTGTAGTTAGAGTGGATCAATCATGCATTGTGGTCGAGGAAGACCACAAAAGAAGCCGGACAACCCTAGCAGCAAATCCCTTTCAAGTGTCATTTTGCAACCAATAGCTAAGAAACCGAGAGGAAGACCACCGAAGAAACCTATCGACCATAACCATCAACCACAACCACAACCACCTCATCTAAGTTTTCATTCGCAATCAGTAACTCAGAATCCCAAAATTAAGACTCTGTTGAATGTTCAAAGTTCATTCGATGTCCTTGACGCACCACCTTCGCCTTCAGATGACGAAAAATCCAAAAAATTTCCTTATTGGAATGACAAAAGGAAGAGGAAAGACAGAAAAAGAAGAGAAGAAATAACCCCCCCTCCTACATTAGAAAATCGTCCAAGTCAATCGTGCTTGCCTGAGATTCCAGGGCCTATTCCTCATAATATCCTTGAAATAGCATTGGATTATGCTAATTTATCAAATTTTTTTAAAGATATTCCGGATTTGGATGATTAATATGGGTTTGCATATATGATATTCATTGATTGTAATTATCAATAATTCATTATTTTAAGTAATACAAGGCAACCTTGTTGAAGCACCAAATATTTTCTGACTATATCAAATATCTGAATTAAATTTAAAATTCTAGTTAGAGTAGAGCTATCATAACATGTCACAGAGTAATCAATCTTCTTCACGCGTTGTTCATTCGCAACCAATAGCTAAGAAATCAAGAGGAAGAAAGTGTTACTTTGAATGTTCTAAATTCATCTGATATCTCAAAAGTAACACATTCAGATGTTTTAAAATTGGAAAAATCAGAAAAACTTCCCAGCTAGAAAAGGAAACCCTCTTCCTAACATCTTTGACAACCATCAAAATTTGAAATTTCATCAAAAAAAAAAAAAAATTTGAAAAAATACTCTTAACCAATGATATTCTTTGATTGTAATTAGCAACAATTTTTATTTATTTATTTATTTATTTAATTAAAGTAATAAAAGGCACGATATTAATTGTGTGTGAAAAATCTACAAAACCAAGGATAGTAATTCCAACAAATACTTCTATTATTTATCACATGATGTGTTATTATTGTATTGATTATTTTTCTATTATTTTTTTTTTGAGGACTTATTGCATTGATTTTAATAAGATTTACTTGTTATTTATTAATACATCACATTATATTTACATGTCAAAACATCATCAAATTTAAAAATTAAATTGCATTTAAGTGTTGATTCTAATATCTTTGACCAAACAAAAGGAAATAGATTTCTGTCTCTTTCTATTTAAACCCGATTAGCTTAGCTTGTTCAAAAAATAGTTCGAGCTAGAGCAAAGTTATCATAACAAATATGTCGAAGAAGCCAGACAACCAAAGCATTCAATCTCTTTCAAGCGATGTTTCGCAACCCAAAAAACCTAAACCCAAAACTAATACAATTAATATGAAAGAAACTAATACTTTGAATATTCCAAATTCATCGGATGTCCCTGAAGAAACACCTTCAAGAGAAAAATCAGAGAAATTTTGAGAGTATTTTGTCAAATTTTTTTCGTGACATTCCAAATTCCGATCATTAATGTTGATTTCCATATATTATTTTATTGTAATTAACAGCAATTATTATTAAGTTTGCAAAGTGCTTCCAGACAAATTCAAATGGTCTTATTCAGTTTTCATAAATTCAGAGGAAATAAACATGATACCAAACAAATCTGTTATTACAAATCTATCATTTCTCATCTCCAAAATTCTGGAAAAAATATGAACATCTGAGAATGAAAACAAAACGATAAAAATAATACCGAATATATCAAACTTCCAACTTGTTCCACTTTGTCGAGGTTGATATCTGAGCCTCCTCTATCACTGGCCTGAGAGAAAAAAGTTTTGTCATCCTTGACAGCATTGTTTAATCGAGAAGCCTGCATACTAAATCGGTTAGGCACCATTGAGAGTATAGGGTGGGCAGCCCAAAACATATAAACACTAACGTCAACATGAGTATAACACAACAAAAATCGGTCAAATGGGAGTATTTAGCCTTGCACAGTAGTCATTAATTATTCACACTGGATTCCAAGTCCCATGCTCTACTTGGGTGAGTGTAAGCTAGTGATTCTTTGGCCACTGTACTTTCGCCAAAACTGAAAAGGATCAGGGAAATAAATGATGCAACTTTTCTCCCCCTGCATGTTATGGATAATGCACAAAATTAAGATACAGAAAATGTACAAAAAGTGCTGTGTGTGGTTCAGACTTATTTTAAGCATGGCCTATGTAACACTCCAGATGAATCTCAGCCACACGTTCTACTTTTTGCACATTTTCTGTGTTCTAAATTTTGCGCAACTATCATTTCTCTTTTAGGAGAAGGTGGAGAATGGGAGAACAAAATGGAATGCTAACATGACTGCGAAAGCGGGCATGTGAGCAGCGTCCCCAAACAATCATACCCAAGAAATCAAGACAGAAAAAAACCCCAACCGTTAACGATTCACATTCTATCTGCGCTTAATGAATGTTGTACTATCCCCATCTTTAATAGATGAATGTGCCATTCACACACAAGGATGCATAAACATGCCAGCCAACATTTTGAAATACTAACCAAGATGTTGAAAGCTGAATTCCATAATCAGGTAGCAGAAGGCTCAGCTCCATCATGGAGAGCACAACAAATGGTTGCTTTGTGATGCCCCTGATACACTCTAATACCTTCACCAGTTGACATGGACCAAAGTCTTGCCGTTGTATCAGAAGAAGCTGCAGGCATAAAAAGTTGATAAATAAGCTTCATTTGAGAGAGAGAGAGAGAGAGAGAGAGATGATCTGAAGACTATGACTAGGAATGGTAATATGATGCTCAGACCCATTACCTCCCCCACCCCCCCAAAAAAAAATGGAAACAATCTATGGACGGTGGTTTTGTAACAAATAAAGAATTTGCAGTTGTACTATGTACAAAAACTGACTTCATTCGTGGAATTACTCAGCTCATTTCCTCTAGCAAGAAATTATTCTTATGTTCAAGTAAGCAAACAGCAAACATGTCATGGTTACAAGAGTAATAGGAGGAAGGAGGAAGGAGAGAGAATAATATTATAGCAGAAGAAAATACCATAATGAACTCAGTCGGTTCAGAGTCATCAAATCATAGAGAAGTCTGTCATAGCCTATACAGAACTTAGATTAGAAGGTCAAAATTTATTTGGTGTCTGAAGTTTTACCATTTAGATGTATACAAATTGGGCAGGAGCTGTGTTGTTGAAATAGCAGTGTGTGGCTAAAAAGACAACCCTCGATAATGTTGACATTGGAAAACAATTGGAGTAGTCGATTCAAATAATCTCTAAGAAGCTTTCTTTCAGTTTGGTTCAGTGCTGGAGAAAGGTGTGCGTTAATGTGAAAATTCAGATTTTACAAATTCCCATTTAAATACCTGTGATGAGATAAGCACCATCCACAGAGAAAACACAGTCCCAAACCCAGCGTTGATGTCCTGGAAACATAAACCAATAAGAACAATATTACAGAGCTTGAAGAAGACTTCATGTTGTTAAAACTAACAGTAATTAGCAAAAGAAAAAGAGTGTTTGGATGTGGCTTGAACACACACCTCTTAGAGTTTTCTCCAAGGTAAAACCGCTCACATTCCATATTTTAACCGTATTGTCTGCAGATGCTGTGGCCAGATACCTATAAACATAATTTTAAGGAGATAAATATGATATCTTATTATCATTATTTTTATGGCTTATTCTTTTTTTTTTTTTAAAAAGGTAAGAATGGAAGCTAATTGGGAGGAAAAAAAAAAGAAGAAATAAATTGTCTAATAATGAAACAAATCTAACCGGTTGGGCTCACAAAACTCGGGTGAGAGAAGACATTTCAGGATGTAGCCATCATGTGCTTGTAACTTATGAAGTGGCTCAAAATTGGTCATGGTCTGCAGTATAAGTTATAACACAAATTAGGTTTAACAAAATGTTAAATAGCTGTGTTGGCTGCAAAACCAAAATAATTGAAGAATTAAATTGATCAAGCGACTACCTGCGTCCCTTGCAACAAGCGCCACACATAACATGTTCCACGATTGTTTGCCGCAACAACCAAGCTCCCGTCCCACATCACTGTTAGAGACCTCACAGCTGTATCAACCTCTGGTACCTGAGTGCGCTCTATAGATCTTAATATAGGTTTTTCAATACATACACACAAGTGCATATATAAAGAAAGAGAGAGTACACTAAGGCTGTGTTGGGAGGGATTTATGAAGGGAAAGAAAAGAAGGGAAAACTAACAAAAATTGAAGCTAAATTTTTTTCACTTTCCCTTTCCCTTTCATTTTCCTCCATAAATCCCTCCATAAATCCTAACGGAATATAACCAAAGCCTGAGGTTTTTTATTTTAATTTTATTTATAGAGGCACTAATATAAGAAACCTTCATTTCACACACCTGGATTGACTGGGAACCAGTTCAGTGCATAGGCTTAAACTTGTTGACAAGCCTATAGAGTTTAGAATCTGTCCCTTTATATTACAGCCTTATTTATCCAAGCACATAAGTCTCCATGTGAAAACCAATCCAAACAACACTAAAAAATGCCATGCCAACTATATAATGAGACTCCTATCCAATAATTTAAAAAATATACATAGTGAGCACATACCAACTCACAGCTGCATGAATTTGCTGTCAAATCCCACACACGAATATTTCCATTTTGGTCCCCTGATATCAGCTCAGTCTGCAAAAGCATGAAAAACTCATAAGACGTACAAACAAGGGCAGTCTATGTAAAGTTGAATCCTGTGTAGGAAAAGTAAACAGTTAGAAGAGTACTTCTATTGTTTTAGGAAGTAATAAAAGATAATAGACCAAAGGAGTCTTTCAAGTGGACCTTATCTTGAACTAGGCACCAAATCAAACTCCTAATCTGATTATCTAAATGATAAAACAAAACTTGATAGGCTGTAGCATGAAGATAATGATTAGCTATTAGGAAAACCATGAACTAAGGCAGCCAGTTCAAAATATTATCATGCCAGTGCCATTTCAGTTTTCATTTACAAAAGCCCCAGAAAGAAATTTTTGAACCCACAACATTCTCCAAAAGGTACAAGACACAATTCCTTCAACTTGTATCAACAATACCATTATAGCTTCTCCAGTTTTGTAAAGATCCCAAATATACAGTGCAAGTTGGTGGAAAAACTACAAGCAAATGCTTATTAAAATCACTAACAAACTGTAATTTGCAAATGAGAATACACTGAGGCCACATTTTACTCCCATATACGTCCGCAGGAAAGAAAAGAAAAGAAATGTTACCCATATAAACAATCTAACCCCAGCGTGTATACATATGATAATACTCCATGTTTTCATTGCCTTTCCCATGACTATTGAAATCAAACAAACTCTTCTAGAACTATGGGCAAAGCATACATAAACTAAGAAAAGCAAAATAAATAAATAAATAAATTGTAACCATACCTGATTTGGGTGCAAAACAACAGTGTTGACAGCTGCACGGCTTTCATATTCCCTCTGACAACCTGGAGCCCTGCTCTCATTGAAAACAAGAACAATTCTAGTTTTATATCTAATATAAAGAAAAAATTTTAAAAATTAAATAAAGAAGAATCACAATCATCTATTTGCATTGCGATCTTTAGAGAAAGTACCTCAAGTCCCAAATCTTTACAGTGCCATCTTCAGAGCCAGAATACATCCAATTTCCATCACATTGAAACCCCACTGCCATAACATTATTAGTATGTGAATCGTAGCTCATCACCTGCCACAAGAACAATTCTTTTTAATCAGCCCACAAAACCTATAATCCTATTCAAAAAATAAAATAAAAGCAAATGTATATTGGCACAAACATGAACTAGAAAGTGAAGGACATATATACCGGCTGAGGGCTGTTTGAATTAACATCAAATAATCGAATATGGGGATTTCCAGCTGCAGCCAGGTACCTTTTATCAGGGGTTATTTCGAGCCGATTAACTTGCTGTACACATCAAATTTCACTACGTTAATTAACAATTTTCAATCTCTGATCAATGAATCCCTAAAAACATTCCTGTGACTAGTCAAATAACTATCAAAATTATGATCAAACTATACAAGGCAACATAAATGTATTGAAATAACAAACATATGTGGAATTGAGGATTTATGGGCATACCGATTCTGGGTATTGGATAGTACGATAGCACCGGCCGCTTTTCGCCTCCCAGAATCGAATTGTGTGATCATAGCTAGCAGTTGCAAGGATCACTGATGGTTGTTGTTGTTGTTGTTGTTGTTGTTGGGTCATCTTCAATCTTTCTCTTCTACTGATCATCAAACACACACAACACAATCTATTACAAAACAAATACATATCACAAACACAATCATATAAAGACATGAATGATCTGAACATACATTTATATGACAAACCCAGTCCCCTGAAGCTTAGAATCTGAATGAAGATTAGGGTTTTGAGGGGGGTTTTGAAAGTTTTGAGATTGTGGGTTCAGACCATGTGGTGGGTTTGAGAGTGTTTGGATGATGGAAGCTCAGTTGCAGAGGTCAAAAGAAGAAGCTTGTGGATTCATATCGAGTGCTTGAGTTGTGAAATTGGAACCTCAAAATCATCTTTTTCGATTTCTTGAGAACTACAGAGTTAGGGGGGAAGTTGATGGGTGGCGGTGGAAGGGTTGGGGGCGGTGGTGGACGGCGGCTGAAGGATCTGGTTGTTTGCAGCGGGTAAAGGAAGAGTTGGAGGAGAAAAGAAAGAAAGGGTAAAAGTAAAATAAAAAATGCATGTCAAAATATTAAAATTGTGTCATTTTTTTTAAAATGTTAAAAAAAAAATTGAAAATTTAAACGGTTTTTTTATTGATAAATTTTATTTAATAGTGTTCTAACTTAATAAGTCTATTAAGAAAAATTATAACCTAATTAGTTTTATGTATTTATATTTATATTTTATGGATTTTTTTTCTTAATTTATATTATTTATTGGACTATTATACCATTATGTTTATTGTTGAATATACACATTTTTTTTAATTTTTTTTTTATTTTGGTACTTACCATTATTTACGTTTTTCTTTTTGATCGATTTCATTTATATTTGTGGTATTGTTTTATTGTGTTAGGGTTTCAAAACTCTCTATTTGGTAAGGTTTAGAAACTATAGTTTACATATGGTGGTGAAATAATATTATGTTCTTCTATTATTACTATGAAACTTTGTGTTCCTCTATTATCATTTTGGCTTATTTTGAGAAGATGGTAAAAAGTGACTTTTTGACTTTTAACCAAGCTTTTGGCTTTTTTAGACAAATAATTTGGGAAGTTGGTAAAAAGTGACTTTTGACCTTTTTGATTAATATTTGTTTATGATGTCAAATCATAATCAAATGACCAAACTACCCCTATTTAGTTTAAAATATTACAACTTCACCCATGTAGTATATTTTGACTCATGAGGAGTAAAATTGTAATTTTACCCTTGGCCAAAAACCACCTTCCCAAATGAAAAAAAATTCAAAAAAGCCAACTTTTGACTTTTGCTACAAACCAAAAAAAGTGACTAAAAGCCAACTTCCCAAAAAAGTGGCTAAAAGCCAACTTTTGGCTTTTGAAGTTCTATGTTTATCTATTGTTGCTCTGTGTTCGAAACTTTATTTTTTTCATTGTTGTAAGTCGAAACTCTATTTATGTCTAATCAATTTTATTACAAACATATTCTTCAAATGTAGGTTTGGTTTGATTTGATTTGGATTAGTAGAATGGTAAAATTGCATAAATTGTTAATGATAATGATAATGCTAAAGATGATGATGATGATGAAGATGAGGATGTGGGTGATATATATATTTTTTTGTTTTTAAAGTGATTGAGTTTTATTTATTTATTTAATTTCTAATTCCATTGCTGTTATTGTTTTTATTTTTTTGTCAATCAGTGTGAATGTTCACATTTCACATTGTTTGAAAGCCTGATAAAAAAGTGTTGGAATATAGATATTGATATTATTATATATTTTACAAGATATGAATGTTTATATATTATTGATTATTTGTTACTATACGTATTGTTTGAACAATCATTTTTTGTTACCATTAAACAATTTACAATTGAAATAATCTTTTCTTTTCTTTTTTCTTTTCAATTTTGTTTCATGTTGCATTGTGAATATTCATATTGGTATGAATTTAGTTTTTCTAAGGTTAGTTGTATGTTAATTGTAAATTGTGAACATTCACATTGTATTTTGATTAGGGCTGACCCTGAGATTTATGGGGCCCAAGGCGATACTTCGGAAATGAAGCCCTCTTACATTGAAAAAAAAAATTCATGGATAAAATGATAAGTTACAACTTTTTTATTTGTTTGTAACCACAAAAAATTTACTTACACATATAATCATTAAAATTATAAATAAAAATTTACTTTCATATATTAAGATAGAATCAATCATTACAAATACTTAAAAAAATAAAAATCTAGTCTTGTTACTTTTTTTTGAGTCTCATGTTCAATTGGGCCTATAGTATTTGGGCTTTTTTTTTTAATATCTAAAACACAATTATATTTGGGGCTTTCTATTTTTAGCCCAAATTTGAGGGCCTAAGGCGTAGGCCTCTTTTGCCTGCCCTCAGGGCCAGCTTTGATTTTGATATGAGTTTTTTTTTTTGAAATTTTTTCAAAAGTTAGTTGTATTTTGTTATTTTTTTATTATGCTTGTTGGTTGAACAATCATTTTTGTTATCATTGAACAATCGAAATAGTATATTTTCACTTTTTTTAAAGGGTAAATTACACTGACACCCCCTGACGTTTATATTTATTACAATTCTCCCCTCACATTTTGAAAATTACATCTCCCTCTTGAGATTTAAAGTTTCATTACAGATTCTCCCTTAGCAATTTAAATTTTTTAAATACCAATTTTGCCCTCACTGGGTAAATTACATTGACACCCATCACATTTTATAAATTATAATCCCCTCCTTAAGGTTTAAAGTAGCATTACCAATTGGCCCATCGATTAGTATTAGTTAGAAAAAAAAATTTATTAAAAAAAAATTAATTGAAAAAAAAATTTTGTTAGTAAATTTTTTAAATTTTTGTTTAAAAACCAACGTAAACTCATTTTTTAAATTTACGTTTTTTCCTCAAATTTATAAATTGAGACAACCATTTATAAATCAAAAAAATTATCAAAAAAGTTTTTATGACAGTTTTTAAAATTTTTGTAAATATAAATTGAAAACTGAAAACGAAATGGTTATCAAACATGCCTTATATAGATGGTAAAAATGTCGTAAAATTAACAAATAATTAAATAAGTTACCAACGTAAGAAATTACTTATCAAAAGATTCTTAGGCTATGTATGATTTGATTTTTAGATTTTTTTTTTAAAAATTAAAAACTAATTTGGTTAAGAAATAAAAAATAAAAAATAATTATCATTTAAGAGTAAAAAATAATTATCATTTTAACTTTTGGGCAGGTTATATACATACGTATGACTGTTTCAATTTAATTTGTAAAAAATTATTTCTAACCACTCGAAAGATAAAAATTATATAAAAATGATAATTATTTTTTATTTCTTAACCAAATTAATTTTTAATTTTTAAATTTTTTTTTATAAAAATCAAACCATACATAGCCTAAGAATCTTTTGATAAGTCATTTCTTACATTGGTAACTTATTTAATTATTTGTTAATTGTACGACATTTTTACCATCAAGCCTGTTTGATAACCATTTCGTTTTCAGTTTTCAATTTATATTTACAAAAATTTTAAAAACTGTCATAAAAACTTGTTTGATAATTTTTTTAGTTTATAAATGGTTGTCTCAGTTTTTAAATTTGAGGAAAAAAACGTAAATTCAAAAAATAAGCATTCGTTGTTTTTTTAAACATAAATTTAAAAACTTTACTAACAAATTTTTTTTTCAATGAATTTTTTTTCAATGAATTTTTTTCCAACTAATACTAACTGATGGGGCAATTGGTAATGCTACTTTAAACCTTAGGGAGGGGATTGTAATTTCTAAAATATGAGGGGTGTCAATGTAATTTACCCAATGAGGGCAAAATTGGTATTTAAAAAAATTAAATTGCTGAAAGGGGGAATCTGTAATGAAACTTTAAACCTCAAGGAGGGAGATGTAATTTTCAAAAGGTGAGGAGGGGAACTGTAATAAACATAAACCTCAGGGAGTGTCAGTGTAATTTACTCTTTTTTAAAATTTTATTTTATGTTTTCACGTTGCAGTGTGAATGTTCACATTGGTATGAGTTTTTTTATTTTTTATTTTTTTAAAACTAGTTGTATATTAATTGTAAATTGTGAACATTTACATTGTATTTTGATATAAGTTTTGTTTTTTCAAAGTTAATTGTATATTTGTTATTTTTGTCACTATAATTGCTAGTTAAACAATCATTTTTATTACCATTGAACAACTTAAATAGTCGATTCTCACTTTTTTCAATTTTGTTTTATATTTTCACGTTGCAGTGTAAATGTTTGCATTGGTATGTGTTATGTTTTTAAGGCTACTTGTATGTTAATTATAAATTGTGAACATTCACATTGTATTTTGGTATGAATTTTATTTTTTCGAAGGTTAGTTGCATGTTTGTTGTTTATTGTAAACATTCACATTATACTTCAGCATGTGTTTTGTTTTTTCAAAAGTTAATTGTATGTTTGTTATTCACTATAAACATTCACATTGTATTTTGATTTTCATTTAGATTTTTTGTTTTTTTTTTAAAAAAAATTTTCAAATTATAAAAAGGTTCAAAATTCATAATTTGAGTTTTTCTCCATGGAATGCGGGTGAGATTTTCTCCATGGAATAATTCAAAGATTTTCTCTTTAGAATGAAAGAGAAATGTTCTCCATAAAATGAAGGACTATTGTTATGTATTAGTTTCTTTTTTTTCGATTCATAAGAAAGGATAACAGCAAGGGAAAGAAACAAAGTGCTAGGCAGAGTTGCCTTAAACAGTAGAAGGAGAAGCTCCAGTGATGTCTGCAACAAGCAGATCAGCAATTTCAGTAGGGGGATCATTAAGAAAAACAAAAGAATCTTGGTGGTTCACACCCATATTTGCCAAACCATCAGCACTTGTGTTACCCTCTCTGGGAATATGGGCAATGGTGCAGCTGCATCTTTTCATTAGGAATTTGGTATCTTCAAGCATGGCCCTGTGTTGCGAGTGTTGGGATGGTACATCTTGGATGAGCTTGACAATTTGCACTGAATCTGTTTCAATGCAGATGTCCTTTAGTCCCTTCTCAAGCATTATTGTGAGTCCTCTATAGACTGCCCAAAGTTCGGCCTCTAAACTAGTTGTTGTCTCTAGTTTTCCATGATATCCATATAGCCAAGTTCCTCGTTCATCCCTGAAAAGACCACCACACCCAGCTAGTCCCGGATTGCTGTCACAACCCAAACCCGCCCCTATGGGTTTAGCACCGTAACCGGCCAGTAATCCGAGATTACCGAAGGCCTGCTTAACAGTAAGACAGTAATACAGAGTACAGGGGCATGGCGGAAGCCAATACAGTAAATAAACGATGTCCAATGAGCTGCGACAGTCTGTATGCAAAAAGACTTTTCATAGATATATACAGTCAGTGACAAAACAGTATGTACATATATACAATCATTCAGTTCAGGGACCTAGTCCCTATTAAACAGTAATAACAATCTATACAGTATATACAGTAGACTAGATAGATACAGAGATAGACAGGGGACTAAAACACCCCTAAGCCATAGTTTAGCAGGCTCGGAACCTCGTATTGAGGCACAGTAGTTGGCTTGACAAAAAGGGAGTCTACCCCGACCCTTCTAGCTCTGCTCTGGTGCCTGTACACCTACATATATATATAAACAGTGAGCTAAAGCCCAGTGAATAACATAATGCGTAAAGAGGTTTAGAATGAATGTCCTCACAGTAATGAAAATAGTTCATTAATTCAGTGTATCAGTCATTCAGTCATATGTGGTACATCCATTAGCATAGCAGTACAGTAAACAGTAGGTTTTGAAAGACCGAACAGATAATGATGGCCATCAATCAGTTAACAGTAGTGGTTTCAACAAGGGAACCGACAGAAATCTCTGTAACAGTAACAGTCAGGTAGTTGCTAAGGATGCCACAATACAGTTCAGAATATAGGACATACATTCATTCAGTTAACAGTAGCAGTTCAGAAACAGTACAGTTCAATGGTTCAGAAGATAATCATTTTTGAACATATCTTTACACAGTTGTTACTCACAGAGTTCTGGGCTACAGTTAGGCTAGAGCGCGTCTCCCGATGCCAACCTTACACAGTTTACAGAACGAATACACACTAAGCTACACAGTTGGAAAAGATAACAACTTGATCCCTAATTGCCTCGGTGTGTTCTACATCTATATCCTCATTAAGATGCCTTAAACTAGGCCTAAGAATGTCACGACCCGCTCCCCGTACCCAAGAGTTAAGCATCGCGATGGCCAGTAACTGAAGTTACCTCCGACCAATTCATAAACAAATAAATAAACGCAAGCGGAAGAAATATTTAAATAAGGGTACCAAAATAATCATCGGAACTTCTATTTTTATTACAAAATTATATTGACCAAAAGGCCGATATTTACATATAAAAATGTCATAAAGGTGCTATGTGTGTTTATTCCGCAGCCCCGCATCTTAGACTTTTCGAAAGCTATTTCCTGAAAATTGGTAAACAACTATAAACACATGGCAGAGTGAGAAATATTATACCAAGAGTATAAGGGACACGAAATAACCATAGACAGTTAATTAGGCCAAAACATTTAGGATAACTGGGTCGGAACAAATAATCCTTTAAATAGCAAAACTGAGATTATGTAAATATATCATTTAGGTGGTAGAAACTGAAATACAGAGCTTATGTAAGTAAATGACCATAACCACGGTACTGAACAGAACAGAACAGAGGTCACAGAAGTGACAGCCAGAACAGAGGTACGGATTCAAGAGGTGGCTCGTACGGATTCTAGAGGTGGCTCCCACAATAGTGTAGCACTTAGTTCCGCACAGCACTTTGGTCCGCACATAACAGAGGTACGGATTCAAGAGGTGGCTCGTACGGATTCTAGAGGTGGCTCCCACAATAGTGTAGCACTTAGTTCCGCACAGCACTTTGCTCCGCACAGAACAGAGGTCAATGGATTCATAACAAACAGAGGACCACAAAGTGGTCAAACAGAGGCCAATGGTTATTTAAGTCCCCCAAAGCATGGGACTCCCGTGGTGGTACTTACAAAACATAATTGTATATAAGGTCATAGTCAAATATTCTTTAAAATATAAACAGACATATCAATGGGTTTCCTTTTAAGCAAATAGGGTTCAAATAATAATCCACATAACTGAAACCTTTATAAAACATAACTTTTATTAATATACTGATAAAATATAACTTTTATAAAATAGATTTTGGTAAGTCAAAATATACGTAAAATATATTTTGGTGACTCAAGGTATAATATAACTCACCTTAACTTTAATACCTTACTCTTTCTTTTTACTATCACAGACCCTTTTAACTTCCACCATTCTTTCCTTTCTTTTCTCTCTTTCTTCTTTCCTTTCTTTCCTTTCTTTTTCTTTCTTATTTTCTTCTTTCCTTTCTCTCCAGGCGCCTTCGTATTTATAGGGAAAAAACGCGCTACGTGGCAGATTTCAATAATAATTACAAAGATTCGTTCTTATCCTTAATAGATATTTAAGATAATTACCTTTTGACCCAATATTTTAATATAATTATATAAATTAATTAATTCTTAATTAAATTACACTTTATCATATACCAATAGAAAATTATTTATTTATTTTAGTACCACACCCATTATTATTATTATTTATATTTTTGACCCCTAAACTTTTAATAATTATATTATTTTATAAAATTACGCATAATATATAATAAATCATATATTTTCTTAACTAAGATTAAATAATATTAGTATAAATTCTACAGAATAATTAAAAATCTGAGTTGTTATAAAGAATGCCTAGGATGGAATGAGGATGCAAAGATGCACTTTAAAAGCATTTTCAGAATTTTCAGAAAACAAAGCTCCCGCTCGAGCGTAGGTTTCCCCGCTCGAGCGGACATACAGAAAAAGGTTTCCGCTCGAGCTTCACTTCCCACGCTCGAGTGTACTGCAAAACATGGCAAAAGTACTGGATGCTCAAAAATCACGCTCGATGGGCGCTCAATAGTCGCTCGAGTGTAAGACACTAGGTCCCGCTCGAGCGTCAATTCTTCCGCTCGAGCGGACTTAAAAACAGTGCAAAGTATTGGGAGCACGAATTTCCCGCTCGAGCGGGAGTTCAAAATCTGGAATTTCCAGATTTGAACTTCCAAGCTCAAATCAAGTTTAAATGCATTAAAATCGATCCTCTTGGGCTGAAAACCTGGAAAGCATTTGTAAACACATAATATTACATGTTTCAAAGATCAATTTGATAAATCAAAGCCCAAGGGTGTTTCAATTAAATCCAATTTCAACCTAAATTTCATGAACATGATTTCAAATGAACATGCATGAACTTTAAACAATTTGCAAGCTTCAAAACATGCTCTAATGAGCCAATTCTTTTCAAAACAAGATGAAATCATGGTCTACTCTCAAAACATGGACATGCATGTGAGGAATTATGAACTACAACCCCAAAACTTCAATATATATACATGCATGCAACAATTAAGCTTCAACACAACAATTTGAGCCATAAATTGGCCCTTGACTTCAACTTTGCTCTAAACCTTAAACACAACAAAGGGAGGTTGAATTTCCTTACCTAAGTCTTCAATTATGAGAATATAAGCTCAAGTTTGCAAATTACTCTTCAATTCCCAAGCAATTCAACAAGATGTAGCCAAATCTCTCTTAACTCTCTCTCTCTAATTCGGTTTGTGCAAGAAAAGGGGCTGATGAAATGTTTGTTCTAGTGTAATAAGGAGGCTCAAATATGGCTCATGTAGTGGGCCACTAAAGTGGCATTTCGGTAAATAAGTCCAACAATGCAATTTAACTTATTTTAATCTAATTTAATCATACCAAATAAATTTTCAGATAATTACACCATAAATTCACATAAATTATGATTAACACACATCACTAATCAATTTCAGATTCGGCCGCCGATAAGGCCTTCAATTTGCAGTTCAAACATAAAAACATGAACAGATAACTAAGCAGGCAACAGATAGAAATGCAATATGACAGATATACTTAATCAATTCAGTTTCAGATTCTAGTCAGTCAGTCCAGTATTTCAATCAATTCAATTATCCATCTTAATCAGTCTCAGTTTAGCAATAATCGGTAATTAATCGGTAATCAGTGATGAGGGCTATTACAGTCTCCCCTCCTTAAAAAGAGTTTAGTCCTCTAAACTTGAGTTACCTTCGTTTTGAAAGAAAACAGGATTCAGTGGAAACAGTTCAGGATATCTTTTAGCCATGTCATCTTCCCTTTCCCAAGTGGCATACACGCCACCATGGTTTTGCCAGTCAACTTTCACTAACGGGATCTCTTTGTTTCTCAACTTCTTGATCCGTCTGCTCACAATCTGTATAGGCCGTTCTTCATAAGTGTAGTCATCACTTAGCACTACACGGGTCGGCTCTATTACATAAAAAGGATCCCAGAGGTAGTCCCTCAACATAGAGATGTGGAAGACGTTATGCATATGCTCCATTTCAAGAGGAAGCGCAACTTGATACGCCACCGGATTGATTTCTCAATAATCTCATACGGTCCGACATATCTGGCGCTAACTTGCCTTTGACTCCAAAACGAGTCTGGCCTTTCATCGGTGTCACTTTCACAAAAACGTGATCACCCACTTCATACTCTCTGTCTCGCCTTCTGACATCTGCATAACTTTTCTGTCGGCTCTGTGCAGTTTTCAGTCTCTGTTGTATCAGTTTTACTTTCTCAGTCGTTTCATATACAATCTCGGGCCCAAGCAAAGGCCCATCTCCAACTTCTGCCCAGCAAATCGGAGATCTACATTTTTGCCATACAATGCCTCGAAAGGCGCCATACCAATACTTGAATGATAGCTGTTGTTGTAGGCGAATTCAGCTAAAGGCAAATGGCTTTCCCAGTTTCCTGAAAATCAAGGACACACATTCTCAATAAATCCTTAGAGTCTGGATGGTCCTTTCTGACTGACCATCTGTCTGAGGATGATAGGCACTACTCAGTCTCAGTTCAGTACCCAATGCAGTCTGTAAGCTTTGCCAAAATCTCGATGTAAACTTCGAATCCCTGTCAGAAACAATGGACACAGGCACTCCATGCAGTCTAACAATTTCATCAATATAGAGTACAGCCAATTTGTCCGCATTATAAATTGTTTTGACAGGTAAGAAGTGAGCAGATTTAGTCAGTCTATCAACAATAACCCAAATGAGTCCATACCTTTACTGGAGCGAGGCAATCCCACAATAAAATCCATAGTAATATGTTCCCATTTCCACTCCGGTATGGTAAGGGCTGCAATAAGCCTGCGGGTCGTTGATGTTCAGCTTTGACTTGTTGGCAATGAAGACATTTCTACAAATCAGCAATTTCTTTCTTCATTCCCGGCCACCAGAAATTCAGTTTCAAGTCTTGGTACATTTTCGTATTTCCTGGATGGATAGAAAATTTTGAGTTGTGGCCTCTTGCAGAACTCTTCTTTTCAGTTCAGAATCATTCGGTACACACAGTCTTCCTGAAATTTCAGTACATTATTTTCAAATTTGAACCCCGGTCTCGGTTTAGATTCCCTCTTCGATGATCTTCTCAAGAAGTCATCCTGTTGCTGTTTCTCTTTAATTTCTTCAATCAGTGCCGGTTGAGCAGAAATAGCAGCTATTGTTCCACCTTGTTCTCGCAAAACAATTTCAATTTCAGATTTTTCAAGGTCACAAAGCAACTCTTTCTGTCCGGTGAGCAAACAGGCTAAGTTCCAATCGATTTCCGACTCAATGCATCGGCAACGGTGTTGCTTTCCCCGATGGTACAAAATC
Organism: Camellia japonica; assembly: GCA_030407325.1. Lineage (NCBI taxonomy): Eukaryota > Viridiplantae > Streptophyta > Magnoliopsida > Ericales > Theaceae > Camellia > Camellia japonica. The sequence continues at coordinate 6,993,128 of JAPPVO010000017.1, read as the reverse complement.
TGTAGGTCATAGTCTTTAATCAGTTCTAGCCATCTCCGCTGTCTCATGTTCAGTTCTTTCTGTGTGAAGAAATATTTCAGACTCTTGTGGTCGGTATATACTTCACATGTCGCCCCATAAAGGTAGTGACGCCAGATTTTCAAGGCAAATACTACTGCAGCAAGTTCCAAGTCATGGGTCGGGTAGTTCTTTTCATGTGTCTCAGTTGTCGGGAAGCATAGGCAATACTCTCCCATTCTGCATTAAAACACATCCCAAACCCTTATGAGAAGCATCACTAAAAATGGTAAAACCATCCGTACCTGAAGGTAAGGTAAGAACCGGTGCAGTCACAAGTCGGGTTTTCAACTCTTGGAATGCTGATTCCCTTTGATCGGTCCAGTCAAATGATATCCCCTTCTGAGTTAATTGAGTCAACGGTAAAGCAATTTTGGAGAAATCTTTGACAAATCTTCTGTAATATCCAGCTAAACCCAAAAAGCTTCGGACTTCTGTCACATTTGTTGGTCTAGGCCAATTTACTACTGCTTCAATTTTCTGTGGATCAACTGAAATTCCATCTTTGCTAACAACATGCCCCAAAAACATAACATGATCAAGCCAAAATTCACATTTAGACAGTTTAGCATAGAGTTTCTGTTCTCTTAGGGTCTGTAGGGCAAGTCTCAGATGATGTTCATGTTCTTCTATACTTTTGGAATAAATCAGAATGTCATCTATGAATACAACAATAAAGTCATCGAGGAATGGTTTAAAGATTCTGTTCATGAGGTCCATAAATGCAGCAGGTGCATTGGTAACTCCGAAAGGCATAACTAAAAATTCGTAATGTCCATACCTCGTTCGAAAAGCAGTTTTATCAATGTCTTCTGGTTTAACTTTCAGTGATGATATCCGGATCTGAGATCAATCTTAGAAAACACTTGAGCACCCTGTAACTGATCAAATAAGTCATCAATACGAGGCAATGGGTATTTATTTTTCACAGTTACCTTGTTCAGTTCACGGTAGTCAATACACAGTCTCAGTGAGCCGTCCTTCTTTTTCACAAACAAGACGGGTGCGCCCCACGGTGAAGTACTGGGCCTGATAAACTTTTTGTCTAACAGTTCTTGCAGTTGCACTTTCAATTCTTTCAGTTCAGTCGGGGCCATTCGGTAAGGAGCTTTAGATACTGGCTGGGTACCCGGAATCACATCAACGGTGAATTCAATCTCCTTGTCAATCAAATCCCCTGGCAGATTATCTGGAAAAACATCTGGGAATTCTCTGACTATGGGAATACTGTTCACATTAGCATTATCATCAGTAGATACAGTCAATACAGAACACAGATACCCTTTACACCCCTTCTAATCAATTTACTGTTCACATTAGCATTATCATCAGTAGATACAGTCAATACAGAACACAGATATACACCCCTTTCTAATCAATTTAACAGCTTTCACAGATGAAATCAAATACGGAGGAGGTACTACTCTAACCCCATTAAATACAAATTCAGGTAAACCCGGTGGACGGAAAACTACTTGTTTCGTTACACAGTCTATGGTGGCATGATATTTCGTTAACCAACCCATCCCCAATATTACATCAAAATGGTCAATGTTCAGTGGCAGTAAGTCAATAAACAAATGTGCATCTCCGATAATAATTTCACAAGCAGGGTACATGTATGCACAAGTCATAGATCCCCCAACGGGTGATGATACAGCTAACAGATAATTCATGGGTTCTAAGGGTCTATTCAATTTTCGCGAGAAAGCATGCGATACATAAGAATGTGTAGACCCCGAATCAATCAGTACATATGCATTTTGAGTACAAATAGAGAGAATACCTGACACTACGGTCTCAGTATTTTGTACATCTCCCGGTACTAGGGCGAACACTCGGCCCTGCCTCATGGGCTCTTTCCCGGTAGCCTTGGGGCTCGGTTTTGGTGCAACAGTTGATGCTGCGGCGCTGCCTGCAGCTAGGGCTGTGCAAAATACCGCCCAATCCGCTAAAACCGCACCGATCCGCATCTATCCGCAACGCTCTAACCGCTAACCGCGGTTTAAACTTTAAAATTTATAATCCGCCAACCGAACCGCTCCGCTCCGCTATAGTTAATATATATATATTTTTTAACCTCCAATGAAATATCAATGTAAAAATGAGTGTGAGAGAGATTTAAGATATGAAATTTATTATAAATTAGTGGCTATATGTATGAAACATATATGTAAAAATTACTTTATGTTATATATCTAAAAAATATTATACAAATTAGTGTTATATATTATACAAATGTATGATAATTAGTTAGAATATTCTTCAATCCGCCAATCCGCCAAAACCGCCCAAACCGCAATTTGTCAATCCGTTAATCCGCCAACCCGCCATTCGGTTTGTAAATTTACTCTCAAACCGCCCGAACTGCACCGCGCACAACCCTACCTGCAGCTTTATTATTGCCCTGAGCAGTGGAAGGGCAATCTTTAACCATGTGGCCCACCTTGCCACACCTGTAACAAGCACCAATAGTTTATAACAAACTCCCTTATGGTTCTTACCACATTCGGAGCAGGGCGGTATGGAACCACTCCCTTGGCTGGGGCTAGTTGTTGACCCCGTATTCTGTTTCTTGTTTAATGGGTTATGCTTGCCTTTCTTGAATTTAAAACCCTGCCTTTTACCACGCCATTCAGACGCTGGTGTTTCAGTTTTTAGTACCTCGATGTTCGCTTCAGCCATCAAAGCTCGGTCAAGAACATTCACATAATTCGGTAATTTCAGAACACTTATCCTGTCGAGTATTGTAACATTAAGGCCGCCTTCAAACTTTCTGGCCTTCTTGTAATCAGTGTCCACCATGTGTGGTGCATATCTAGCAAGCTCAGTGAACTTTGTTTCATATTCAACAACGGACATTGTGCCCTGTTTCAGTTGTTCAAATTCAATCACCTTTCTGTCCCTGACACACTGAGGGAAGTATTTCTCGAAGAAGGCTCTTTTGAATTGAGCCCAAGTCATTACAGTGTTGTCATCACGGGTAAGCATCCACCACCTTCTAGCCTCTTCTTGCAAAGTGAAGGTGGCCAACAGTACTTTATGTGCCTCCGAGCACGGAAACACTTCAAACAGTTTTTCGGTCTCCAAAACCCATGCTTCAGCTTTTAACGGTTCAAGGCCTCCCTGAAAGGATGGCGGTTTCATTTTGCTGAACTTCTGGGTAAGAGCAATTATGTCCCCATCATTAACATTCACATTCTGTTCCGGCTGTACTAGAGGAGGAGGTGGGGGCTGTTGGTTCTGTTGTTGATCTAATCTTTCAGTTATTAGTTCCATCATTCTTTCCAGTCTTTCCATTCTTGCCTCAGAGGATGAGGATTCAGATTCATTTGCAGTTCTTGTATTATCCATTTCACTATAAGCAGTTATAACAGTTATCAACATAAGCGGTTGCATACTTAAACAGTTTATCACATTAACACATATTCAGTCGTGTCCACATACACTTTTCATGCTCATGCGATGCCCTAATTCCTTTTCTAGGACACCCTATAGCTCATTTGGACACGTGTGTGTAGTATAACTCGTGGTAAGTATCGCTCTGATACCACTCTGTCACGACCCAAACCCGCCCCTATGGGTTTAGCACCGTAACCGGCCAGTAATCCGAGATTACCGAAGGCCTGCTTAATAGTAAGACAGTAATCCAGAGTACAGGGGCATGGCGGAAGCCAATACAGTAAATAAACGATGTCCAATGAGCTGCGATAGTCTGTATGCAAAAAGACTTTTCATAGATATATACAGTCAGTGACAAAACAGTATGTACATATATACAATCATTCAGTTCAGGGACCTAGTCCCTATTAAACAGTAATAACAGTCTATACAGTATATACAGTAGACCAGATAGATACAGAGACAGACAGGGGACTAAAACACCCCTAAGCTATAGTTTGGCAGGCTCGGAACCTCGTATTGAGGCACAGTAGTTGGCTTGACAAAAAGGGAGTCTACCCCGACGCTTCTAGCTCCGGTCTGGTGCCTGTACACCTACATATATATATATAAACAGTGAGCTAAAGCTCAGTGAATAACATAATGCGTAAAGAGGTTTAGAATGAATGTCCTTACAGTAATGAAAACAGTTCATTAATTCAGTGTATCAATCATTCAGTCATATGTGGTACATCCATTAGCATAGCAGTACAGTAAACAGTAGGTCTTGAAAGACCGAACAGTTAATGATGGCCATCAATCAGTAAACAATAGTGGTTCCAACAAGGGAACCGACAGAGATCTCTGTAATAGTAACAGTCAGTAACAGTAGTTGCTAAGGATGCCACAATACAGTTTAGAATATAGGACATACATTCATTCAGTTAACAGTAGTAGTTCAGAAACAGTACAGTTCAATGGTTCAGAAGATAATCATTTTTGAACATATCTTTACACAGTTGTTACTCACAGAGTTCTGGGCTACAGTTAGGCTAGAGCGCGTCTCCCGATGCCAACCCTACACAGTTTACAGAACGAACACACACTAAGCTACACAGTTGGGAAAGATAACAACTTGATTCCTAATTGCCTCGGTGTGTTCTACATCTATATCCTCATTAAGGTGCCTTAAACTAGGCCTAAGAATGCCTAGGATGGAATAAGGATGCAAAGATGCACTTTAAAAGCATTTTCAGAATTTTCAGAAAATAGAGCTCCCGCTTGAGCGTAGGTTTCCCCGCTCGAGCGGACATGCAGAAAAAGGTTTTCGCTCGAGCTTCACTTCCCACGCTCGAGTGTACTGCAAAACATGGCAAAAGTCCTGGATGCTCGAAAATCACGCTCGATGGGCGCTTGATAGCCGCTCGAGTGTAAGACACAAGATCCCGCTCGAGCGTCAATTCTTCCGCTCGAGCGGACTTCAAAACAGTGCAAAGTACTGGGAGCACGAATTTCCCGCTCGAGCGCCACTTTCCCCGCTCGAGCGGGAGTCCAAAATCTGGAATTCCTAGATTTGAATTTCCAAGCTTAAATCAAGTTTAAATGCATCAAAATCGATCCTCTTGGGCTGAAAACCTGGAAAGCATTTGTAAACACATAATATTACATGTTTCAAAGATCAATTTGATAAATCAAAGCCCAAGGGTGTTTCAATTAAATCCAATTTCAACCTAAATTTCATGAACATGATTTCAAATGAACATGCATGAACTTTAAACAATTTGTAAGCTTCAAAACATGCTCTAATGAGCCAATTCTTTTCAAAACAAGATGAAATCATGGTCTACTCTCAAAACATGGACATGCATGTGAGGAATTATGAACTACAACCCCAAAACTTCAATATATATACATGCATGCAACAATTAAGCTTCAACACAACAATTTGAGCCATAACTTGGCCCTTGACTTCAACTTTGCTCTAAACCATGCAAGAATCAACTTAAACACAACAAGGGGAGGTTGAATTTCCTTACCTAAGTCTTCAATTATGAGAATATAAGCTCAAGTTTGCAAATTACTCTTCAATTCCCAAGCAATTCAACAAGATGTAGCCAAATCCCTCTTAACTCTCTCTCTCTAATTCGGTTTGTGCAAGAAAAGGGGCTGATGAAATGTTTGTTCTAGTGTAATAAGGAGGCTCAAATATGGCTCATGTAGTGGGCCACTAAAGTGGCATTTCGGTAAATAAGTCCAACAATGCAATTTAACTTATTTTAATCTAATTTAATCATACCAAATAAATTTTCAGATAATTATACCATAAATTCACATAAATTATGATTAACACACATCACTAATCAATTTCAGATTCGGCCGCCGATAAGGCCTTTAATTTGCAGTTCAAACATAAAAACATGAACAGATAACTAAGCAGGCAACAGATAGAAATGCAATATGACAGATATACTTAATCAATTCAGTTTCAGATTCTAGTCAGTCAGTCCAGTATTTCAATCAATTCAATTATCCATCTTAATCAGTCTCAGTTTAGCAATAATCGGTAATTAATCGGTAATCAGTGGTGAGGGATATTACAATTGTCTTTTGAGCTCCCGTCTGTGTTGAGTTTAATTTTCCCTGTCAGAGGCAACACCCAATTAGTTATAAGATTTAGAGGTTGTCCAATGAAATGGTCAGCCTGAAAGGCTTCAAAAGTCTCTAAAGCTTGGTGTTGGATGTATTGAATAGTTTCCTGGACATTCCCTTCTTCTTGTCTAAAAACAATTATGTTTCTGTCCTTCCAGATTGCCCAAATGGTGTACAAGAACACAATGCCCCAAGGGATGGAGTAGGGCTTCTTTGCCTTGCTTTTTAGATTCAGTTGGAGCCACTGTTCCAGAGGTTGGTTCTCACTTTCTTTTAGCTAGTTGAAGCTTCTTGTAGTATGCCAAAATTCCTTAGCCATGGGGCACTCTCTAAGGAGGCGGTTGAGATCTTCAGTAGCTAATGTACATCTGGGGCAGCTATCATCTGTTGTTAAGCCTCTAATTCATCGTTGATGGTTAGTTTAGAGACGACCTTGGAGTAGTAGCCAGCAAAAACCTTTAATTTCTGAGGAATTTTCAGCTTCCATATCCAATTCCAACTCACCATGGCAGTGTTCTCATTGGTTTGGGTTAAAAGGTGATAAGCTGCACTTACGGAGAAGTTTCCTGCGGCTGACCCTTTCCAATGTGGGCTATCAGTTACTGCTACAAACTGTGGTAAGTGGATTTGCAGAATGTTTTGAATGACAAATTGTGGAATGAGATCTGGAATTGGGTCAAGCTTCTAGGAACCATCTTCCTGTATGATATCAGCTACCTTTAGGTTATTCAAAGAGTGATCTCCAGGGCACTGTGTTGCAATGGTGCTGTCTCCACACAAGTAGTCATTCCAAAATGATATGCTCTTACCATCACCCACTATCCATTTGGCTCATCTTTTGAGAAAGTCTTTAGTTTTGATAATGCTCCTCCAGGTGTGGGACGCAGCTCGATTAGTGGGCCAATCAGACAGAGCTTCTTTTTGAAGGTATTTGCCTTTCAAAACTGCTGTCCAGATTGATTCTTTGTCACTTACCATTTTCCATCCCAATTTGGCTAGAAGAGCTATGTTCTGATCCTCAGCTCTTGTAAGACCAAGACCTCCTTCTTGTTTATTCTTGTAGACCTGTTTCTAGCTGACCAAATGGATTTTGTTTCTATTATTCTAATCACCCCACAAAAAATTCCTATTAAGTTTGTCAATTTGCTTGCATACACTTTGGGGAAGCTTAGCAGTTTGCATGGTGTAGGAGGGTATTGAGGAAGATACTGACTAGATAATGATTGTTCTACCAATAAGGGATAAGGTTTCAGCTTTCTAGATAGAGAGTTTATGTTGGATTTTCTCCAAAATGTGATTATAGATGTGTCGATTAGCTCTGCTGTGAAGAAGAGGAACCCCTAATTATTTTCCCAAATTCTGTGTAAGAGCTATGCCACAATAGTTACTCAAATCTCTAGCCTTCCTGCTTCCAACATTTGGAGATATGAACATTTTTTATTTTTGTAGGTTAACTACCTGTCCTGATAATTGGCAGAACTCCTTGATTGTATCCATGATAGTTTCACAATTGATTTGATCTGCTTGTGCAAATAAAAGGAGGTCATTCGCAAAGAAGAGATAAGATATAGATGGTCCCTTTCTAGCAGCTTTAATGCCTTTCCACAGTTTGTTCTCCACTTTATGTTTGATCATATTCGAGAGTCGTTCCATACACAAGACAAACAAATAGGGGGGAAGTGGGTCTCCCTGTCTCAGGCCTCTACTAGGTGTAAATTCCTCCATGGTTTCACCATTCCACAATAAAAAGCAGTTGACTGAAGATATATAAGACATAATTAGCTCCACCCAATGATTATTCAAATTGAACTCACATAGAGTTTCTCTCAAGAATTCCCATGAGAGCTTATCATACGCTTTCTCTAAGTCCAACTTAATGATGAGACCTCCAGCCTTACCTTTCCTGTGGTGCAATGTATGTATAATCTCTTGGGTAATGATGATGTTGTCATGGGTTGAGCGCCCAGGAATAAAGTTACTTTAATGGGGGCTGATGAGATCTGGAAGGAGAGGTCTTATTCTATTAACAAGGAGTTTAGTAAGAATTTTGTAGGAAACATTACAGAGAGGCTAATAGGGCGGAATTGTTTGATGGTTTTAGGGTTGTCAGTTTTAGGTATGAGAGCTATGAGGATTCTATTTATATCATGAGGGACATGCTTCTTATTGTAACACTTCTTGATAAAGGTACACATATCTTCACCAATGATATCCCAAAACTTGTGGTAGAATATGGCTTGGAAACTGTGGGAGCCAGAAAATTATGGGTATCAGCTTATGGGGCCCAACCCAAACAAAGCCTACAAAGGTCCAGCCCAAATAAATATCACACCCTCCATCTATATAAAGGGGGGGCATCCCAAGTGAAAGGTATCTCTGTTCTCCTCCACCACACACACACACCCCTTCTGATATACATATATACTATTTCTTGATTCAAGGACTAACTTCATCATCGGAGTACTCCCGGCCGGCAACCCCGGTTGGGTGGCACCGACTATGTTCCTCATTGCAGATCTACAGGGGTGAAGCTCTTCTCTTCGTTGGATCTCTACAACATCCATGTGAGAGGATATTTCATGGTCTCACAATTGGCGCCGTCTGTGGGAATGACTGAATGAGATCAACAAAGAACACAACAAATATACTGCTGTAAGTAAACATTTATGGGATGCTTTGAGGTTAGTGCACTTCCTACAAAAGCAAAATCAATCCCAAGTAATACGGCCCACAGCTGGGTTTTTTGGTTTCTTTCATTCTGATTGTGTTGTTTTTGCTAAAGTTCAGGTATATATATATATATACACATCTATGCATGTATCTATTTATGCTCATAGATTTGATCAAAGCATTGTTGAATATTAATATTGCTTAGAAAGGTTGTCAACACAAGATGAAGTTAGCAGCTTTTTTCTCTCTCTAAAAATGGGTTTCACACCTTTCTTAGTGCAAACATCTTTTCGGCAATTCAATAAAGTTATTCGGCTAAATTTATACGTGGGTCTGTCCATTTATTTATTTATTCTTTGCCTCTCAAAACTTAGCTTAAAGTTGATGCTTGACATGTATGCACGTGTACCTATGCTAGAACTTTCTGGAGAATCCAAGGCTGGGTCTTCAATTTTTCTCTCACTAAAATTGGACCACAATAACTTGGGAGTGGATTAAACTTTATTATCCGGCACTCTATCTGGCTTGTCTATCAACCAACTTAGCAACAGTAACTCTTTATTTGGTTGTTCGTCAACTCTCTTGTTATTCTAAATCTCATTTCTGAAAGCTATCTCTATATTTGCAAAGATACATTTATATATATATATATATATATACATGGATACAAATATTTGCATATGCATCAGACTTGTTTGTTCGGCTCTCAGACAAGGTGTTATAGGCCGACCACGGCTCTCTCTAGCGCTATTATCGGCAAAGGTGAAGTCGTGCCGACCAAGTGCTCTAGCATGTCAACCAAGGCGATTTGCCTTCCAAACGTCTCAGCAAGACAAACCCGGTGGGGGTAAGACCCACCTCCTGGATTTCTTTTATTTTTTGCTCTGCAACATCAACCATTAACTCTTGTTTGTAGTCTTTACATATAAAGTTATTTATCACCTTGATCCTTGTGGCCATGTCTTTTTTAGGTGTCCATTTCAGTTTGTCAAGAAAAATTGCAGGAAACATTTTGGCCACTCGGCTACCCACTGCGGCAAGTTGCTTGAGGTTGGGCAAGCAATGGAATAAAGAAAGTTACGAAGAGTTAATCACGTAATCGATTGCCAATCAAGCATTTCGGCAAACGGCAAGCCAAAAGACCAAGAGGTACCACAGAAGTCAGCGAGCCAATGACGTTGCCGACTTGCCAATCATGAGTATAAAAATAATATTTATTACAAGATTATAAATATTTACACAAATATTAATATTGACTTGGATTTATATGTTTACGTCCAACATGTCATGGATAGCTTGACGACGTGTTTGGCTCGAGAATTGGGTATTGCCATTAAACCCATGGCTGGGTCTTCACCCTCTCTCTAGAAAAATTTGTCCCCAAGAGTTATTGACAAAGTTTGACCATGAGTTATTATAGTAATTTATGGTAATATTTTGATCGGCTTTATATGAAGCTAATTAGAAACTCCATATTTAAGATATGGTCCTGACTAAGTTTGCAGGGCTATTGATATTTCCATGGTTAGGAGCCCAAGTTTAGCGATGGATATGTTGTTCCGCATAAATTTGGATTATTCGGCTGATGTTTTGATCTAGTGATTTCTCTCTCTTTGGTTCAATTTACTTTTACGTAGTTTACTTCTTGAGATTATGCGAACACAAGTTGCTAAGTGGAATCTCTATTCTTTCCTCTTTGAATAATTAATGTCTTCAATATGCTTTCTATATACATATATGCTTATAACTTTCAATTTAATTAAAAATATAGACTGCAGTACTCCACCATCTCTCGGATAACCAACCAAGTGCTTTCAAAGAGCAGAATTTACGAGCTGCGGAGTAATTATTTCGGCAAGCTAAGGTATGCCGGCTAGTGTTTCGGCACACGAAGATTAGTGTCAATTGGCACCCATAGTTGGCTGCTTATAAGGTTCAAAAATTCGGCAGTCAACTAAATAAGAAGTTATTCGGCAACCAAATGAGAATGCACACAGAAAGTTGTGGCAATGAATATTTGTTTTTCGGCTTTTCGGCAATGTGAATTTCTTAGGCAAATTCATATTTACAAGTTCAATTTTATTCCTTACATCATTATATTTTCAAGTTCAATTTTATTTACATCATATTTACAGGTTCAATTTTATTCCTTACATCATTATATTTTCAAGTTCAATTTTATTTACATCATATTTACAGGTTCAATTTTATTCCTTACATCATTATATTTTCAAGTTCAATTTTATTTACACCACGTTTTCAATTGCCGACCAAGCATGTGGCAAGTCAAGAACAAAAGAAAAGTGCTGCACAGATGTGCTCAGCCAGTCAAACCCAAAATTCGGCGTCCGAGCCCATGCATTCGCATCTCGGCAGTGCCGTATCTCAGAATCAATTAATCGGCGAAGCTCCAAAGCTATTCTGCACTTATTCGGTTTATTATTCGGCATAACTTGCAAACGGACAATCTATTCGGCCTTTCAAATTGGCATCAACATATTAATATCAATGTCGCATCGTCCAGCAATGACAACTTATTCGGCTTTGACATCTCGGCCTATTATCAACTGCACTAACATTATTCTGCATATCTTGGCTTTGGCAACTTACCCGGCAGATAACACTAGTCGGCTGCACGACTGCTCGGCCGCCCATACGTCATGCACATTGGACAATCCGGCCCCGTTATCTATGATATTCGGCTAACAACATTTATCAACTTTATAGGCAACATTTTCGACTAAACAACAGTCAACTTATTCGGCAATGGAGTTCATCGGCATTATGAACGCTGCATACGTATGATCAACTCGGGTTCGGCGTATTATTCGGCACATTCTTGGGCAATATTCTTCCGCATCAAGTATTCGGCAACGTTGTACTTATTCGGCACTAATATCTCGGCATAAAATTAGCATCTCGGCTTGCCGAAATCCATATTTGAACATATCATAAGATTCGTATCGGCACAAAGATTCCATATCCACCAACCCGAGGAGCCAAGAAGCAGCCCAAGTCCGCCGAAAGTTGTGAAACGGATCACACATGCTGAAAACTGAAATTTCAAAAGCTGTCAAACTCAAGGTTTGACCATACCAATGTGAAGTATTCATTAAGACGAGTCCAACGCAACAAACCGCGTCAAAATCGGAGCTAAAACGACGCCGTACAGACTAATCAAAGTTTGCCCAGAATTGATGAAATTTTCTGCGAACGTCGAACTAGCAAAACATGCAAAAGAAGTTATCCGGTGCTTGGCGGCGCACAATTCTCAACCATCTGAGCCGTCAACTCTATTTTGGCTATAATTATGCCATCAGGAGTCTAATCACAGCGATCCAATAGTCCTTTCCAGCTATTTGACGTATTTCGGGTCCATCCGTACGGTCAGAATATGCAATTTTGCTCGCAAAAATATATATACATATATATTAAATAAATAAATAAATAAAAATATAAATAAATTGCAGATTTGATTCTGATATCACCAAGTACCTTACTTTGCCTCGGCTTCATTCTGATATCGCCACGGCACCAAACAGGGGCACGGAATCCGTTTCAATTCATTATCGGCCTACTCGGCAAATTTTGGCCCAAGTCAATTTTATTCCTTCCGAATAACAAATCTTATTCAAAAGCAATGGGGCAAATATACGTTGGACAAGAAACTCAACTCCACTAAATTGGCAACCACTGCCGACCAAGTTCTTAGCAAACCTAACCCCGAAGGAATGCCGACACGCCGCCGACCAAACGATTGGCACAATGGCCGACCCAAGTGTAAACGGACACTGATGTTTTGACATTATGCATCATCATTATTCGGCCGTGCATCAACTCTATTCGGCTAAGCAACATTATTTGTCAACTTTATGCATCATCAAACTTTATGCAGCAACATTGGCCACAGTATTCGGCAACTTTATTCATCTAACAACATTATTTGGTAAAACATTTGCCTACTGGGACATCAGTCAATTTTCCGCTTTCCAATTGGGGCACATCAGCCGATCATCATCTCGGCACCTTTGATATGCATGAATACTCGTCCAACTTGGTACAAACATTACAAGGACGATTACTTGAGTTACAAACTTCCGCTCCTTTTCACACAGCTTCAAGCAAGCGCCTGTTTTGAGGCAATACATTACACACTTGGCAGACAGCAGTTTCCATATTTTTGCGCGCCGTCATTTTACCAAAGCCGAACCTTCCCTGCAACATAGGGCAATGGGAATCTACATTCCTTCCGACTAACACCTGGCATTCGAAAGCGATGGGGCAAGTCTACCTTGGACTAAACGCAAACCAAGCAACTCGGCAATTAAATAGTTGACCCAATATCTACTTGGCAATTCCATATAAGCGGAGCATATTATTGGTGATTAACACGTCCACCTCATTCGGTATAGGATACATTATTCAAAGTCCTTGCCACTTTGGCATTTAGTTGCCACTTAAAATCAGCAAAAGTCTCCGAGTACAGCGCAATCTTCGCACTCGGCACAGAGCGCCGTTAGCAAAGGCCTACACCCTTGCCCGGGGTTATAATACCACAGGTCTACACCCTCACCCGGGGGTAATAATACCGTGGTCCAATTTTTGACTGATATATCTACCTTATTTAATCTATCTTATTTGGTTCAGGTAATTATTTCCGTGTTCGACCTATAGAAATATTTCTAGCTCGGCATAAAAGTCCATATTTGGAAGCAATCTTTGCACTTGACAAAATACTGCACCCATGCCCGAGGGTTATAATACCGTGGCCTGCACCCATGCCCGAGGGTTATAATATCGTGGCCTACGCCCATGCCCGGGGGTTAGAATACTACGGCCTACACCCATGCCCGGGGGTTAGAATACCGCGGCCTACACTCATGCCCAGGGGTTAGAATACCGCGGCCTATTGTCATGATTTATTTGTATTCCTTTCTGGGTTTTAGCTCAACCCCCCTTATCTTATGATCAACATATATACATTTTTACATACATTCAAGACATACGTACATTTATACATACATTCAAGACATACATACATTTATACATACATTCAAGACATACGTACATTTATACATACCTTCAGGCATACATGCAGTCATTCATTCATATATTTTATTTATTTATCCAAAGTGTTCTTTATCAAAAAAACCTAACAGTTATTTGAACAGCGTAACTTGGCAAGAAAAAACTCTCATTCCTCCTACCGCAGACAATGAAAGTTTTGGGGCAATTGTGGGAGCCAAAAAATTATGGGTATCAGCTTATGGGGCCCAACCCAAACAAAGCCTACAAAGGTCCAGCCCAAATAAATATCACACCCTCCATCTATATAAAAGGGGGGGGGCATCCCAAGTGAAAGGTATGTCTGTTCTCCTCCACCACACACACACACCCCTTTTGATATACATATATACTATTTCTTGATTCAAGGACTAACTTCATCATCGGAGTACTCCCGGCCGGCAACCCCGGTTGGGTGGCACCGACTATGTTCCTCATTGCAGATCTACAGGGGTGAAGCTCTTCTCTTCATTGGATCTCTACAACATCCATGTGAGAGGATATTTCATGGTCTCACAGAAACCATCCCTCCAGGTGTTTTGAAAGCATTAATGTTTTTCACTGCTTCTCATGTCTCAATACTTGTGATTCCTCTAGAAAGCCTGCAATTCTCCTCATTCGTTATACGGTGATAGGCCATGTTGCACCAGTGGGGAAGTTGGATTACAGGTTCATGTTGAAACATACCTTTAAAGTAGTCGTGAATATGATTTTTAATAGCTTGCGAGTCAATCAGCCACTCCCCAGTTTCATTACGCAGAGAGTCATTCCTTAATTTTTTCCTTTTTGTGATAGTAGATAAATGAAAATATCTGGTGTTTCTTTCACCCTGAGTAATCCAATTTACTCTAGATTTTTGAAACCAAAGAAGTTCCTCTTGAAAGAGGGTTTTGTTATTTTGGCAAATCAAATCTTTTTCAAGAAGAAACAGGTTGTGTGAGAAGTGATTTGCTAAAGATTTTTGGATTTCCTCAATCCATGCAAGTAAACACCTTTTCCTTTTAAAAATGTTGCCAAATATCTTTTTATTCCAAGAAATAGAGTCAACAGTAACTTGATGTAGATTGTTTTTCAAGGAAACATGACGTTTCCACGAAGAATGAAGAACATCTTTATAATTTGGGTGGGAAAGCCAAGTAGCTTCAAATCGAAAAGGACGATTAATAGAAGAGAGTTTGGTCATACCTTCAGTGTAAATGATGAGAGGAGAGTGGTCAGAATAAGTTCGTGGAAGATTTCTGACTGCACCTTCTGGGTACATAGTTCTCCAGTCTTCATTGCAGAGTGCTCGGTCAAGCCTTTCCATGGTGTTAGCCATCCCCTTACGATTATTTGTCCAGGAAAGTTTGGGGCCAATGCAGCCGAGGTCCATAAGGCCACACCTGTTTATGTTCTCAATGAATTTTCGGCTTCTGCTTTGTTGTATATTCTGAGAAAACCTTCGTCTCTCATTTTGCCCACTTATCTCATTAAAGTTACCAGCAATAAGCCAAGGTTTTGTCATAGAGTTTGTCGTGTCTTCTAAGTCCTCCCATAATGTCTAACGGAGCCTGATATTGGGGCTTGCATAAACTGCAGCCAGAACCCAGTTTTCATAGTCTGTTCTTTTTATAGTGGCTTGGATCATCTGCTGGTTAGTGACAAAAGCACTAACAGAAACTTACGTAGGGATCCAAATGAGCCAAATACCACCAACTTTACCCACGGGATCAACGGTAGCGGATGCTGTGTAGCCTAAATTGTTGAAGAAGAGACCCATTGAGCTAAACATAACCTTGGTTTCAAAGAGGGAAACCACATCAGGACAGTGGGTTTTGATGAGTTCCTTGAAGTTTCTACGGAATTTTTTGTTGCTGGCCCCCCTCAAAGCCTGTACCAGACTTTCCCAATCGTACATCAATGAATATCATGTTATGGAATTTTTTGTTGCCGACCCCCCGGCAATTCCATAACATGATATTCATTGATGTACGATTGGGAAAGTCTGGTACAGGCTTTGAGGGACTCAAGCCTAGTATATCACGCACTAGTTTTTTGCTCAGTACAGATGGACGCAGGGTTGCCATCTGTGTTGCCCGAAGAGGCCTTCCCCACGCTCTGCTATCTAGGCTCGATGTTCAGCCGTATTTCGTCTATCCACCAAACGATGCTTACTTGGTGAATTGCTTCACTCTCGAGTTCGAGGTATGAGCCTACTGCACTGTGTGTCATCTTGGATAGTTGTACTTCTACCAGCTCCATGACTTCGTTGCTGGAGTTATCGCTCATATTCAGAGTCAGGAGGTTTTTGCTTGGGTTTAGACTGAATAGCTGAGAGGTGATGTTCTGGATGAGGAAGAGGAAGTGGGGGGGATAGTGGGATAGCTGTGCTAGAAAATATGGGTGATGGGGGAGGGTGGTAACAGGAGAGGGTGGCTGAATGCTGGGAACCAGCTCACTCATCAAAGAATCTGATGCAATGTCAGTTCCTTCTGCAAGGCTAGTTTCAGAAGCAAGCATAGGCTTCACATGGTATACCTGCGTTAGATGTGGTGTATCAGTGATGGTGTAACATGCCCGCGAGGGACCTCAACGGGGTTACAGTTCAGACTCGATTTGATTGTCGGTTCTCAATCTGAACCAAAGAGTCCAAATCCGGCAAATCGTTTTGAGAAAACAGATTTTTGAAAGAAGTGCCAAACATGGACTGCTTTGCCAGATACAGAGTCGACACCTAAATATTTTTTATGGGGGAATTTAGGAAACCCTGACTCGGTGCCAAAGGCCACGTGTCCGTGATCACCAAAGTTGCCTCGGCTTGAGAACTTGGGTACGATTGGGGAAGGTCAGCTATGAGCACCCCCTCTCGCCCGATCCGAAGATTGGCCTCTACTAACCATGATATCCTATTTTGAAAACTTTATGCGTTCTTGTTCCGGTTATTAGCCTAGAATTACTATGTTATGCGCACAGCAAAAACAAGTACAGATCAAATCGCCTAAATTGGAACAAAACATTGCATGTTTGTTTTGAAAATGGTTTGCTACTCGCAAGTAGGCTAAAATGCAGGTTTTGCCACCCTCGAGTGGGCTTAAAACTCACAGTTTTAATGTATTATTCCAATTCAGGTAATTCAACCTCCATCCACAGGCATTCAAGCAGTTTATATCACATAAGCATCTAGCCACATGGTAAGTATGCTGTCATGTTAACATTCACACGCATGCGGTATGCTAAAGCATAAAAGGCTCACCTAGTACTCCAAGCCAAAACAGAAACTAGTTAGCAATCGTATGCATGATCCTAGTTCATGTTAAGATGGCTAATGCAACACATGCAAGATGCAACTACAATAGGCCCGGCTATCCTAAAGATGGCATGTGAAATGCTGCAATTAACAAGTACTCAACTTGTAATTGAAATACAAATGCAATTAGCATGATGTACCGAGCCCGGTGTATGTAAGACAAATGTATGGATGCACGCATACATAGCATAAGGTATGCTAATTTAAATATGCCCTAGTCTACCATCATAAGCGGGAAAATAAAAGGGAAGAAAGACGTGGGATTGGAAGACATGCACACACTCACCCACACTTATTACACAATTGCCCTTGCTCGGAGGGTCCGAAAGAATAATACAATCCGAATAAATAATACATAATTAATTATTACAAAAAATTCCTAATTAATTAACAAATTAAATGCAAAATTAAAATGGCCACAGCCCCGCCTTCAAAATATTTGGATGATGCATGCTTGACTCGTACTGCCCGGGAACTCGCTGTCATAGCATTGCTGCCTCTGTTTTCACTGCCTAGCTCCTCTGAAAACTACACAAGTCTCAGGACATGTTCTATGCACACTGTGGAACACCACCGGCTGGGAGGAATAGCCACCGGCCATGGGAGATTGCCACCGGCCACTGATAAATCTATCGGCCATTCATTTATGGCCGGTCGGCACTAGAGATGGCCGGCCAGCCAAAACTTCCTGCAAAAATCAGTTTTGACAACAACAGAGGGCAAGCAGTGTGTGGCATGGAATTTCAAGCAAATGTAAGCATGACCACACTTCCTATCATGCAATGGACTCAAGGAAGCATGACCCTCGGCTCTCGGGCCATCAATTATGCATGATGGCCTAAGAGGCCAAGTTTGCCATTCAATGTAAATGCATGCAACAATCAAATGAAAGCTAACGCCTTATCATATTGGGATCAAAGGCATCGGCGACCGAGGATCGAGACGTGTTTTGTCACTTGGAGTACAAACACTCTTCGCCCCTCAAGTTTGGCTTGACACCCCAAACCAAACAAATGCAATGCACATATGCCAACTTGGCTCAAAGATGCAACACGATGCTGAGTAAGCAAGGTATGCCAAAACATGCCAAATGTGATACATCCTAAGCATGCAAGCTAAGTTGATATGATATAAACATGCCAAATACGCATATGAGTATATGAGATGCAATTAGCTAAACATTATGCAAACATGCAAGTATGATACTATGCAAGCATGAACTCAAAGTAATGCAATACAATCATGCAACGGTGGACTTGAACCACAAAGGGGCAGACCTCAGCCCACCCCAAATAGTGACCAAAAGTAGTGCAAGAGGGCACAAATCATGTGTGCAAGCATGCACACACCAAGGTTCATTACTTAAGCATGGAAGAGGACAACTCTGAGCACACATCAAAGCAATATACTTGGACATTAAACACTCATATTAAATCATGAAAAGCATGCAAAAGATGACCCCAAAACATGTTAGGGAATGGATGTGAAAAGGGGAGCATTCAAGGCCTCCAAAAGGGGGGGTTCTACCCCAACCACCCCAACCACTCATGGCATGAAATAAACAACCCAAAATAGAGTTTCAACATGCAAAATGAGCCCCCAAAACCCACTGATATGGCAGCCCAAGTGACTCAAACACACGGGTATGTACAATGCTCATTTCAAGGGACAACAAAGCAACTCTTCAAGGCATGAAAGGAGTGATGAATGTGATCATACAAGCATGATTTATGGACTGAAATAGCATGGAAAATGACTCCAAATCACTGAAACATCCCAATTTAAGCATGCTCATGACTCACACCCTTAAGGCTCACAAGCCAAAATGCAAAGAGGTTACCCTAAACATGGCAAATATGATCAAACCAGCACCTAACAGCCCTAGAGCATGACAAAATGATGCTAGAACCTTCATGAAGTTAAGCTAAAACATGAGGGCGTGAGAGGTTACATGCATGATGCATTTCTAGGCCAAATAAGGGAATACAAAGCAAGTATATTAAGCATGCAAGGGGGCTATGAATCCGACCAAAAATAGAGGCATAATATGACCCAACAACACTCAAGAACCTCTGAAATGGAGTCATAAACAACTAAGCATGCATGCTACCATATTGAGCCAAAAACATGGATAAATGAGTCACAAAGGGGAGAGGGTATCCCTCCCTATACAAGACCTCAAACCTCCTTCTTCACCACTGAAAATCCACTGGATTTCAGTGGTGAGAAGACCAATACACAAGAATAAGAAGGCTAAACAAAAGGGGCTCCAAAGGGCCAAATAAGGCCTAAGAAGGGGAGATCGACCCCAAAACACAAAACAACCTTAATGAAGTATCTTAAGCATGAAAATAAAAGACTTTTTTCAGTTATACACAAAGCTTAAATCAGCATGCAAGATAGGCAAAAATCTAGTGCAAGATTGGGGAATCTAAAGTAGAAAGATTACCCTTGAAGAACCCTTGATGAACCACAGGTGCAGCCTCCTTCCTTTGGTCAAAACCAGTCCAAAAACTCAAAAACAAACCCTCCAAGCCTCTAAGGTCGAATTAAGGTGTGATGGTGTGTGTCTTAGTGCAAAACTAAGGTTAAAACACATTTTAGGCCACAAAGCACACAGAAATGATGAGAGAGGGAGATATAGAGAGAGAGTGTATATATCAGATGTATATATGTATATTGCCTTGGTTTTTTGATCTAACCCTAACAATGGAGAAGGAGGAGGTCTTATATAGGCAATGTAAGAGCTTAAAGCTTCTCAAAGAAGCTAAATAAGAA
This sequence comes from Camellia japonica, assembly GCA_030407325.1. Classification (NCBI taxonomy): domain Eukaryota; kingdom Viridiplantae; phylum Streptophyta; class Magnoliopsida; order Ericales; family Theaceae; genus Camellia; species Camellia japonica. The sequence continues at coordinate 6,973,243 of JAPPVO010000017.1, read as the reverse complement.
AGGGGCAAAGGGGGCAAGAAGGTCAAGGCTTCTAGAGGAAGCTAAGACAGCTGGCCAAGCTTCTTGAGGAAGCTTTGACAAAGGGTCAAGCTTCCTCAAGAAGCTAGACCAAAAGGGTGCAAAAGGTGCATAACAACCACACTGTGTATAGCGATTCCGGGTTTACCCTTGTTGTACAGTGATCCAGACACGTGTCCGTTGATGTTGGTAGTTGATTATTATCTTGTTTACATCCTTTCCTACTTTGTATTTGAGTTATAGGATGTGTTGGGCAAGTTTGTTACAGATTGGTTGTGTTTGGGAGCCAAGTGTTGCTGCCCAGATTTTTGGACCTTCGCTCGAGCGAGGAGTCGGTCGCTCGAGCGAGAGTTGAGTTTTGTGTCTGGTGGCTCGAGCCAGGTATTCTTCGCTCGAGCGTACGTCTGCGTCAGTGGACCTGAGAGCTGTAGTTTTTGGATCGAGCGAGCTTTAATTCGCTCGAGCGAGATCAGTGTTTTAGATCCTTCGCTCGAGCCAGGGTTTCTTCGCTCGAGCGAACGACTGCGTTTGGTGCTGGACCTGAACACTGTGATTTTTGGCTCGAGCGAGCTTTCCGTCGCTCGAGCGGTCTGGTTGTCTTTCGCTCGAGCGAGCATTTTGTGGCTCGAGCGTGCTTTTAAGTTTTTGGCTCGAGCGAGACTTATTGGCTCGAGCGAGGGTTTTCTGTGTCTGGTCGCTCGAGCGACCAAGTCTTCGCTCGAGCGAGCCTGTTTATATCAGTTAGCAGCAGCCGAGTTAAACATCACTTTTTCAAAACTTTCTCATCTTCAAACCCTAGATCTGAGACCTTCTCTCTCTAGACTTGCATTCTCTCTAAGAAATCATCTCTTTCTAGTGTGAATCTACCCTTGGTGCTTTGTTAAAAAGGTAGAGAGTGTTGAGAGCTTCGATTTAATCTGAAAATCTTTGGGTTTGGAGCACGTTGGGTTTTGGTCTTCATCTCCTCTTTGGCTCAAACTTCGAGGTAGGGATACCTTACTCCTCTTTATGAGCTTTGTCTTTAAATTTTAGCATTTTGATATATTGGGAGTTGTTGTGTAATTTTGGAAAACTTTGGGCCTTTGTGTAAATTTACAAAGGGTGGGGCTTCAATTATAATAAACCTAGATGCATGTTTGGCATAGAGAAATGGAACCTAAGGGTTGTAATGTTAATTATGGAAAATATCCTAATTACATTGGTGAATTAATTTGTATAATTAATTGTGAGAAATGAGGAATTGATGTGGAAATGTTGATTATATATATATATCCATGTGTTGCATTTATATTCTGTATAAAAATAACTGCTTTGGGCTATCGGTGGAGGATAGTCTTGATTGTTGTAGACAATGCATGATGATTAGGCAAACTAAAACTAATCATTGAAATATGTCATTGAGTATGACGGTTAAAAGAATACATTAACTTTATGTATTGATTTGGGGATGTATATAATTATTGTTTATATGCATTGTGTTGTGTTGGAGAAGATAGGGGATGTACTCCACGGTTTAGGGGATGATAGGGGATGGACCTCTAAACCGGATATTGTTTGGGAGGAGATAGGGGATGGACTCATAGATAGAGCTCATATGCTTATCTAGTGATGTGGTGACACAGCTCATATGCTTGTCTTTAGAAGTGTGATAGTGCTCTTATGCATATCTGTTTATGTGTTAAGATAGCTGGTATGCTTGTCTAATATGAAATGGGAAAAAGTGTAATATGAGTTACCTTCTCATCTAAGTTGTTTGGCCAGGTTCTGAGCCATGGTTATAAATTGAGAATTGAAAGGAAAAGGAAAACGAGACTGTAAAGTGTTATAAGTAGAAGTACCAGTGTTGGCCACCTATTAACTGCTAATCTTTAGTCATTGTTCATATTTGGTTTAGTGTATTTCTACTGGGCTGTGGCTCACCCTATATGGGAATATTATTTTCAGGTACAGGTAGCATGCCACCTCCAAGGACATAGCTTGGGAGGCTAGAGACGGGCAGACTTTTTGTTGTTTCTCTTTCTGATGTATTACATGTAAATTCAAGCCAAGGGCTTAATGTGTAAATGAGTTAGTACTCTCCTTTTTGTAACCAAGTGTTAACTTGGAAAGCTGTAAGCCCTTAGGGCATTTGCTTTTGTTGTTAACATGTAATACTTTTTGTAATGGAACTTTGATGGATAGAAGAATGTGGATCTTTTATATATCAATGCATGTCTATATTGTGGGTTTAATGTTACTATTTTGAGGGCGTTACACTGTGCACGGGGAAGAGTGTTGGTGCATTCCAGCTGGCACAGCTGGCATGCACCATGCCTGAAGGGTGCAAAAGGTGCATACCGGCCAGCAAAAGAGGTCACCGGCCAAAAAAAGTGCCGGCCGGCCACATAAAGTGCCGACCGGCCATTGGTATCAAGAAACCATGGCCGGTGGCAACACTAAATGGCCGGTGAGGCAAAGGGGAGGCCGGTGGGGTGTGGGGATGGCCAACAAGCCATTCCCTGCCCCTCAAAGCAAAAGCACAAGCATTTGGTGCAAAACCAAACACAAAACAAACGAGTTGAGAGATCCTGAGGCAAGGCGCGTAGCCGAGGCCTCCGGGAACTCAAAACGAACACGAACATGGATGATCACCGGGTGTTCCAACGGTGATGTCCAAGTCTTGAGGACGCTCAAAAATGTGGTGTCTACAGTTGTCCCTCTTTGACAGAACTCGAAAGTCATAACAATGACGGGAGTGATTGTCAAAGCCCAGAGACGACCCATTTTTGACAAGGCCGAAGACTTAGATAAAGCATGCAAGACAAACAAGATATGCGCCCGAAGGCAGGGGCAAAATGCAAGACAATGCACAAAGCCGAACATAACTTATGATCATGCAAAGAAAGCTGTAACGAAGCACATATAATGCAACAGTTTTAAGCTAGCATACACCAAACTACACCACAATGCAGAAAGGATGTAAGAGAATTATACAATTCTCGATACGTCTCACTCGGAAGGTACAATACCTGTCCGGTTCGCCTGGTTCCACCAATCTCAGATGAACTGTACATACAATATCGTGTCTGAAAAGAAAGCAAACTTAACAGGCACAATGTTGTTAGCAATATGCATAACAATGCAATTGAAAGTGCGTGACAATGCCAGTGAAGGGGTGCATGACAATACGGATGAAAGGGGTGCATAACAATGCGATTTGAAACGTAAGCGCATATAAATGAAGCACACGCAACAACGAATGCAATGTGTGAAAAAGGAACTTGAACACATATAAGTAAAGCAATGCACGCATGCACGCAATGTGTATAAAAGGCATTTGAACACATATAAGTAAAGCAATGCACGCATGCACGCAATGTGTATAAAAGGAAATTGAACAGATATAAGTAAAGCAACGCACGCATGAACGCAATGTGTATAAAAGGAGATTGAACGCATATAAGTAAAGCAATGCACGCATGCACGCAATGTGTATAAAAGGGAATTGAACACATATAAGTAAAGCAATGCACTCATGCACGCAATATGTATAAAAGGGAATTGAACACATATAAGTAAAGCAATGCACGCATGCACGCAATGTGTATAAAAGGGGTTTGAACACATATAAGTAAAGCAATGCACGCATGCAAGCAATGTGTATAAAAGGAACTTGTGAACACATATAAGTAAAGCAATGCACGCATGCACGCAATGTGTATAAAAGGAATTTGAACACATATAAGTAAAGCAATGCACGCATGCACGCAATGTGTATGAAAGGAATTTGAACACATATAAGTAAAGTAATGCACGCATGCACGCAATGTGTATAGAAACTTGAAATATGGTAAAGACAAGTCATTCATGATATTGAAACGCAAAGTACTGCAACGCAGCATAATTGAAGTGATTTGTGGAGTTCACAGGATACAAAAGGATACGGGAGGGGGGGATTCCTCGTACGTATGGAGCATCGCTCATAGCAGACACAACTTGAGGTCAACTCGGAGGTCTATGAATGTTCTGAAGGTGTACTTCCTTGCACTGCCTCAAGAAATGAAGGTGCCAAACCATACAATTGATCAAACAAGAGTGCGAGAGATGCATTGACCACAAGGGAGGGGCTACCGGTATCAACCCTGATACTTTGCTGCCTTGCTCCTTCTTTTCGCTTTACTTTCCTTTTTACTAGTAGTTTAAGCACATTGCACTGCCTCAGGCAGGTTTTATTCTGTATGTTTGCAAAATACATAGTGGAAATGAAATTGCTATTTTATTCAAAATGTGTTGCATTTGTACATCCTATGCATTGCATCGCATGGCATCACATAACAATGTGAATGAAATTCGTTTAAAAATAGAGCATTCGCATCGTAATAATCAGGTAGTGAACCAATTTACAACTCGATAAGCAAATTAGAGACTTGAAGAGAGCGACATACAACTCAATAAGCAAATGTACAACAACTCGATAAGCAAATAGGCGTGACTCCGTAAGAATCGATCACCAAAGGGCAGTGGAGGTGGTGGAATTCCCCAATCCTCAGTATAAACAGCTCAGAGAACAAGGAGGAAGACCACCGGCCAGAGATAAAGGCCATCGGCCATTAGAAGTGGCCATCGGCCAGAAGTTTTGATCCATCGGCAAAAAGTGGTGGCCGGTCGGCACTATATTTGGCCGGCCGGCCATGAATTGCAGAACCAGCAGAATGCTGACATCTGTCCTCCACTCAATCTTATCTTCTACAAAAAGGCCTCAGCTTCGTAGTTCTTCTCAATTCAACACTGATTTGCTCCAAATGGAAGCTTCTTGCCCAAAATCTCACAACTTGGATTAACAACTTGGATGGTTCGGAAAAGTTGAATTTCTGGGGCTTCGGCATAAACGCATTATTCACTTTGGGTCGTACCCCGCTACACCTTCTGTTTCTCCATGCCGCGGCAAGGTTTTGGAATCCGGTGACGCATGTCTTTAGCTTTGGCGGGCAAGAGGTATGTCCTACCTTTGAAGATTTCCAAGCTTTAATGGAGTCCGAGCACAACGAAGAGATCCTACCCCGACTTCGTTTCGGCCATGCTCAAGCCTTAGGACAAATGTGCGGGCTCTCAATACCTGACGCTCGATCTTTGATTTGTGACGGAATGCTGGATATTCCGAGTTTGATTTGCCGTTTTTCTGATGCCGGTGACCGTGGCGACCGTCATTGGCAAGGTTTTCGGCAACACGCACTTTGTTTGTGCATGCTAATCTCATTTCTTACTTGCCTCGGGTTTCGGAGGATCTAGCGTCCGATTAATTGAAGTTGCCCAAGGTTTGAAGGAGGGTAAGAGTTGCACCGCCATGACCTTGGCTGAGACGTTGATGGGCTTGGACGCTTTCTATCGTCGTGAAACAACCAAATTTGCGGGGAGTCCACTACTACTGCAGGTAAAGTTTCCCACCCAATCTCTCATATGTATTGCTCACATCACTCGGCCCTCAAGCTCGGTTTTCTCACAAAACCCTTTTCTTACTTTTCTCTCATCGTACATCTCTCTATTCTTTATTCTCTCATTTTTCATCCCTTCCTAGGTGTGGTTGATGGACAAGTTGCAGGTTGTGGACTCTTGCCCAACATACTCAGCCCGCGGTTACTTCTTCAGACAACGCCTAGTCGACGCCCTTGATGAGGGTTGGTGGTTTGACTGGATGTGTAGCTTGTCCGCGGATCGCATTGCTTGGCGATGTCCTTGGCTCAATTTACCGGCAATGGCTATAGCATGACCCGTCAACCTGGGATTCAGTTGATTGGTCTGACTCACTGTGTGTTCTACTTCCCGTTCCGGTTCCAGCGCCAGTTCGGTCATGATCAGACTTGCCCGCCAGAGGGATAGAGTATCCTGCACATTCCCGTTCGAGGCGCACAGCTTGCCCGGTATGCCACAGCATGGAGGACTAGGGAGCTCCTGGCCCCCGCTCCCACTTTCAGTTGCACTTTGTCTGATGAGTGCTTGGATTGGCTTAATGAAGAGGCACAGGTCGGGCCCAGCTTGGCATCAGAGGCTTCGACCAGCTCTGGGAGGGGGCGCAGGGACACCTGACTTATCTATGCCCCGGATTTATTGCTTTATTAGTACTTTCAAGTTTTCCTTATGAATGTAATAAAAAGCAACTTCAATTTGTATGCAAGAGCAGGAGAACTCTGTATTGAAATCAATGAAATTGAAGGTTGTGGTACTGAAAATTTTCCGCTTTGGTCCAGAAATGGTCTTAGTTGTAAAAAGATTAATTTGAACAAAGTCAACTTTTATTAAAACTTTTCAAAACTATTTTCGATATGGATCAGAACTGGACACGCCTGAGATCTGTCACTGAGATGCACAACCCGGATCCTAGCAACTGGAAAGTTGCCCCTAGTCTGAATAGTACCGCGGCACTGCACAGCAACGGAAAGTTGCCCCTAGTCTGAAAAGCACTGCACCGGAGATCACGATGAATGCTGATAGACAAAGATGACTAAGATGATCAAATGGACAAAGTTGATCGGGGAAAAGTTTATGGCTGAACTTCAGGATGAAGTTGCCTACGTATCCCAAAGATGGGAATCAAGCCTTACGTAGTTCAGGCTTGGGTTCACTCGAGTATTTTCACTCTCCTTTTACGCTCTAACTTTTGCCAAGGCCGCCCTTTGCGGGTTTTCAACCTTGCGAGCTCAGTTTTTATAATTTCAAATTTTTTGTGCTCTGAGTTTTGCCTAGGTCGCCCTTTCGGGTTTTCGGCCTAGCGAGCCTCTCAAGGGTAATATTTCTTCAACTTGTCCATATTGATCGGTTGTGAGAACTCTAGCCATCTAGGTCCATCAGAACCACAGCTCCACCTGACCAGATAGACTTAATGATGTAGGGACCAGTCCAATTGGGTCTGAACTTGCCCCTTGGGTCGTGGATGGGAGCTCGGTTGTCCTTGAGTACCAAATCTCCTTCTTTAAATTCCTGGACTTAACCTTCTTGTTGAAAGCCCGGGCAATTCTGCGCTGATAACCTTGAACATGGTACAGTGCTTTCAGTCTTCTCTCATCAAAGAGCATGAGTTCCTCAAACCTGCTCTGCTGCCAATCTGCTTCGGCTATTTGACACTCAGCCAATACTCGCAATGACGGAACCTCAATCTCGATAGGTAGAACGGCCTCCATCCCATAGACTAATGAATACGGAGTCGCCCCAGTAGAAGTTCTGATTGAAGTCCGGTAGCCCCACAGAGCAAACGGCAGCTTATCTGGCCAGTCCCGGTAGGTTTCCACCATCTTCTGCAATATGTGTTTGATATTCTTGTTGGCGGCCTCAACCGCTCCATTGGTTTGCGGCCGATAGGTAGATGACTTATGAAAAGCCACGTTGTATTTTTCCAACAAGTCAATCACTTCCTTCTTGAAGTGGGAACCGTTATCTGAAATTATCTCGTTTGGGACTCCGTAGCGACAGATGATGTTGTTTCTGATAAACTTCGCGACATGTGAAGCCTTCAACACTGCATAAGATTGGGCCTCGACCCACTTTGTAAAATAATCTATCGCGACCAGGATGAACTCATGCCCATTCGACCCCTTTGGAGTGACAGCCCCGATCACATCAATTCCCCAGACTGAAAATGGCCATGGCGAAGTCATATTGTACAGCTTCGACGGCGGAATGTTCATGCGATTTGCATGAATTTGACATTTGTGGCATCGCCGAACAAAGCCGATACAATCCTCCTCCATGGTGGACCAGTAGTAACCCTGTCTGAGGATCTTCCGAGCCAACATTACCCCGTTCATATGTGCACTACATTCTCCTCCATGGATGGCCTCCATCAGGCGCTTCGACTCTTCAGCTTCTACACACAGCTTATGCATTCCCAGATGACCTCTCTTATACAGTTTACCCCCGCAGATGATGAACTGAACAGCCATTCTTCTAATTGCCCTTTTATCCTTGGCATTTGCCCCTGGTAGATACGTCTCTTTCTCCAAGAAGTTCCAAATGTCGTAATACCAGGGGTTGTCGTCCTGAACCTCATCTATGGCCGCAATTGATTCATACGCTGGCGCAAACTTCTGGTCAATGATGACTGGACGCATCCGGACTCCAAACGGGATGTCTATCATGGAAGATAGAGTTGCTAGTGAATCTGCAAACCTGTTGTTCTCTCTTACTAGATGAGCAAAGTTTAGCTTCTCCAACCGAGGAATTAATAAATCCAAGGTCTGGTGGTACATTATCATCTTTTCCTCCTTAACTTTCCAGTCTCCTTTTCCTTGAGACACAACAAGGTTCGAGTCCCCGATGACGTCCAACCGTCTTGCCCCTAGTTCCAGGGCTGCTTCTAGACCGACAATGCATGCCTCATATTCTGCTTCGTTGTTCGAGACTTTGAACCGGAGTTTGAATGCTAGAGGGATACGGGAATTGTCGGGTGCTATCAGCAACACTCCTATCCCATACCCGTACTGGTTTGACGCTCCGTCAAAGTACATCGTCCAAGTTTCATCTTCGACGTGCAAAATGGCTTCATCTGGGAATAGGTACTCGACTGCTTCATCCCCTTCAACCGGGTGGTCGGCAAGGAACTCTGCCACTGCTCTTCCCTTGACTGACTTGCGTGTCACATATTTCAGATCGAATTCAGAGAGCAACAGCAACCAACGAGCTAGCCTACCCGTAAGTGCCGGTTTCTCGAAAAGATATTTGATGGGATCGAGTCGTGAAACCAACATTACGGAGTGAGCTAACAGGTAGTGCCGCAGCTTCCTGGTAGCCCATACCAAAGCCAAACAAGCCTTCTCCAGCGGAGTGTAGCGGGTCTCGTAATCCAGCATCTTCTTGCTCAGATAGTAGATGGCCCTCTCCACCTTATCCTCGATTCTTGTGCGAGCATGCAGCCCATTGTAGTCTCAGTTACTGAAAGGTACAATATCAACGGTCTTCCCGGTTCTGGCGGTGACAACACGGGTGGGTTCTGTAAGTATTTCTTGATCTGTTCAAAAGCAGCTTGGCATCGGCCGTCCCATTGGAATTTCTTTCCTTTCTTCAGGAGACCAAAAAGTGGTTCACAAGTCAAGGTTAATTTTGAGATAAACCGTCTTATGAATTGCACTTTACCCAGAAAGCCTCGCACCTCCTTTTCAGTCATTGGTGGTGGCATTTCTAAGATGGCCTTGATTTTGGAAGGGTCGACTTCGATACCTCTCTGTGTAATTAGAAACCCCAGCATTTTTCCCTGCTGTAACACCGAACGTACATTTCTGAGGATTCAGCCGCAACCGAAATTCTCTGATCCTTTGGAAAAACTTTTGCAAGGCGGTGTAGTGGCCCTCTCTTTCTTTGGACTTGACAATCATGTCGTCCACGTACACCTCAACCTCTTTGTGGATCATGTCATGCAATATCGTGGTCGCGGCCCGTTGATATGTAGCTCCAGCATTCTTCAACCCAAATGGCATACTCTGTAGCAGTAAGTCCCCCACGGAGTGGTGAAAGCAGTCTTCTCCCGGTCTTCGGGTGCCATTACTATCTGATTATAGCCTGAGAAGCCATCCATGAATGAAAGCAAAGCATGCCCCGCTGTGAAATCTACCAATTCATCAATATGCGGCAAGGGAAAATCGTCCTTCGGACTGGCTCTGTTCAAATCTCTAAAATCCACGCATACTCGGATCCTGCCATCTTTCTTTGGCACCGGAACAATGTTGGCCAACCAAGTCGGGTATTCGGATACCAGCAGGAAGCCTGCATCGATTTGCTTGGTGACCTCTTCCTTAATCTTGATAGCCCAGTCAGGGCGGATCCTTCTGAGTTTCTGTTTGACAGGTCGGGCCTCGGGGTCAAGAGGGATCCGGTGCTGTACAATCTCAGGATCGATTCCAGGCATGTCTTCGTAGGACCACGCGAAAACATCTTTGAAATCTTTTAATAAAGCGACTAAGCGCTCGCGTTCCTCCGAAGACAACGTGGACCCGATCTGGACCAGCCGCGGGTCCTTCTCAGTACCAATATTCACAGTAGTGATTTCATCAACTAAAGGTTTAACAAATCTTTCCTGCTCTTGATCAATTAATCGTTGCAAAACCGGAGGAATTTCTTCCTCGTCGTTTTCGTCAAAATTTTGAAAGTCCTGATTTAAGCAATAAATCAAAGGCACAAAAAGTACTCAGAAACCACATCCATATCATTCTCATTATGTACTTCCAAACCGTCCGATTTTCTGTTACAACAGACTCAAAAGAGAAAGAAAAAGACGACCTGGACAGGACTGTGGCATCCGGGTTATCACCCCCAGGAATACCGGACTCAGACTCAGTTGAGCTGGAACCTGATTCCGACTCACAAGACTCGGTGGAATCAGATTCCGGCTCACTACCTGACCCGGTGCTGCTCGACAAAAATCCCTCTTCGTACTGCCAAACGAGAGAGGGTGCGATGGATGCATCCAAAATATTTGATGGTAGGCCCGCAGCCGTTTCATTCCCGATCATGGACACCGAGGAGTTATCCCCCAAGCACTTCTGTTCGATCGGAGGATCTGAAAGTAGACATGCCAGTGCTACCCCCATTTCAATCTCAACGTCCTCAGACTCCAATTCCTTGCTCTGTTCAACCTCAACTGTCGGGTCTGTCTGCTCTCCAGCAACATCGTCCCAGATAATTGTAGGTCAAAGAAAATTTCGAAACCTGGCACGCGCTTCTTCTCCGCGTTTAGCCATGGCTCGGGGAAGCCACAAAATGGAAAGTCCTCCCTTCCCGGATGAAGCGTCCATTCAGGGTACCCTGAATGGGCCTATGCATCAGCTCAAAAGGCTTCCCAGCCTGCTTTGCTCTGGCTCTTCCAGCCATTTCCTTTCCCTTTCTTACCCAATCCTCCTTGGTGGGCAGATAACCCAAGCCAAAGGTGTGTGGGTTATGTGGTACCTCGGCCAGTGCTGCGACGCCCTTCCGGCCACTCTTTCCCAATCCCATCCCGGGGATGTGTTGGAGCTTGTTCATGAGGTATACTGCCTGAGCACTGACATATACCCCCTCGTTAGCAGCCATGATGTTCTATACAACCCGAGCCTCAGCCAGGGTAAAACCTGATATGAACACGTCCTCCATGCTGTGCTCAATTTCTAGAACAGGCGTAGATACCTTCGGCGGTGGATGAATCGATAAATTTCCAAAGACAATGGCTACTCCCTTCCCATAGGGGTATTTCACCATTTGATGCAAGGTGGAGGACACCGCCTTTACCTGATGCAGCCACGGCCACCCCAAAAGTAGGTTGAAAGTAGCCAGAACTTCTAAGACATGGAAATCTATCTCATGTTGTCCTGGCCCAACTTTAGTCTGAACTTTTACCGTCCCCATGACTTCTCTGCTCGTGTTGTCGTATGCCCGGATCACCTGAGCTGTCTGTAATAGCCCGACCCTCGTACATGATTCTGGTATCTTTTCAGCTCTTTATTCTGTGTTTTCGAATGCATATTATGAAATTCTATGTGAAATTACATTGAATTAAATGAAACTTAAAAATATGGATTCTTATCTGTTGATTAAGAACATTATCTGTCACATTTGAACTACTTGAACCTGAAATTGGACGCTTTAGAGACTAAATTATCATAAATTGATTTGATATTTGAAATCTGCATGATTTTTAAGCTCTAATGGGATTTTCTGTGAAATTTCAATTTAGGATGCTTAAACGATTAAATTTTGTCTTATTCTCTTTTTATATAAACAAATGGATTTATATCAACTTGGAGATATTTTTTTTAGAATCATCTCTTGTGTGTAGAAGAGGGGAAAACGTGAGTGTGGTAGAGAAGCTCTCCAAGTGAAGAATTTGGGGAATTTGTGAAGATTGTTTAAATTGAACTCAAGGTATGGAAAATTTCTTGATCTAGCCTCTCTTTCTTGATCTTGGTTGGGAATCCTTCTTTTGTTCTTTGGAAGTTAAGGTAGATGTGAGAGTTTTATGAGATGATTATGTTGATGAACCAAATTGAGTTATGGAAGGAAATCTATACCTTATTTCCTTGCTATTTCATGAGAATATTCAATTGTATGCTTGAATTAGAAGCTTAGGTAGCTCTTTATGCATATGTTTGTGTAAATTCAAAATCATATGAATTTTGGAAAGATTATGGTTGATTTGAGTATGGATTTAATGATTGAAAGTTTAAGGAGTGTTGTGATTGATTTGTTGTGTGATTTAACACCTTAATTTGATATTAAATCCATTTTGAGGCTTTGTTTTGTGTTGTCAAGGATGGATTTTTGGTGTGAAATCGAGCTGTCCCAAATCAGGGCCACGGCAGCTCGAGCGGGAAAATTAATCTCTCAGCAGTTTTTCCGAAATTACCCTTTCCGCTCGAGCGCAATAATCGATCTCTCAGCATTTTTGTTGAAATTGTACATCACGCTCGAGCGGCCAAATTGGCGCTCGAGCGGGGGACTTATTTTCAAAAACAAATGTATTTGTTCAGTTTGCGTGCTTGACTCTCTGGTATTTTTTTAGACTATCTTTCTGATGATTTTAAGATGGTTATAAATTCATGTAAAGTATGATAATAGAGGATGGTTCCTCAATGCTTTAAGAAGAAAGAGAACTAATTTACAAGTTATGATTGTGTGCAGGGCACACTCCAGAAGGAACTAGCACGCCATCACAACGCTGTGAGTAATAGTACATTGAACATATATTTATTTACTGCTAATGTCTGTTAATAACATTCTGTTTTCCGTCGGTTACGATATTAGTATATGTATTGTTTGGAACCCAATAAAAATGAAAGGTTGGAAAATATATACATACATATTTGTATGTTCTGGGCCGAAAGGCTGTTCTGGGCCGAAAGGTCGTTCTGATAATTCTGGGCCGAACATTAGGCCAAAGGCCGTCCTGAAAGTAAAAATTATATCAGCCTAACTTTTGAATCTCATTTTTTGTGAATGCACTGTTATGCAATGTAGTTAAAATTGGTTATTAAACTGCTTAAGTATTATTATTCACTGAGCTTGACTCACTCTGTTATTTTGTCTGATTCTGTAGGAAAATCGACTTGGAGGTCAGTCCTAGCATCAATATCATTTAGCTTGTGTCAACTTAAGGACAGCCAGGCACTTGGAGAAGCCTTTGCATGCTAGGGCAGTTTTGTTAGTCCCTGTCATTCTGCACTAATGTTTTGTTGGCCAAAGTTATTTGTATGTAATATTTTGTTGTATGCCCAATCTTTGGGCTGGTCTTATAAACGTGTATGTAACTTAACCTTAGGCACATGCTCACTATATGTTTAATTCCGAGTCGTAGTCCTGGCATATTTGTAGTAGCTCAATGGATGTGTCTGCATGTTGTTCTATTATTTTAACGCTTCCATTCAGGCCCCGAATATCATTTATAACAGGTTATTTTGTCTGTTTCTGATTAAGTCATGCCCAAAACTTTTAGGGGCAGGTTAGGGGTGTGACACTGTCGGCACAAAATCCGCGGTTTTCAAACCGATTGCATACGCTGTCCTAGCCGGGCAGACGTTGATGGCGGACCCAGTATCAACAAGAACCACCGGTATCCATTTATTCTTACACTACACAGAGATGTAGAGTGGCTTGTTGTGGTTTACCCCCTCGGGTGGCAATTCTTTGTCGGAAAAGGTCAGCGTCGGGGTAGCCCCTCCCGGAAAGACTAATCCCACTAGCTGTTCTGGCGTGGTTTCTATCGAAAGCTTGGCCTTGTCCATGGCCGATAAGACAGCCTGTCTGTGCACTCGTGACGCCATAAGCAGTCCCCAGATGAAGATATCTGCTTGTATCCTTTTCAACTGTTTAAGCACAGCCTCCTCTTCAAGTTGTTTCTCCTTTTGTTTCTCAGTCTCCCTGTCTTTCCCAGAAGCCTCTGGTTGATCTGGATGTGGGGGTTTGAAGTACCGCCCGCTCCTTGTCATATGGTCGACTTCTCCAATGTACCAGGTGTCGTCGGGTTGGTCGTTACCCCAATCTTTATCCATGTGGGCAAGACATAAATCGTCGTCTTCCCACCACATTCCATCTGCAGTCGACAGACACCTGTCCGGCTCTGGTATGACTGTTCTCGTACTCGCAGTACCTTCCATCCCTATGCTCATGGCATTCTCTGTTTCTGTGCTCATAGCGGTTTCAGTCCCCACGTGAGCCTTAGCCTTCCTGATTCTCTCAGAATCTTCAAACCTTTCCTCTTCCGACTGTGTCAATGCAGTTGGCTGTTCAATAATTCCTGTATTCAAAATGCTCCAATCCTGAGCGAAATTCTTGACACTGGCGCTCTCCGGCGATCTACTCTGTTCTTCGACCCTTCCGGCCGTCACTGACATTCTTGCCCCTGCCGGGCCCTGTCCTGGTTGGAACTCTTCCACGATATCTGGTTGATCATCCAACCACCCGATAGCCTCTACCGATTCCTCATAATCAAACCAGTTGACTGTTGCGTCCCCTGGATCTTGGTCACTATAAAACTGGGGATTGGCAAGGTCCTCTTCCACAGCCTTCAGATTATCTGTCCTCTGTCCCAAACCATCCCCCTGGATCGCACACAGCTCTGCCTCCGTTGGCAATTCTACTTCTAGTTTATCCTGGCCTATTGACGAAATGTAGTCGCTCGGACTGCACACTTTCTCAACAGAACTCCCAGATTTCTCGAACTCTGGCTCAACAACCTTCTCCTCCTTTGAAATCTCCCTTCTTCCGTCCTTGACAGTCACCACTATGGGCTTAGGTTGGGTTATAGAGATGTCCATCATGCACAAGTCAGTGCAGTTGGGAAGGAACACCTCTGGCTTAGGTAGGTGGGAATGAGTGATATAGATGCTAGGATCGTAAGACACGATCCCAGTCTGGATGAAATTGATTCTTTTGGGAAGTGGAGCTTGGTTATGTGTAGGGAGAGGGTTTGTAGTGACATTGGGTTTCTCGGGAGGCATAATCACCCCGTTATCGGTGAGATCTTGAATCTCATGACACAATCGGTAGCACAGATCGGTGTCATGACCGTGCTGCTGGTGAAATGCGCAATACTTGGCTGGATTGTGAGTAGGGGGAAGTTTTTCCGGTAATGGCCGCGGCTCTAGGGGTTTCAAGTGCCCTTTCCTGATTAGAACCCCCAGAGCTTTGGACAGGGGCATATACAGTGGAACGAAGGTTCTTGTGTTTTTGGGTGGGTATTTGGCTGTTTGTGGATGGCTTCCGGACGCGCCGGAGAATGGCGTGGCTGCCATGGTTCTTGGAGGGGGGTTGGTGGTGACCATACTCACTTCGGAGGACCTTGTAGTTGTAGCGCCGCTCGGGCCCGCATTAGTGTTGCGGTTGAAAGTTCTTCGGGGTTGTTCTCGATCATTCTCAATTAAGCCTTGCTTCAATGCATCCTCAATCTGTACCCCCAGTTCATGTAAATCGGAAAAGGTAGGAAAGGGGAGTACAATCATCTTCTGTATTAACTTCGGCTGAAGATTGCGCACAATCATCCGAATCTAATCTTTGTCTGTGGGCCTTAAGGTCATCATCGAAGCCTTGGCCCTCCATCTGGTCACGAACTCTGAGAAGCTCTCTTTGGGCTCTTGTCTCGTTGTCTCGAGATCACGGGTCATAATCTCGATTTGTGTATTATATGAGTATTGCGCGATGAAGGCCTCAGCCATCTCGTCCCAATTTCTTTTGATGTCATTTTCTAATTTGGCATACCATATGGCCGCCACACCCGACAGGGTCCGGCCGAACAGAGACAGCTTCTGCAGTCTGGTGAGGCCTATTGGCCTTAAAACATCTGAAAACAATCTTAGGTGCACCATGGGGTCCCCGGATCCATCAAACCGGTCGATATGAGGCATTTTGAATCTGTCAGGCAACGTCACAGCTGCGTCGGTATATCCATCTTCAATGTCAGGGATGGTCTTGACTCTCTGGGATCTCTTGAACAATTTTTCGAGCTTGCTCAACTTCAGTGCTGTGGGATCTGTCTCGAACTCAAAAGGGGAGTCCGGTAGGTTGGTGGGTGTTTTAGATAGCTGGGGTTGGATTTGGGATAGGACCGGGGGTGGAGGTTGCCCTGTGGGGATGTCTGTGTCATTCTGAACATTAGCTGTCTCCCCGAGGGTTGGAACTCCTGGCGGGGGAGGAACTTGCTGCGAAGCAGATGCTCCGGTTTGCTGTTGTAACCTCACGATTAATTCCGCTTGTTCATTCATAACCGTGGCTTGCTGCTTGGCAAACTCTGCCTGTCGGACCACATCCTGCTGCATCATTTTCATGCTCTCCTGAAGCTGGCGCACCATCTCCTCTAAGCTGGCCATACTGTTCTGATCTGGTTAAATTACTGGTATATATTCCCTTTCTGTAAGTGAAACAGAACCCTGATCCCTACTGTACTCAAGTGGGGTAGATAAGGCCCTCTGAACTAACTGCTGAACTGATGTCCTCTGCCTAACTGCCCTCCGTCTAGTAACCGGGGGTAGAGAATAGTACACTGGTTGTCCGTCTACCAGATCCTCAGATCGATGGAGTCGACGACCTCTAGTCCAGAGTGCTTGGGGAATATTTACTGGGTCAGAAGCAATTGTGCTCAACTTCCTAGCAAGAAGATAAATAAAGCGTATAAGGAAATAAATAAACAGACATATGGACAGCGTAACGGCGTAAAATAACTACACAACACACAGTCGGGTATCACAACATCCTGCCAATAAGCTGAATATACTGTTCCTTAATCACTGATCACTGTTTCCAAATCGTTGCCCCCAAGTCTGAATCTGATACCCGCAGATAACTGATTCCCCAAAAAAAACACTGATGCCCGTGGACTTGATACTCAAACTTGCGAACTGATATGTGTGTTCCTGTAGAGATACACTCTAAAAGCACATAGCAAGCAAAAGAGAGCCAAAACACCCCTATGTTGGGGTAGGGTTTCCCTGTCCTATTTTGTCAGGAGCTAGGGTTTCATTATGCACGCAGCGGTTTCAAACAACCTAGATCGGGTAAGCAACCTGTCCTAGTTTGGAATGGTCACTATGGATTCCGAATATGTACTAGGTCGAATGGTCAAAAGGGTGCCCCGGTAAAACCGGGGTTTGTGTTCCCATACTGGCAAAGCCCGCAACCGGTCAGCCTTATGGCACGCTTCGCGAAGCGAGCCTCCGGCAAACCGCTCAGGAATAGCAGATGGCCAACACGGTGTCCTGGGCGCACCAATGCACATGCAATGCAAAGAGACACATAAGCGAAATCAAAACAGGATATCACGAGTTCGAGTCAAGCTCTCTAAAGTCCCCAGCAGAGTCGCTAGAAACTGTAACATGCCCGCGAGGGACCTCAACGGGGTTACAATTCGGACTCGATTTGGTTGTCGGTTCTCAATCTGAACCAAAGAGTCCAAATCCGGCAAATCGTTTTGAGAAAACAGATTTTTGAAAGAAGTGCCAAACATGGACTGTTTTGCCAGATACAGAGTCGCTACCTAAATATTTTTTATGGGGGAATTTAGGAAACCCTGACTCGGTGCCAAAGGCCACGTGTCCGTGATCACCAAAGTTGCCTCGGCTCGGGAACTTGGGTACGATTGGGGAAGGTCAGCTATGAGCACCCCCTCTCGCTCGATCCGAAGATCGGCTTCTACTAACCATGATATCCTATTTTGAAAACTTTATGCGTTCTTGTTCCGGTTATTAGCCTCGAATTACTATGTTATGCGCACAGCAAAAACAAGTACAGATCAAATCGCCTAAATTGGAACAAAACATTGCATATTTGTTTTGAAAATGGTTTGCTACTCGCAAGTAGGCTAAAATGCAGGTTTTGCCACCCTCGAGTGGGCTTAAAACTCACAGTTTTAATGTATTATTCCAATTCAGGTAATTCAACCTCCATCCACAGGCATTCAAGCAGTTTATATCACATAAGCATCTAGCCACATGGTAAGCATGCTGTCAAGTCTCAGGACAGGTTCTATGCACACTGTGGAACACCACCGGCTGGGAGGAATAGCCACCGGCCATGGGAGATTGCCACCGGCCACTGATAAATCTATCGGCCATTCATTTATGGCCGGTCGGCACTAGAGATGGCTGGCCGGCCAAAACTTCCTGCAGAAATCAGTTTTGACAGCAACAGAGGGCAAGCAGTGTATGGCATGGAATTTCAAGCAAATGTAAGCATGACCACACTCCCTATCATGCAATGGACTCAAGGAAGCATGACCCTCGGCTCTCGGGCCATCAATTATGCATGATGGCCTAAGAGGCCAAGTTTGCCATTCAATGTAAATGCATGCAATAATCAAATGAAAGCTAACGCCTTATCATATTGGGATCAAAGGCATCGGCGACCGAGGATCGAGACGTGTTTTGTCACTTGGAGTACAAATACTCCTCGCCCCTCAAGTTTGGCTTGACACCCCAAACCAAACAAATGCAATGCACATATGCCAACTTGGCTCAAAGATGCAACATGAAGCTGAGTAAGCGAGGTATGCCAAAACATGCCAAATGTGATACATCCTAAGCATGCAAGCTAAGTTGATATGATATAAACATACCAAATACGCATATGAGTATATGAGATGCAATTAGCTAAACATTATGCAAACATGCAAGTATGATACTATGCAAGCATGAACTCAAAGTAATGCAATACAATCATGCAACGGTGGACTTGAACCACAAAGGGGCAGATCTCAGCCCACCCCAAAATAGTGACCAAAAGTAGTGCAAGAGGGCACAAATCATGTGTGCAAGCATGCACACACCAAGGTTCATTACTTAAGCATGGAAGAGGACAACTCTGAGCACACATCAAAGCAATATACTTGGACATTAAACACTCATATTAAATCATGAAAAGCATGCGAAAGATGACCCCAAAACGTGTTAGGGAATGGATGTGAAAAGGGGAGCATTCAAGGCCTCCAAAAGGGGGGGTTCTACCACAACCACCCCAACCACTCATGGCATGAAATAAACAACCCAAAACAGAGTTTCAACATGCAAAATGAGCCCCCAAAACCCACTGATATGGCAGCCCAAGTGACTTAAACACACAGGGTATGTACAATGCTCATTTTAAGGAACAACAAAGCAACTCTTCAAGGCATGAAAGGAGTGATGAATGCGATCATACAAGCATGATTTATGGACTGAAATAGCATGGAAAATGACTCCAAATCACTGAAACATCCCAATTTAAGCATGCTCATGACTCACACCCTTAAGGCTCACAAGCCAAAATGCAAAGAGGTTACCCTAAACATGGCAAATATGATCAAACCAGCACCTAACAGCCCTGGAGCATGACAAAATGATGCTAGAACCTTCATGAAGTTAAGCTAAAACATGAGGGCGTGAGAGGTTACATGCATGATGCATTTCTAGGCCAAATAAGGGAATACAAAGCAAGTATATTAAGCATGCAAGGGGGCTATGAATCCGACCAAAAATAGAGGCATAATATGACCCAACAACACTCAAGAACCTCTGAAATGGAGTCATAAACAACTAAGCATGCATGCTACCATATTGAGCCAAAAACATGGATAAATGAGTCACAAAGGGGAGAGGGGTATCCCTCCTCTATACAAGACCTCAAACCTCCTTCTTCACCACTGAAAATCCATTGGATTTCAGTGGTGAGAAGACCAATACACAAGAATAACCAAGGCTAAACAAAAGGGGCTCCAAAAGGGCCAAACAAGGCCTAAGAAGGGGAGATCGACCCCAAAACACAAAACAACCTTAATGAAGTATCTTAAGCATGAAAATACAAGACTTTTTTCAGTTATACACAAAGCTTAAATCAGCATGCAAGATAGGCAAAAATCTAGTGCAAGATTGGGGAATCTAAAGTAGAAAGATTACCCTTGAAGAACCCTTGATGAACCACAGGTGCAGCCTCCTTCCTTTAGTCAAAACCAGTCCAAAAACTCAAAAACAAACCCTCCAAGCCTCTCAAGGTCGAAATAAGGTGTGATGGTGTGTGTCTTAGTGCAAAACTAAGGTTAAAACACATTTTTAGGCCACAAAACACACATAAATGATGAGAGAGAGGGAGATATAGAGAGAGAGTGTATATATCAGATGTATATATGTATATTGCCCTGGTTTTTTGATCTAACCCTGACAATGGAGAAGGAGGAGGTCTTATATAGGCAATGTAAGAGCTTAAAGCTTCTCAAAGAAGCTAAATAAGAAAGGGGCAAAGGGGGCAAGAAGGTCAAGGCTTCTAGAGGAAGCTAAGACAGCTGGCCAAGCTTCTTGAGGAAGCTTTGACAAAGGGTCAAGCTTCCTCAAGAAGCTAGACCAAAAGGGTGCAAAAGGTGCATAACAACCACACTGTGCACGGGGAAGAGTGTTGGTGCATTCTAGCTGGCACAGCTGGCATGCACCATGCCTGAAGGGTGCAAAAGGCGCATACCGGCCAACAAAAGAGGTCACCGGCCAAGAAAAGTGCCGGCCAGCCACATAAAGTGCCGACCGGCCATTGGTATCAAGAGACCATGGCCGGTGGCAACACTGAATGGCCGGTGAGGCAAAGGGGAGGCCGGTGGGGTGTGGGGATGGCCAACAAGCCATTCCCTACCCCTCAAAGCAAAAGCACAAGCATTTGGTGCAAAACCAAACACAAAACAAACGAGTTGAGAGATCCTGAGGCAAGGCGCGCAGCCGAGGCCTCCGGGAACTCAAAACGAACACGAACATGGATGATCACCGGGTGTTCCAATGGTGACGTCCAAGTCTTGAGGACGGTCAAAAATGGGGTGTCTACAGATGGTAATAGTATTTGGAGGGTTTACCTTAGTTATGCTTAACTTTGAGTTAGATGGCCCCACACCTTGTGTGAGGTTCTTGTGGGCTGCATCTGACGATATTTTGTGGGTTATAGTGGTATGGGCTCCCTGTAACTCTTTTCCTTTCTATTTGTCTATTAGGCCATCCATATTTTGTTTGTTAGTAAGTGGACCAAACCTATTATTGGGCCTACTGTGTGTGTGAGGTCCTACATTTCGACTATTCCCCATGTATTTGTGGGTTCTTCTGTTAACCAGCATCCATGGGCCAAAGTCAGCCTCCTCTTGATGGGTTGAGTTGTCTTTTGGCCCAATTGTGCCAGCCGCTGTGTCTTGTTATGGGCTGGCTTTAGTATCGTTGCTACCCCCATGTCTTACCGGTGACGGTGTCGGAGTTGTAGCCCTTTTAAGATTACAGTATTCCTTCCTGTGACCAACCTTTCCACAAGCAAAGCAAAAATAGTGTAGATGTTCGTATTCGATTGTGTATGTATATTTACCTATGGCGAATCTAGAAACCAGGGGTTTTGTGAGATCCACTTCCATACATACCCGTGTCTATTGTCCCCTGATTGACATGGCTGTATTCAAATCCACTTTGAGAGGTTTACCGATCACCTTGACTATGTGATATAGCATCTTTTCATTGTAGTATTCAATTGAGAGTTGTGGAAATCTGGCCCAGAGTGCTGTAGCGACCTCTTTCGCTTCGGATGGTTTGAAATCGTGTTCTTATCTTCTAACTGTGAGATAATGGTCCATAATTATCCAAAGGCCTTCAGTGTATACTTTATTGCAATCGACCAACATTTCAAATTTGATCAAGAAGAATCCAAGACCCAAGTCTGTGGCTTCAAAATCTCCTTGTAGCCCCCATAATTTATTCAATCTGTGGACCAGAAATTTGAACCCTACCGTTTTGCCCAGAAGACGAACTATAAGACAATTTTTCCATGGTTTTTGAATCGATGTGATAAGCTGTAGACACCCCATTTTTGACCGACCTTAAGACTCAGACGTCACCGATTGAGCGCTTGGTGATATTGCATATCGTGCTGGTTCAGAGGTTTCAGAGTCTCGGCTGCGAGCCTTGTCTCCGGACTTCCGGACTCTTTCGTGATTTGCCTCGGTTTGCGAACCAGGCCCTGTTTTCTCTGTTTTCTCTTCCCGAAGGGAGGGAGAGGTCTCGTAGATCATCTCTCAATGGCCTTTGGTGTTTGTCATGCCCGAACGACTTCCAATGGTCTGGTATAGCCACCTGCTTGTGTTTGCGGTGAGTTCCTAGGAGACCAACTGAGACGGTGGAAACTAGAGTTCGAATGGCTCATGCCTAGAATGCAAAGGTTCGGGATTTTCGAGACTAAAGTCTGGTTTAAATACCCAGGGTATATCCTCGGCTTGAAATTTGTATGGCAGCCCCATAGATTGAGATAGCATCTGTATGCGCCTCAATTCTGGATACTGATCCAACCTAGTCTGTCACCCTGTTGGAGAATAGGGAAAGCTGCGACCATAGTCAGAGAGAAAAGTAGCACCTGTGGTTCGACCAAGAAGAAGCGAGAGATCCCCAGCACCATGAGGCATGTTATTGTATGTACGGTTCATTTGAGGCTGGTGCGACCAGACGAACTGTGCAGGTATTGTATCTTCTCCGTGTGAGACGTGGCGAGAATTGAATAATTCTCCGCATTCTTAACTGCATGAAATGTAGTTGTTGCTTTGCATTCTTGCTTAAAACTGTTGCATCTATTGTAAATATGTGCTTCATTACAGCTTGCTGCATTTGCATGATCATTGAGTCACCTTCGGCGTCTTGCATTGCCGGTTGCATTTTGCCCCCCCTGCCTACGGGCGCGCCTGCGGGCACATCTCTATTTATCTCGCCTGTTTGTCTAAGTCTTCGGCCTTGTCAAAAATGGGTCGTCTCTGGGCTTTGACATTCACTCCCGTCACTTATGACTTTCGAGTTCTGTCAAAGAGGGGCAACTGTAGACACCCCATTTTTGACCGACCTTAAGACTCAGACGTCACCGATTGAGCGCTTGGTGATATTGCATATCGTGCTCGTTCAGAGGTTTTAGAGTCTCGGCTGCGAGCCTTGTCTCCGGACTTCTGGACTCTTTCGTGCTTTGCCTTGGTTTGCGAACCAGGCCCTGTTTTCTCTGTTTTCTCTTCCCGAAGGGAGGGAGAGGTCTCGTAGATCATCTCTCAGTGGCCGTAGGCTACGTTTCGTGGTCGTAGGCCATTTTTCCCGTTTGGAGCCCGGTTTCCGGTTTTTCGGAGCCGACGGCCGTGTGCCTCGGTTCGGGACCGCTTAACCACCTCTGTTTGCTCCGGTTTTTGGCACATACCTTATTTCCTCCCTTTTGAGGGACACTGTGGTCCGAGAGACCAACTTCGTGGTCAAACACCACTCCTGGTGCCCAGCAGTCAGTTTTTGGGGCCCCGGACTGCGCATTTTGGCCCCCGAGCCTTACTTGAAAGCATTTTTGGGCTCCAACCCAAACTAGAAATAGTCATATTTTGAGTCCCTTTTCATGTTTGATTAAGGGTCTCTTACTATTTGAGACCTCCTTTTGGCCCTTGCCTCTTTGGCCCTCTTTATGCCATAATTTTGTATAGTATTTTTGGCCTATGTGTAATCTGTTTTGGAGCATGATGTGAACTGTAGATAGGCTCATTTTGAGCCCTTATTAAACATTTAAGAAGGGCTCACCACTGTTTTGGACCTCCATGTATCACTTGCCATTGTACCCCTCTTTGGCCCCCTTTTTTTGCATGATTTATTAGCTTATTGTGTCTCTGTTTTTGGACCTTGGTCAGAACTGAAAATGGCCCTATTTTGACCCCCTCTACATGTTTCATCAAGGGTCCATGGCTTTTTGAGACATCCTTTTTGTACTTCATGTTATAGCCCTCTTGAGGCCTTAATCTTGCATTGTATTTTGAGCATGTTTGTATACTGATTTGGGCTTGATCATCTACTGTAAAGTGCCATATTTTGGGACCCTCTTCAACATTGTTGAAGGTCCCTCACTTGTTTGAGACCCCCATATATCGGTTACTTCTTTGCCCCTTCGTTGGCCCATTTCTTGCATGAATTGTTTTCCATACTTGTATCTGTTTTTGGGGCTTTTCATCTACTGAAAAACATCATATTTTTGGCCCCTCTTCAATTTTGTAGAAGGCCCCTTTCCTATTTGGGGCCAGCAGCTGTGAGTTGCTTCATCACCCCTCTTGCGGGCCCATTTTTTGCATGCTAATTTAGTCCCATGTGCGCTCACTGTCTTGCCACGCTTTGTACTGTAAACATTCTTGTCTCGGGGTTGCCTTACTTCTGTATTTACACTTCATTTTCAAATTATGCATGCTTTGTATAGCTACAAGTCATTTCATGTGCTTAATCTTGCATTTCGGGATTGATTTCGTGCATCGGGTGCACTTTTGTCATGCTTCGGGGCTGTTTCGCATCTCATTTTGCTACTGAAATTTGCATGTTTGCATATCATATCCCATGTCTTGCCATGTCTTGTTAGAGTGGCATTTTCGTGCCTTAGGGTCGGCCCTCGATTTGCGTGCACGTGTGCATGTATCCCGAGTTGTCTCATTTTCATCATTATGGCCTCTTATGTGAGTGTGGCTGAGGCTCTCTCATGTTGGTGTAAGCCCATATTGCATTGCGTATGCCATTTCATCCATAGCATTGTGTATGCTCGGTTGTGTATCACCTCGTGTAGCGTGTATGCCATTCCATAACATTGTGTATGTTAGGATTGTATCTTAGTTGCATTTCACGCATATCATGCATATTGCATCGTGTTCGGGATAGGAGTTAGCCCGAGCACGGGAAACGAGCGGCGTTTCGTACTCCGAGTGACGGAACGTGTCTCAATTCCCAAGTCACCGACACTCCGGATTATCCATGATGGAGTTAGGTTTTGTTGTAGTGTTCATATGCATTCATTCTATATTGAGTTGTGCAATTCGGCTCCTCGGCCATCATGCATCGAGATGCGTGATTGGTGGTACGAGGATCGGGACATGCATACATTTGTGAAAATACATTGCTATGCCCCTTTCCTGCTCTCTGTTGCAGCATATCAAGAATCAGCGGTCTTCCGAGGCTTGGCGCGCTTTTCAAGAATCATTGCAAAACAGAGGCTAATTGGGGCATTCCAGTGGATTTCCGCGCAAAGCAGCCCAAACATGCATCATTCCATCATCCGGAGCAGAATCAAGGCAGTCCCTGGCTTGCATGCCAGTTTTATTATTTTCTTAGTTAATTTGTAAATTAATTAGGAATTTGTACATTATTTGGACTATACTATTCTTTCATTCGGGACTGTATGTTTATTTGGACCCTCTGCGCGAGGGAAAAATTGTAATAAGTGTGGGTGAGTGTGATGTATGTCTTCCAACCCCACGTCTTTCTTCCCTTTTATTTACCTGCTTATGATGGTTAGATTAGGGCATGTTTCAATTAGCATACAGTATGATAGCATGTTTGCATTCATTCATCTGTTTTGCATGCACCGGGCTCGGCGCATCATACAAACTGCATTTATATTTCAATTCCAAATTGAATACGTGTTAGTTGTAGCATTCCATATACCATGTTTAGAATAGCCGAGCCTGCTATAGTTTGCATTTTTGCATGTGTTGCATTAGGCAATTCTGTGTATCTAGGATCATGCATGGATTTCTAATAAGTTTCTCTTTTAGCTTGGAGTACTCGGTGAGTTTTTATGCTTTAGCATCCTTGCATGCGTGTGAGTGTTGCCATGAATAGCATGCTTGCCATGAGGCTAACTGCTTATGTGATATAACTGCCTTGAATGCCTGTGGGTGGAGGTTGTGTTACTTGAATTGGGACAATTCATCAAATGTTTGTTTTAAGCCCACTAGATAGTGGCAAAATCATGTTTTCTAAGCCCACCCGAGGGTGGCAAATTCACGTCTTAGCCTACCTGCGGGTGGCACCATCAAACCATTTTTCAAACAAACAAACATGAAGTGTTTTGTTCCAATTCAGGCGACTCAGTCTATACTTGTATGCTGTGCGCATCACATAGTAAATCTAGGCTAATAACCGGAATAAGAACACACAATGTTTTCAAAAATAGATATCATGGTTAATAGAGGCCGGTTTTTGACCGGGCGAGCGGCGGTGCTCACGAAGTGACCTTCCCCAATCGTACCCAAGTTCCCGAGCCGAGGCAACTTTGGTGATGACGGACACGTGGCCTTTGGCACCGAGTCAGGGTTTCCTAAATTTCCCAAAAATAAAATATTTAGGTGGCGACTCTGTATCTAGCAAAGCAGTCCATGTTTGGCACTTCTTTTCAAAAAAATCTGTTTTCAAAAAAATCTGTTTTCAAACAGGCGAGATAAACAGAGATGTGCCCGCAGGCGCGCCCGTAGGCAGGGGGGGAAAAATGCAACCGGCAATGCAAGACGCCGAAGGTGACTCAATGATCATGCAAATGCAGCAAGCTGTAATGAAGCACATATTTACAATAGATGCAACAGTTTTAAGCAAGAATGCAAAGCAACAACTACATTTCATGCAGTTAAGAATGCGGAGAATTATTCAATTCTTGCCACGTCTCACACGGAGAAGATACAATACCTGCACAGTTCGTCTGGTCGCACCAGCCTCAAATGAAAACAGATACAGAGTCACCTTCGGCCTTGTCAAAAATGGGTCGTCTCTGGGCTTTGACATTCACTCTCGTCACTTATGACTTTCGAGTTCTGTCAAAGAGGGGCAACTGTAGACACCCCATTTTTGACCGACCTTAAGACTCAGACGTCACCGATTGAGCGCTTGGTGATATTGCATATCGTGCTCGTTCAGAGGTTTCAGAGTCTCGGCTGCGAGCCTTGTCTCCGGACTTCCGGACTCTTTCGTGCTTTGCCTCGGTTTGCAAACCAGGCCCTGTTTTCTCTGTTTTCTCTTCCCGAAGGGAGGGAGAGGTCTCGTAGATCATCTCTCAGTGGCCGTAGGCTACGTTTCGTGGTCGTAGGCCATTTTTCCCGTTTGGAGCCCGGTTTCCGGTTTTTCGGAGCCGACGGCCGTGTGCCTCGGTTCGGGACCGCTTAACCACCTCCGTTTGCTCCGGTTTTTGGCACATACCTTATTTCCTCCCTTTTGAGGGACACTGTGGTCCGAGAGACCAACTTCGTGGTCGAACACCACTCCCGGTGCCCAGCAGTCAGTTTTTGGGGCCCCGGACTGCGCGTTTTGGCCCCCGAGCCTTACTTGCAAGCATTTTTGGGCTCCGACCCAAACTAGAAATAGTCATATTTTGAGTCCCTTTTCATGTTTTATTAAGGGTTTTTCTTTGTTTGAGACCTCCTTCTGTCACTTGCCTCTTTACCTCTTTTTAGGCCTTTTTTTGCATGGTATTTTAGGCGTACTTGTGGGCTGTGTTGGACTTGTTCGTAAACTAAAAAGTGTCTTATTTTGAGCCCTTCTTCAACTTTGTTGAAGGGCTCTCGGCCGTTTGAAACCAGCAGCTACCACTTGCCTTTATATCCCTCTTTAGGCCAATTTTTAGAGGGAAACTTGAAATATTTCCCCCCTTTTTTTTCCCCCTCTTTTCCAGCCTCTTTTGCCTATATATACAGCATCCCAGGTCTGTGTTTAAGGGTTAGAAAATTTTGTTTTGAACCTCTTGCTTTGAATCTCTCTCTCTCTAGATTCAAGCCTCAAAACCTTTTTGTTCTTGGACCATTTTTACTACAACCCATAGCACCCTCCTTCCTTCCTCCATTCCGACATTTTGCAGCTGATTTGCAGAGGCTAGGGGCTCTTCTTCTTGGTCCAAAATGCTGTCAAAGTTTGGTCTTCAAGGGTAAGCAATATTTTCCCTCTTTTGTGCTTTTTTTTGTTCCATTTCTTAGGCCCATTTTCTTGCTGTTTTGAGCTCCGACCAAAACTAAAAGTAGTGTTTTTTTGAGCTCTTCTTCACCTTTCATTAAGGGCTCAACCCTGTTTGGGACCCCTATCTTGCACTTGCTTCAATATCTCTTTTATGCCATATTTTTGCATGATGTTTTTAGCCTATGTGTGATCTGTTTTGGAGCATGTCATAAACTGTAGATAGGCCTATTTTGAGCCCTTCTTCAACATTGAAGAAGGGCTCATCCTTGTTTGGGACCTCCATGTATCACTTCCATTGTACCCCTCTTTGGTCCCTATTTTTACATATTTTTTAGCTTATCTTGCTTCTGTTTTTCGGCCATGATCAGAATGGAAAGTGACCATATTTTGACCCCCTTGTCATGTTTCATTAAGGGTCTTTGGCTGTTTGGAGAATATTTTGTACACTTCATGTTATAGCCCTCTTGTGGCCTTAATCTTGCATTGCATTTTGAGCATGTTTGTATATTGATTTGGGGGATATCATAAACTGTGAGTAGTCATATTTTTGGCTCATCTTCAATGTTGTAGAAGGCCCTTTCTCTGTTTGGGGCCATAATTTGTGGGTTGTCTCATATACCTCTCTTGGCCCCCTTTTTTGCATGCTAATTTAGCCCCACTTGTTCTCACTGTTTGGCCATGCTTTAAACTGTAAAAGTGCTTGTTTTGGGGCTGCCTTGAATCTGTCTTCACACTTCATGTTCCAATTATGCATGCTTTGTATAGCTGTAAGCCATTTCATGTACATAGTTTTGCATTTCGGGTCTCGTTCCATGCATCGGGTATCTTTTCGCCATGATTCGGGGCTGTTTTGCATCTTATTTTGCCTCTGATTTTTGCATGTTTACATATCATATCCCATGTCTTGCCATGTCTCATTAGAGTGGCATTCCGCGCTGTAGGTTCGGTTCTCGGTTTGCGTGCACGCGTGCACGCATTTCGAGGTGTCTCATTTTCATCTGATGGCCTCTTATGTGAGTGTGGCTGAGGTCCACTCATGTTGGTGTAAGCCCATATTGCATTGTGTATGCCATTTCATTCCATAGCATTGTGTATGCTAGGTTACATATTAATGCATTGTGTGTGCCATATCACCTCGTGCATCGTGTATGCCATTTCATAGTATTTTGCATGTTAGGTTGTATCTTAGTTGCATTTCATGCATATCATGCATATTGCATCGTGTTCGGGATAGGAGTTAGCCCGGGCACGGGAAACGAGGTACGTTCCGTACTCCGAGTGACGGAACGTGTCTCAATTCCCCAGTCACCGACACTCCGGATCATCCATGATGGAGTTAGGTTTTGTTGTATTTTCATATGCATTCATTTCATATTGAGTTGTGCAATTCGGCTCCTCGGCCATCATGCATCGAGATGCGTGATTGGTGGTACGAGGATCGAGACATGCATACATTTGTGAAAATACATTGCTATGCCCCTTTCCTGCTCTCTGTTGCAGCAAAATCAAGAATCAGCAGTCTTCCGAGGCTTGGCACGCATTTCAAGAACAGGTGCAAACAGAGGCTAATTGGGGCATCCAGTGGATTTCCGCGCAAGGCAGCCTAAACATACATCATTCATCAGAATCAAGGCAGTCCCTGGCTTGCATGCCAGTTTATTATTTTCTTAGTTAATTTGTTAATTAATTAGGAATTTGTACATTATTTGGACTGTATTATTCTTTCATTCGGGACTGTATATTTATTTGGACCCTCTGTGCGAGGGCATAATTGTAATAAGTGTGCGTGAGTGTGATGTATGTCTTCCAACCCCACGTCTTTCTTCCCTTTTATTTACCTGCTTATGATGGTTAGATTAGGGCATGTTTCAATTAGCATACAGTATGATAGCATGTTTGCATTCATTCATCTGTTTTGCACGCACCGGGCTCGGCGCATCATACAAACTGCATTTGTATTTCAATTCCAAATTGAATACGTGTTAGTTGTAGCATTCCATATGCCATGTTTAGAATAGCCGAGCCTGCTATAGTTGCATCTTTGCATGTGTTGCATTAGGCATTCTGTATATTTAGGATCATGCATGATTTCTAATGAGTTTCTGTTTTGGCTTGGAGTACTCGGTGAGTTTTTATGCTTTAGCATCCTTGCATGCGTGTGAGTGACTGCCATGAATAGCATGCTTACCATGAGGCTAACTGCTTATGTGATATAACTGCCTTGAATGCCTGTGGGTGGAGGTTGTGTTACTTGAATTGGGACAATTCATCAAATGTTTGTTTTAAGCCCACTAGATAGTGGCAAAATCATGTTTTCTAAGCCCACCCGAGGGTGGCAAATTCACGTCTTAGCCTACCTGCGGGTAGCACCATCAAACCATTTTTCAAACAAACAAACATGAAGTGTTTTGTTCCAATTCAGGCGACTCAGTCTATACTTGTATGCTGTGCGCATCACATAGTAAATCTAGGCTAATAACCGGAATAAGAACACACAATGTTTTCAAAAATAGATATCATGGTTAGTAGAGGCCGGTCTTTGACCGGGCGAGCGGGGGTGCTCACGAAGTGACCTTCCCCAATCGTACCCAAGTTCCCGAGCCGAGGCAACTTTGGTGATGACGGACACGTGGCCTTCGGCACCGAGTCAGGGTTTCCTAAATTTCCCAAAAAAAAATATTTAGGTGGCGACTCTGTATCTGGCAAAGCAGTCCATGTTTGGCACTTCTTTTCAAAAAATCTGTTTTCAAAATCGATTTGCCGGATTTGGACTCTTTGGTTCAAGATTAAGAACCGTGACATTTGAGTCCTTGAACTGTAGTGACCCAATATGAAAGAACGGGAGTCGCACCCTCCCGGGGCGTTCGGGGACGTCTACAGTTTCTGGCGACTCTGCTGGGGATTTAGAGAACTTGACTCGAACTCATGATATCTGTTTTGACTACACTTGTGTGTTTCTTTGCATTGCATTTGCATTGGTGCGCCTAGGACACCGTGTTTGCCATATGCCATTCCCGAACGATTTGCCGGAGGCTTGTCTTGTCAAGGCATGACCATAAGGCTGATCGGCTGTGGGCTCTGACAGCATGGGAACACAAACCCCGGTTTTACCGGGGCACCCTTTTTGACCATTCGACCTAGTGCATATTCGGATCCATAGTGACCATTCCAAACTAGGACAGGTTGCTTACCCGATATAGGTTGTTTGAAACCGCTGTGTGCGTAGTGAAACCCTAGTTCCTGACAAAATAGGACAGGGAAACCCTACCCCAACATAGGGGTGTTTTGGCTCTCACTTATCTGTTATGTGCTTTAGAGTGCGTCTCTACAGGAATGCATGTATCAGTTTGCAAGTTTGGGCATCAGGCCTGCGGGCACCAGTATCGGTATTTTAGGAATCAGTTATCTGCGGGTATCAGATTCAGTTTTGAGGCAGAATTTGGGGCAGAATTCAGTAGAGGGCACAGTCATCCTGCTAGGCCCGTATCTGTTTTGGTAAACATCAGGCTGAGATGCTGCATGTTTTCTCTTTTGCTAGGTAGTCTTGGAACCATAGCTTCGGAAGGCTCCAATATCCCCGAGGATCATTAGACTTGTGCTGATAGACTTTGTCGGGTCAGAGATTCAGTTCGAGGGCAATCAGTGTTCCTTCACCAAAGGCAGGGTAAAAAGGCCAGTCAGGAACAGTTACCAGTTGTTCAGTTAGACCAGGGCAATATGGCAGGGATGGAGGAAATGATGCGTCAACTCCAAGAAAGTATGAAACTCATGCAGCAGGACGCTGCCCGTCAAGTAGAATTTGCCAAAAGCCAGGCCGAGATTATAGCCCAACAGGTAGAGACAATTGCCAGGCTAGAGCAGCAAACTGGGGTATCTACTTCACACCAGGCTCCTCCTCCACCCAGAGTTCCAACGCTCGGGGAGACAGCTAATGTCCAAGAAGATACGGACATTCCGACAAGGCCACCTCTGCCCCCGGTTCTACCCCAGCTATCCAAAGCACCGATCAACCTGCCAAGTTCACCCTTTGAGTTCGAGACGGACCCCACAGCATTGAAAGTGAGCAAGCTTGAGAAGTTGTTCAAAAAGTCTCAGGGGGCCCATTCTATTCCTGATATAGAGGATGGTTATACCGACTCAGTGGTGACATTACCGGATCGGTTCAAGATGCCGCATATCGATCGATTTGATGGCTCTGAAGACCCAATGGTGCACCTCCAACTGTTTTCTGATATCCTGAGACCAATGGGTTTGACCACAGCCCAGAAACTATCACTATTCGGCCGAACCCTGTCCGGGATAGCCGCAATCTGGTATGCAAAATTGGAGAACTCTGTGAAACAGAACTGGGAAGAGCTGGCTGAGGCCTTTATTGATCAATACTCCTATAACACACAGATCGAGGTCACAACTCGTGATCTCGAAGTCACCCGCCAAGAACCAAAGGAGGGTTTCTCAGAGTTCGTGACGAGATGGAGGGCAAAGGCCTCAATGATGACTACAAGGCCTTCCGACAAAGATCAGATCAGGATGATTGTTCGGAATCTGCATGGCGAGTTGCTGCAAAAGATGGTCGTTCTACCTCTGTTTACTTTTCCAGCCCTTCATGAAATGGGGGTTCAAATTGAGGATGCCATCAGACAAGGGATCTTTGCAGAAGATAATGGGCCTTTGAAGAGGAATGTTGCTCGCAGTTCCAATGCTACTACTGATGGTAGCACAGTTGCGAAATGCTCAGAAGTAGACACTATCACCACTTCCCTCAATGACCAAAAACCAACCACTTCAACTCGACCCCAAGCCCGAAAATTCCATCCTCTTTACATGAGTCTCTCCCAAGCTTTGAAAAAGCTGCAAGAAGAGGGCACCTAGAACTCCTAGAACCCCAACCCCTTCCAAACCCTCTTCCAACAAGATATGACCCAGCTAAATACTGTGCCTACCATCAGCAGCACGGTCATGATACGAACCGTTGCATCCGCCTCCGTCATAAGATTCAGGATCTTATTGACGAAGAGACCCTAGCTCCACCCAAAGGACCTCAGGTTAGTACTGACTTGTCACCTCTCCACCTCAACCTCATCCATACACTACCAACCACCTTCAACCCCAGCATATACATCACCCCAGCCCATCTACCCAAGCCTGAGGTGTTCATTCCAGAAAGCATGGACTTATGCATGATGGATGCACCTAAACCCCAATCATCTCAAACCCGTGAGCCCACTACTTCTGAGCTAAAGAGAATGATCGAAGATCTTCAAAGAACTGTGACAGATCTAGCCTCTGGGACATTGGCTCCATCATCGACCACAGCACATGCTAGGAGTTTCACGACAAAAGGTTCCCCAATCTTGGAACGGGCTGTATTTGAGGAATGCCAATCCCTTGGCAAAGTGGAGGCGAGTGGAAAGAACAAGATAGGGGCGGACATGGATCCCCATGAGCATCTTCTGTTGGCTGTTGAGGCTTTGAAAGCCGAGGGACTGAACAAAGAGCAAGTGCTCGCAGTTGTTGCAAAAACTGTGGACGCATTTTCGCCACTCAAGTCGGGGGCAGTTTGAATCAAGGGGCAAGCCGGGAGAAGGGTCGTTGTATCAGAAACGTTCCTTTCAGCTATAATCCTCCACTCGGAAGAGATCAGCAAACCAGGCCAGCACCTGCCAATCCCTTTGCTGGTGCGCCCAGCAGAAATCCACAAACCCAGAAGTACCAACCCCGAGGTCAGAGGGTCTTCCATGCCCTCCACATGCCTTTATCCAAAGCTTTCCAAATCCTTGTTGGACAAGGCCATCTCAAACCCCTTGAGCCTCGACCTCTCCCGAACCCTCTTCCGGCTACACATGATGCTACCCAGTACTGCGCATACCATCAGCAAACTGGCCATACTACCGACAACTGCTTCCGTCTTCGCCATGAAGTACAGGATCTGTTTGACAATGGGGTTGTCCTCCCGCCAAGCTCTGCAAAGTCTATCGGCACTTGATTAGTGAACTTGTGGGGGATAATGTGATGTGATCGAGGGATGAACCACCTGCGGGCAGCGCTCAGTTTACTCCAAATATGGTGGATGGCACGCACTGTTCTGAGCAATGTGCAAATACCAGTTTTTGTGTTTTCTGACTTGGGTATTGGGTCATTTTGTTGTTTTGTTTTGAGTCTGTCTTTTTGTTTTGAGTCAGTCTCTTTTGTTTTGGGTCTGTCTTGTTGTATCGAGTCAGTCCTGTTGTATAGGAGTCGGGTGATTCCGGGGGTGTTACCTCGGGCGTCACCATTTTGTTTCGCGTTTGTCTTTTTGTTTTGTTTTGAGTCTGTTTCTGCCAGGGAGCCAGTTATGCCAACAGATTTTGAATGAAACAGCAGTGATTTTCACGCTCTCACATTTGCTTCTGCCGTGTGCTAGTTGTGCCGGGATTTGAATGAAATGGCAGTGCATTCCACCTGCTCTCTTGTGCCTTGAAGTCATTGTAATGACCTGAGTTTTTCGAAACCTTTTGAACACTGCGGTAAAAACAAAGAGGGAGGAATTCCTCGGGATTTGCAAAACTTTGATCAAACTGAGAGAAAGAGAGGCGTGCTAAGCCCTTAATGAATGAAATCATGCTTGTTGGAGTGAGTACTGAGAAGGACCCTGGCTTGATCCAGACTGGTTTCACACTATCTTCAGCGCGAGCGATTTGTCGCTTTCTTAAAAATTTTCAAAAACAAAATGTTTTGCGCAGTCCTGCGAAGACCTGTGTGGAATCGCTCTTGAGATTGTGCAGCCTAGGATCGCTCTCAGCCTCGAGACTCAACCCCTTTGCTTCCAAACCTTGAACTTGAATTCAAAAGGTTCAACGGTCAACTACAATGTGAGGCCTGTGTGGCCAGATTTGAAGCAGCCCTCGAACAAGAGGCACCAAAGTCAGATCAAGAAGATCAGACCTCATTAGAAGAAGCTTGTGAAGCTAAATCAGAAGCACCCCTCGAACTAGGGGCAAAAATGTCCGATATGCTCGAAGAGCCGAAGATGGATCCTTCTACGAATCAATACAGCAGTCATTTTCTGGGATTCAGATGACTTTAGGATCTCAAAACCATTTGGCATGGACCAGCTACACTTTTACCCTTTGAGAGGCTCGCTGGGCCGAAAACCCGAAAGGGCGACCCAGGCAAAAGTTAGAGCAAGACAAAAAAAAAATATATACAAAAAATGCAAAAAGAAAAAAAAGAGAAGAATGAAAAAAAAAGAAATAAAGAAAAAAAGAAAAAATGCAAAAAAAAAAAAAGAAGAGAAAAGAAAAGAAAAGAAAATGAAAAAAAGAAGAAAAGAAAGAAATGAAAAGAAAAGAAAAACAAAGCTCGCAAGGTTGAAAACCTGTCACAGGCGCCTTGGCAAAAGTTAGAGCATAAAAAGGAGAGGTTAAATACCCGAGTGTACCTTAACCCCAAACTACGTAAGGCTTGATTCCCATGTTTGGGATATGTAGGCAACTTCATCCTGAAGTCCAGCCGTAAACAATTCAAATTCAATTGTGTCTATGCGATGGTTTTGGCCATCTTTGTCTTCTCTGTATCTGAGGATTTGGCGTGTTCGTCGCTCTGAGGACTGACTGCAATGCGCTGCGGTGCCATTCAAACAAGGGGCAACTTTCCGTTGCCATTCAATGCGCCGCGATGCCGTTCAAACGAGGGGCAACTTTCCGTTGCCATTCAACGCGCCGCGGCGCCATTCAAACAAGGGGCAACTTTCCGTTGCCATTCAACGCGCCGCGGTGCCATTTAAACAAGGGGTAACTTTCCGTTGCCGTGCAGCTCTCTTCAAGCACGAGGCAGTTTTCCTTTGATCCGAGGTTGTGCATCTCAGGAGTAGGTTTCATGCTCGTTGAGCAAGTGGCCGTTTGCAAAAATAGTTTTTGAGAATTTTTACTGAGGTTGACTAATTTTCTCGAAAGTTGTTCCATCTTTTCCAAAAACTGGACCATTTCTTGGACTCAAAAAAAAGGAAAATTTTCAGTGCTCATAGCCTGACTTGCATGATTTCAAATCAAAAATTGAACAAGCATGTTAATCTAACTCTCATTTTGGTTAAAATTGTTTTAGTAGAAAGCCAAAAACAAAAAATGGTCAAAATGATGAACTAGGGGCGCAGTCGAGTCAGGAGTTCTGTCTTTTCCCCTTTGTCAAAATACTCGCCAAGAAGGGCACTCTACCTGCCAGAAAAGGCACAACTGAAGGGCACAACAAAAGGCTAAAAGCTCTCACATCCTCCGAGCAACGAGGTATCAAGCCAAGTGCGAAGCACGAACTGGAATGAGACCAGAGATTCCACTCTCTTATCTGGACAGATCTGATCACGTCCGAACTCCAAGCAGAGCATCATCAATCGATGTCAGCTACAGATTTGCTACACACCCAGTTGTAGCACAACCCCTCTATGTGAGAAGTTCACTACTGTGCGCAGGAGAAAAAGAATCTAGCAGCATGCTAGGGGCAAGAGCCCGCAACTTCCTGTTTATCCATCAACCACCCAAGGGAGGGATGAAAAATGAGAGATTGAAGAATAGAGAGATGTGCGATGAGAGAAAAAGTGAGAAAAGGGCTTTTTCAGAAAACAAGAGCCTGAGGGCCGAGTGATGTGAGAATCACAAATGGAAAGGGTGGGAAACACTACCCGGTGAAACAGGCTCCCTGTGCACGTCTGAGTGTCTTTTGTTTATCTCGATTTTGTTTTGAGTCGTTTCGAGTGTTACTCGATGTGTCTAGGTTGTGTGCCTTTTATTTCCTTGTTGAGTCGTTTTGCTGTGTTCAGTCGTAGGCTCAATACCTGGTCGAAAACTCATCTCTCGATTTCAAAAATAAAATCGTTTTGTGCTCCGAGTGCCGTGCCGTTCTCCACATTTGTGCAAAACAGAATTTGTTCTTTCATAAAACCGCAGGGTTCAACCCAGGTCATGTGAGAACAGTGGAACCAGGACCTATCTGAAGCTATAATGGTTCCGGACTGCAAAGCAAAAGCAAAAGAGGAAAATGTCGGGCATCTGAGTTTGTTCCAACTTCAGTAAGCTCCGAGACCGCATTCCGTATGCACCTTGTCAGGCCTTGTTAATGCTCCGAAGTATGAGTGTGCCTCTACCTCAAGCTCAAGATCAAGTCTGCCTCGAGCCAGAATGGCGTTCAGGAGTGCTCTCCCTGAGTACCATTCCCCGTCAGAGTTATCTCGGCTTTTGTTTGCAATGAGGGAAAGTTGTGAATATGATCAGAAAGAAAAGTGACATCCGTGGCTTTTACATGTAGAGATTACCCCTTGTCAGCAAGAAATCATTCTACCATTCTTCCACTCGCGTGAGGCGCATTTGGATTTCAAAGCCACCTTTCCTCCTTTCACGTGAAACGTGTTAGGACACCATTGTTGTTCCCCGGTTAAAACCTTCCCTCTCTCCATATGAAATACGTTGAGATACGCCTGTTGGTTACACCATTGTTGTTCCCCGGTTAAAACATTCCCTCTCTCCGTATGAAATACGTTGAGATACGCCTGTTGGTTACGCCATTGTTTACCTGGTTAAAACCTTCTCTCTCTCCGTATGAAATACGTTGAGATACGCCTGTTGGTTACACCATTGTTATTCTCCC
Source organism: Camellia japonica (assembly GCA_030407325.1). NCBI lineage: Eukaryota > Viridiplantae > Streptophyta > Magnoliopsida > Ericales > Theaceae > Camellia > Camellia japonica. The sequence goes on along the minus strand of JAPPVO010000017.1, from coordinate 6,935,945 downwards.
CGGTTAAAACCTTCTCAGGTTGCGTTGTGTGCGCACTTGAGCAATTGTTTTCAGACATCTTCTCACGATTTCAGCGTGGTTAGAGTGTCCCGTTCCTCACACGATTTCAGCGTGTTTGGATTTTATCTCAGGTTGCGTTGTGCATGCACTTGAGCGGCTGTTTTTGGACCTCCTCTCACGATTTCAGCGTGGTTTGAGTGTCCCGTTCCTTACGCGATTTCAGCGTGTTTGGATTTTATCTCAGGTTGTGTTGTGTATGCACCTGGGCGGTTGTTTTTGGACCTCCTCTCACGATTTCAGCGTGGTTTGAGTGTCCTGTTCCTTACGCGATTTCAGCGTGTTTGGATTTTATCTCAGGTTGTGTTGTGTATGCACCTGGGCGGTTGTTTTTGGACCTCCTCTCACGATTTCAGCGTGGTTTGAGTGTCCTGTTCCTTACGTGATTTCAGCGTGTTTGGAATCTATCTCAGGTTGCGTTGTGTACGCACCTGGGCGGTTGTTTTGACCTCTTTTCATGATTTCAGCGTGGTTTGAGTGTCCCGTTCCTTACGTGATTTTAGCGTGTTTGGATTTTATCTCAGGTTGTGTTGTGTATGCACCTGGGCGGTTGTTTTTGGACCTCCTCTCACGATTTCAGCGTGGTTTGAGTGTCCTGTTCCTTACGCGATTTCAGCGAGTTTGGAATCTATCTCAGGTTGCGTTGTGTACGCACCTAGGCGGTTGTTTTTGGACCTCTTCTCACGATTTCAGCATGGTTAGAGTGTTCTTTTCCTCACACGATTTCAGCGTGTTTGGAATTTATCCCAGGTTGCGTTGTAGACGCGCTGGGCGGGCTGTTTTTGGACCTCCTCTCACGATTATCAGCATGTTTTGAGTGTCCCCTTCCTCACACGATTTTCAGCGTGTCTGGAATTTATCTTAGGTTGCGTGGAACGCGCCTGATTGGTTTTCTTTGTTCTCTCTCCTCTCACGAGTCCAGCGCGGTTGGAGTATGTCACCATTTTGCATCCATTGTATTATCTATTGCATCACATCTATTACATCCATTGCGTCGTATCTGTTTTGTTGTCTGGTCCGAGAGACCTTAAATCCTGTATCTTCATTCGCACTGTCCTGTGCACTCTCCGGTCTAGGAGACCTTAAATCCTCTAAAGGTGCAATTCCTTTGGTGTTTGTCGTGCCCGAACGACTTCCAATGGTCTGGTATAGCCACCTGCTTGTGTTTGCGGTGAGTTCCTAGGAGACCAACTGAGACGGTGGAAACTAGAGTTCGAATGGCTCATGCCTAGAATGCAAAGGTTCGGGATTTCCGAGACTAAAGTCTGGTTTAAATACCCAGGGGTATATCCTCGGCTTGAAATCTGTATGGCAGCCCCATAGATTGAGATAGCATCTGTATGCGCCTCAATTCTGGATACTGATCCAACCTAGTCTGTCACCCTGTTGGAGAATAGGGAAAGCTGCGACCATAGTCAGGGAGAAAAGTAGCACCTGTGGTTCGACCAAGAAGAAGCGAGAGATCCCCAGCACCATGAGGCATGTTATTGTATGTACGGTTCATTTGAGGCTGGTGCGACCAGACGAACTGTGCAGGTATTGTATCTTCTCCGTGTGAGACGTGGCGAGAATTGAATAATTCTCCGCATTCTTAACTGCATGAAATGTAGTTGTTGCTTTGCATTCTTGCTTAAAACTGTTGCATCTATTGTAAATATGTGCTTCATTACACTTGCTGCATTTGCATGATCATTGAGTCACCTTCGGCGTCTTGCATTGCCGGTTGCATTTTGCCCCCCTGCCTACGGGCGCGCCTGCGGGCACATCTCTGTTTATCTCGCCTGTTTGTCTAAGTCTTCGGCCTTGTCAAAAATGGGTCGTCTCTGGGCTTTGACATTCACTCCCGTCACTTATGACTTTCGAGTTCTGTCAAAGAGGGGCAACTGTAGACACCCCATTTTTGACCGACCTTAAGACTCAGACGTCACCGATTGAGCGCTTGGTGATATTGCATATCGTGCTCGTTCAGAGGTTTAGAGTCTCGGCTGCGAGCCTTGTCTCCGGACTTCCGGACTCTTTCGTGCTTTGCCTCGGTTTGCGAACCAGGCCCTGTTTTCTCTGTTTTCTCTTCCCAAAGGGAGGGAGAGGTCTCGTAGATCATCTCTCAGTGGCCGTAGGCTACGTTTCGTGGTCGTAGGCCATTTTTCCCGTTTGGAGCCCGGTTTCCGGTTTTTCGGAGCCGACGGCCGTGTGCCTCGGTTTGGGACCGCTTAACCACCTTCGTTTGCTCCGGTTTTTGGTACATACCTTATTTCCTCCCTTTTGAGGGACACTGTGGTCCGAGAGACCAACTTCGTGGTCGAACACCACTCCCGGTGCCCAGCAGTCAGTTTTTGGGGCCCCGGACTGCGCGTTTTGGCCCCCGAGCCTTACTTGCAAGCATTGTTGGGCTCCGAACCAAACTAGAAATAGTCATATTTTGAGTACCTTTTCATGTTTGATTAAGGGTCTCTCACTATTTGAGACCTCCTTTTGGCCCTTGCCTCTTTGGCCCTCTTTATGCCATAATTTTGTATAGTATTTTTGGCCTATGTGTAATCTGTTTTGGAGCATGATGTGAACTGTAGATAGGCTCATTTTGATCCCTTATTCAACATTTAAGAAGGGATCACCACTGTTTTGGACCTCCATGTATCACTTGCCATTGTACCCCTCTTTGGCCCCCTTTTTTTGCATGATTTATTAGCTTATTGTGTCTCTGTTTTTGGACCTTGGTCAGAACTGAAAATGGCCCTATTTTGACCCCCTATACATGTTTTATCAAGGGTCCATGGATGTTTGAGACATCCTTTTTGTACTTCATGTTATAGCCCTCTTGAGGCCTTAATCTTGCATTGTATTTTGAGCATGTTTGTATACTGATTTGGGCTTGATCATCTACTGTAAAGTGCCATATTTTGGGACCCTATTCAACATTTTTGAAGGTCCCTCACTTGTTTGAGACCCCCATATATCAGTTACTTCTTTGCCCCTTCGTTGGCCCATTTCTTGCATGAATTGTTTGCCATACTTGTATCTGTTTTTGGGGCTTGTCATCTACTGAAAAACATCATATTTTTGGCCCCTCTTCAATGTTGTAGAAGGCCCCTTTCCTATTTGGGGCCATAAGCTGTGAGTTGCTTCATCACCCCTCTTGCGGGCCCATTTTTTGCATGCTAATTTAGTCCCATGTGCGCTCACTGTCTTGCCACGCTTTGTACTGTAAAAATGCTTGTCTCGGGGTTGCCTTGCTTCTGTCTTTACACTTCATTTTCAAATTATGCATGCTTTGTATAGCTACAAGTCATTTCATGTGCTTAATCTTGCATTTCGGGATTGATTTCGTGCATCGGGTGCACTTTTGTCATGCTTCGGGGCTGTTTCGCATCTCATTTTGCTACTGAAATTTGCATGTTTGCATATCATATCCCATGTCTTGCCATGTCTTGTTAGAGTGGCATTTTCGTGCCTTAGGATCGGTCCTCGGTTTGCGTGCACGTGTGCACGTATCCCGAGTTGTCTCATTTTCGTCATTATGGCCTCTTATGTGAGTGTGGCTGAGGCTCTCTCATGTTGGTGTAAGCCCATATTGCATTGCGTATGCCATTTCATCCATAACATTGTGTATGCTCGGTTGTGTATCACCTCGTGTAGCGTGTATGCCATTCCATAACATTGTGTATGTTAGAATTGTATCTTAGTTGCATTTCACGCATATCATGCATATTGCATCGTGTTCGGGATAGGAGTTAGCCCGAGCACGGGAAACGAGGGGCGTTTCGTACTCCGAGTGACGGAACGTGTCTCAATTCCCAAGTCACCGACACTCCGGATTATCCATGATGGAGTTAGGTTTTGTTGTAGTGTTCATATGCATTCATTCTATATTGAGTTGTGCAATTCGGCTCCTCGGCCATCATGCATCGAGATGCGTGATTGGTGGTACGAGGATCGAGACATGCATACATTTGTGAAAATACATTACTATGCTCTTTTCCTGCTCTCTGTTGCAGCATATCAAGAATCAGCGGTCTTCCGAGGCTTGGCGCGCTTTTCAAGAATCATTGCAAAACAGAGGCTAATTGGGGCATTCCAGTGGATTTCCGCACAAAGCAGCCCAAACATGCATCATTCCATCATCCGGAGCAGAATCAAGGCAGTCCCTGGCTTGCATGCCAGTTTTATTATTTTCTTAGTTAATTTGTAAATTAATTAGGAATTTGTACATTATTTGGACTGTATTATTTGGACTATACTATTCTTTCATTCGGGACTGTATATTTATTTGGACCCTCTGCGCGAGGGCAAAATTGTAATAAGTGTGGGTGAGTGTGATGTATGTCTTCCAACCCCACGTCTTTCTTCCCTTTTATTTACCTGCTTATGATGGTTAGATTAGGGCATGTTTCAATTAGCATACAGTATGATAGCATGTTTGCATTCATTCATCTGTTTTGCATGCACCGGGCTCGGCGCATCATACAAACTGCATTTATATTTCAATTCCAAATTGAATACGTGTTAGTTGTAGCATTCCATATACCATGTTTAGAATAGTCGAGCCTGCTATAGTTTGCATTTTTGCATGTGTTGCATTAGGCAATTCTGTGTATCTAGGATCATGCATGGATTTCTAATAAGTTTATGTTTTGGCTTGGAGTACTCGGTGAGTTTTTATGCTTTAGCATCCTTGCATGCGTGTGAGTGTTGCCATGAATAGCATGCTTGCCATGAGGCTAACTGCTTATGTGATATAACTGCCTTGAATGCCTGTGGGTGGAGGTTGTGTTACTTGCATTGGGACAATTCATCAAATGTTTGTTTTAAGCCCACTAGATAGTGGCAAAATCATGTTTTCTAAGCCCACCCGAGGGTGGCAAATTCACGTCTTAGCCTACCTGCGGGTAGCACCATCAAACCATTTTTCAAACAAACAAACATGAAGTGTTTTGTTCCAATTCAGGTGGTCCAGTCTATACTTGTATGCTGTGCGCATCACATAGTAACCTAGGCTAATAACCGGAATAAGAACATACAATGTTTTCAAAAATAGATATCATGGTTAGTAGAGGCCGGTCTTTGACCGGGCGAGCGGGGTGCTCCCAAAGTGACCTTCCCCAATCGTACCCAAGTTCCCGAGCCGAGGCAACTTTGGTGATGACGGACACGTGGCCTTTGGCACCGAGTCAGGGTTTCCTAAATTTCCCAAAAATAAAATATTTATGTGGCGACTCTGTATCTGGCAAAGTAGTCCATGTTTGGCACTTCTTTTCAAAAAAATCTGTTTTCAAAATCGATTTGCTGGATTTGGACTCTTTGGTTCAAGATTAAGAACCGTGACATTTGAGTCCTTGAACTGTAGTAGACCCAATATCGAACCAAAACGGGAGGGAGTCACACCCTTCCCGGGATGCGTTCGGGGACGTCTACATAAGCCTACGAGAGAGTTTGATTTTGGGTATCGTTGTGGTTGACCTATACTCTTGTTCCCCCTCTGATTCTGCCCCATTGTCTTCTTCATCAGTTAGGCATTCATCATCAGTAAAGAGGCGATCCAGATCATTATCAAACGCCTTCTCGTTGTTCTTTGTTGCTGTGAGTACTTGTTTGAAAGATTTCCTCTAAGTGGTTTCGGGAAGGGCAGTTGGTTCCTCCATTTGTGTTTCAGTTGGCGTTGATCTCTTCTCAATCTCTTGATCATCGTTGTAGACACCCCATTTTTCACCGTCCTCAAGACTTGGACGTCATCGTTTGAACACCCGATGATTGTGCATGCTCGTGTTCGTTCTGAGTCTCTGAAGGTCTCGGTGGAGCGCTTTGCCTTGGAGCCTCTCAACTTGTCTGTTTTGTGCTTGGTTGTGGACCAAGAACTTGTTGCTTTGAATCTGGAGGAGAGGGTGGCTTGTCGGCCATCCCCAGTGTCCATCGGCCATGGCTTGTGCGTGCCGGCCATCAGTGGTGGCCGATCGGCTACATTTCTGGTCGGTCGGCCACTACTGATGGCCGACGGCCATTTTTCTCCTTTTTCAGATATTTTATGTGTCAGTTATTGATCACTGAGTGTATCCTCCATACACGTGTATGGAGGGATGAAGCCAAGCTTTTGGCTTGTTTTTCTATATAAAGGGAGGTCCCTCCCCCATTTTGAGGGTTCAGAAAATTTGTGAGCAAAATTTCACACTCTCTCTCTAGAATCCTCTCTCTCTTCCTATTTAGTGCTTGAAAGTGAGTTTTCTCTACATATTTGCACTAGCACCCTTAGCCAAACACCTTGACCTTGGAGCTGAGGTTCCTTAAAGCTTGGTTTAAGGTCTTAAAAGTGGTTTTGGCTCAGATTTGCTTCTGTTTTGCTGTTGTGCTTCAAGGGTAAGGACTTGTTCCTTTTAAGCTTTGCTTTAGTTACTTGTTTGACTACCTTTGCATGCTACTTTGAGGCTGGTTTTAACCTCTAAAAAACTCTGTTTTTAAGGTTTCAAAATGATGGTTTGAGTCTTGTTTAGTCAGGGAGTGGTTTCCTCCCTTTGCTCTTTGGCTTGTAAAGCCTTTTGAGCCATCTTTCAAAGCTTTTTGAAATAACTTTTTTTGGCCTTTAAATCACTGAATTCCACGGGAATTTCAGTGGTAGGAAGTATGTTTTGAGGTCCAAAATAGAAGGGGGTGGCCTCTCCTCCTTGTGTCTTGTTTGCATGTGTAGATGGTCTAACATGAGAGCATGTTTTTCTACCTTTTTGTGTCTCAATCTCAGCATGTTTTTGCTACTGATTTGCCATGATTTAGCTTTGTTTTGAGCTGTCTTGATCATATGAGCCATATATTGTATAGCTATAATGCAAATGCCTTCACTAGCTTTGTGTTTTAAGGCCTCTAACATGTTTTACTTGAGAGGATCGCATGTTATAGCATCATTTAGCATGAGATTTCAGTGCATATATCTCTGTCACACTCTCACATACTAAACTCTTTCATTGCTTTTGAGAGTTGTGTTTTGAGCCTAGCTTGCGAGCCAACACATGAGCATGTTTTTATAGCTTTTTGTGCTTCAATTCCAGCATAATTTAGCCACTGTTTTAGCATGTCTAAGCTCTGTTCAAAGCTAGCTTGGTCATTTAAGCTTGATATTGCATGCCTCTAGTGTAATGCTCTTCACTAGTATAATGCTTTTAGTTTTTGGACATGTCTTGCATGTGTTGCTTGCATGATTTAAGGTCTTTAGCATGCCATTTCAGCATCAAAAAGTCTGCAACCTCCCTCATTTCTTCATTTTTCTATTTGTTTTGAGGGTTGGTTAACCTTATGATTGTGTTGAAGCTTGAGATAGAGCTTGTGCTCAATGGCTTTAACCTTCTGTTGAGGGTTCCTCCTAGCCAAAGACATGATCTCTCTCATGTCTTAAACCATCATTTGGTTGACCCCTCTCTCATGAGGGTTCCTCCTAGCCAAAGGCATGATCTCTCTCATGTCTTAAACCATCATTTGGTTGACCCCTTTCTCATTAGAGGACTTCCACATTGGACTTAATCGGTTAAAGAATGGCTTGGTAATGTAAAATGTGTAAACAAAATGAATCAAGTAAAACATGGCCAAGATAAGCATGTTGTGTTGCATTGCATGTGTTTGGATCGGACGTTAATCCAAACACAAGAAATGTGGGACGTTTCATACCCAAAGTGATGAAATGTGTCACGTTTCTTGGTCGCCGTCACCCTTGATCATGCATGATAGGGTGTTGGCCATTTGAGTCTTATGTGTGCATTCATTAAGCTTGTACAAGCTTGACTCTTTGGCCATCATGCATGAAAATGCTTGATTGGTGGCTTGAAAGCTAAGTGCCACACTCCTTTGAGCTTGAGAAATGATGAGGAGAGTGGCAGTACACACATTTTCTTGCAAATACATTGTTTTGCCTCTGTTGCTCTCTGTTGCAGCAAAAATAAAATTTTAGAAAAAGGGGTGGCCGACCGACCACTTGAAGTAGCCGACCGGCCATTAAACTAGCCGACCGGCCACCAGTCCATTTTTGTGCAAAGTGTTCCTGTCTTGGAGCAAAAGCAGTCTGGAATGTTGGTTCGATGTTTACTAATCAAGGCGAGTGCAAACAGAGGCAGCTTATGGCAAGACGATGGATTTTCGGGAAGAGCCAACCAAGCATGCATGTCTCCCTCGCCTCCGAGGCCGTTACTTGCTCTGCTTTATTGCTTTAATTAGTTAGTATAGCTAATTATTCAAGTGTTGTAATATTTTAATTAGTTTGTGTAACTAGTTATTCAAATTCGGTTTGTAATTAGTTAGCTAAAATAGTTAATTAGTTGTTTTGTAATAATTAGCTTAGTTTAAATTAGTTTAGCTTATTTATTCGGACCCTTCTTCGTGAGGGCGCAATGTTGTAATAAGTGTGCGTGTGTGTGTGCATGTCTTCCAATCCCACTTCTTTCTTCTTTTTACTTAATCGCTTTCGATAATTAGTTTAGGGCACGTTTTGATTAGCATACTTTATACTTGTATGTTTATATCATTCATTTGTATTGCATGCACCGGGCTCGGTGCATCATTCAAACTGCATCGTATTTCAATACTTATTTGAATACGTGTATCAAATTGTTGCATTCATATGCCATCTTAGATAGTCGAGCCTATTAATTGCATGTTGCATGTGTTGCATTAGGCATTCTGTATAGTTAGGATCATGGATATTTCTAACTAGCTTTTGTTTTGGCTTGGAGTACACTATAAGTGTTACGTTTTAGCATACTTGCATGAGTGTGAGTGTTGCCATGATAGCATGCTTGCCATGAGACTATTTTCTTAAATGATTAACTGCATGAATGCCTGTAGGTGAAGGCTTTGTTGCTTGAATTGGAGCAAATCGATGATCGTAAGTTTTAAGCTCATTTTGCGAAGTGGCAAATCATGTTTTAAAGCCCACTTGAGGGTGGCAAATCCGCGCTTTAGCCCACTTGCGAGTGGCACTTTCAAACCATTTTAAAAAACAAACATGAGTCAATTTGTTCCAAATCTTGCGACTTAGTCTATACTTGCTTGTGTGTGCATCACATAATAAAGTTAGCTAATAACCGGATAAGAACACATGAGGCTTATAAAACAACATATCATGTTTAGTAGAGGCCGATCTTTGATCGGGCAAGCGGGGGTGCTCATTTCAGGACCTTCCCCTCTCGTACCCAAGTTCTCAAGTCGAGGCAACTTTGGTGATGACGGACACGTGGCCTTTGGCACGAGTCATGGTTTCCTAAATTTTCCAAAATAAAATATTTAGGTGACGACTCTGTAATCTGGCAAAGCAGTCTAGTTTTGGTATTATTTGATTCAAAATCAATTTTCCAAAATGATTTGCCGGATTGGACTCTTTGGTAATTATCAGTCTCACATTGCACTTTGTGAGATTAGATTCAGAATCGTGACCGGAGTCCAAACTGTAGTAAGACCAATTCGAGCCTCTCCGAAAGGCGGGCGAGCAAAAAAAGTCGGGTCTACAATCGTGTTTTGACGTGGTGCTCTTGATCTTTTTAGTGCTACGCTCTAGATGATCCTTCTCCTCCGGGGATCTGTCGGTGATGGTGTTACCGTTGCTAAAGAGAGAGAGAGAGAGAGAGAGAGAGAGTCAGCCTCCGATATTTGATTTGGTATTGTTATGTATTAGTTTTAAAATAGAAATATATGCAAAAAATTAGAAAGAATGATTTAGTTATATTACAGTAAACGAGACTTAGGGTTGTTTGGTAAGTCCTAAATTAGTATATTTTTTGACTTTTTATGAAAAAACATGAAATAGTAGTTGGATTTGAAGTAATGTGATAAAGAAATGATGTGACTTAAATAAGATAATTGTGACCTAAATAGGATAATATGCTAAAATATCATGTGCTATTTTAATACATACCAAACAACCACTTAATGGAATACTAAAAAAGAATATAGGTTAGATGGAATAAAATACATAAAAAGAGGATTTATCAAAAAATACCCAAATTTAAAATTAATATAGTACTATTTGTTACCCTTAAACTCCATTTCGAAATTTTAAGTGTGGTTTGGGATGTGGATTTTTTTTTTTTTTGGCTTTTTATTAAATTGGTCTCGTTTGGCATGCTAGTGTTTTAGCTTAAAAATTAAAAAATTATTAAAAAAAACTAAAAAACCTATAACCTATACCAAAAAGTCAAATATTCTATTTTTTTCTACTTTTTGCACATCTTTTTGTAAAAAATTAAAAAATCATTCTAAACATATTAGTTTTTTTTATATCATATTTTAGCCACAAAAATAAAAAAGTTACTAAAATAGTTTGTTTCCAAACAAGGCCTAGTCATAAAAAGAAAAAATGGATTAAAAAATTAATAAAATAAAATGTCACATTCAAATTATAATCATTTTATTTTTTCTCTTATAAAAGTCAAAAAAACTAACACAAGGGATTAAAATAGTGAAAAAGTCAACCCTACTTCCCAAACAAAACTTTAGTTATTTTTTAATTTTTTTTATAAAATGATATGCAAAAAATATTAAGAGTAATGTGATAATTTAAAATAATAGAGCCTTATAATTAGGAACAATTTTAATCTCAAGGTTGTTTGGTTATAGCTGTACTGCTACTATGAATAATATAAGAGAGGGTTTGAGAATTTATTTTTTAATAATTTTTAAATTTTTTTTAAAAATATTTTTAAAAAAATAATAATTTAATAATTTATTTAGTTATTTTAACCCCTCCCTAAACAGAGCCTAAGAGTGGTCCTTGGCCCGCTCGACCTTTTCTAGCCTAATCCAATATTTTTAGAATTTGAAAAAATATTTAATTTATAGGATCCAGTTATGATGAAATTTTGAGTTTATTTAATTTTTGAACTAAGTTTGGGATAAAAAGTTTTAATCAAGTCCGGTCTGGCTCATCCATTTAGAAAATATCAATTTTTATTTTTATTTAATTAAATTTATTTTGGAAAATAAGTTAAAAGTTAATTTTTTTATTATTTTTTTTTAAAATGTATAAAAAGTAAAAAAGTGATAAGACTAATTGCCAAAATATAATGTAGGTTTGCCCGTACCCTACCCGACCTGATGTTTGTCCACTCCAAATAAAAAGTGACGATCTACTATTGTTCATTGTAATCTTGCAATTATTTATTGGGCAAATTACACAAATAGTCCCTATAGTTTGGGACTTATGTCACTTTGGTCCCTGACTTTTCAATTATGACACATTTGACCATGAATTTTGAATCTTGTTCCAAATAAGGACAATTGAATATATAATTAGATTTTTCAAGGGTAAAATTGTCAATTTAATAAAATATAAACTAATTTGACAAGAATAAATGTCAAACAAATATTTTTGAATTTTTAAAAATTATTTCTACCTACTAAAAATAAAATTATGTAAAATTGATAAATCTTTTAGACATTTATTTATTTATTTATTTTACCAAATTAATTTTTATTATGTGTTTGGATGATGATCATGTAAAATTAATTTAAAAAAATTAATCATGTAATTTTTATTAATTTTACGTAATTTTATCATTGGTGGATAAAAATAATTTTAAAAAAATTAAAAATATTTTTTTGACATTTATTTTTATCAAATTAGTCTATATTTTATCAAATTGACGATTTTACCCTTGAAAAATCTAATAATATTTTCAATTGTCCTTATTTGAAACAAGATTCAAAATTCAGGGTCAAATGTGTCACAATTGAAAAGTCAGGGACCAAAGTGACACAAGCCCCAAACTATAGGGACTATTAGTGTAATTAACCCTTATTTATTTGTGTGAACTCATATGAAATTCGCATAAATAAATAGTTGAAATCCATTTAAGGCAATAAAGTAAGAAACAACTAATAATTTTTTTTAATCTTGCCATACATATTTAACAATTTATTTATAAATTTGTTTGGCAGAAATTTTAATAATTTGTGAAAAAAGTTGAATATATTTGGTTAAATAAATTGTCACGTAATTTTTTTTATCATTTAAATATTAAAAATCCGTCAAAAGTTATAATTATAACAAAGGAGATAATTTTTTTGGTCTATACTTATTTAGGATTTTCAAAAGAATTTAAAAAGTTATAAATTATAACTCAAGAAAATTTTATTTTTTGGGACCAAATAAGTTTTAATTTAAAATTGGAGCCGAACTTCATTAGTTAGCTTTTTTTTTTTTTTTTGGGTAAATTACACTGACCATATGAAGCTTAAAAAAATTGCAGTAAGTTATACAATTTTGATATAATTACATTGATCTCCCTTTTATTAAGCGATTAAGGATAAATTATCAATAAGTCCTAATAGATGGACTTAATTCTCATCAATTAAAAATAAGTTTTAATAAAATTATCACTGAAAGTTAGAAATTTGTAACTTTTTTTATGGTGATTTTTTTAAACTGTTGCTAAAACTTATAGTTAGTGACATTTTTTGTGATAAAATTTTCAAACTGTCGCTAAAAATTAACAATTAGTGACTTTTTTTTTAATGATGTTTGATGAAAAATACCATTAATTGTCATAGGACCTATTGAACAATAAATCCATCTATTAAGACCTGTACATAACTACCTTAGAAAATGCTATAGACCCCAAATGAATTATCAGATATTCTACCAAACCTTTCACATGGGTATGGGACCCACACACATGTGATTTGTGTGGGTCCCACACCCATGTGAGAGATTTGGTAGAATATTTGATAATTCATTTGGAGTCTCTAGCATAACTCAAGTACCTTTATGATTAAATATGCCGAAACTAATGCACATAGTGCGAAAACACAAAAATAAATAACGTAAAATATATATTTTTATTTAAAAGAAATGACAATATCATTTTTTTCAAAAAAGATAACTAGGTGTCATATGAATAAAAATCTCAAGATAACTTAATATAATTATGGTAAAACTCTATGACTTATCATATTTTTTAAAACATTAAAAAAAAATTAATATAAATTATCTTTTTTTTAAAAATAAAAAAATTATATAAATTAACTTATAAATATTACCAAATATCTCATAAATCTCATCTAGTACAATGTCAAGATCATGAGAAACAACAATCATATTAAACAATTTTAAAAACAAGATCTAAAGCAAGCATCTAGTAAAATGAGCCTTGTGTTGACCAAATCAGATCATCCCCGTGCTTTCACTGCTTTCGTGTTTTCAAGACCCCACGAGTGTGTGTTTTTGTTTTTGTGTTTGTTTTTTGGTAAAGATGAGTAACATAACTTTTCTGTTTCCAAAGTCCATAATATATCTTCAATTAAACTTTTAAAACATCTCTCTATGCTTCTCCAATCTCAAGATCCCATAATTACATGTCAAAAAAATTATTAGTTATTTTTAATAATCCCTAAAACTATGTGTATATATTTGTTGAAAGTTTATCATACGATGCACATTACTTTTACCAAGTCATCCAAACTTAATTTATAAAGTCTAAAAATATCTCCACTTGAAACTTACTAATTTTAAGTTGGCTGTCTTCAAAATTATTACACGGTATTAGAACCGGGTTTTTGATTGTTTCACAAGTCAAGTCTTTGCTCTAATTTTGTTTCTCTTATTTTGTCCATTTTTCCATTAGTTCTATATACAATCAAGACGCGTGTGAGAAACATAATTTTAAATCGAAATATGTATCAGTATCGGAGATACGGTTATATATTGAGTAATCAATATTGAACAATATATATCTGTTGATATATCAATGAATGTTAATATCAAATGTTTAAAATCTCAATACACATAGGGTGTGTTTGATTGGACGGACTGGATAAGGGGGATTAGAATCCATCGGACTTGAGTCCTGGGACTGTGAATCCCCTGGACTATTTGGTTGGATTGGATATGTATCCTGTGTTTGTTTTTTCATTGGATTAGATGTCTGGAAATGATTATTTTTAGTGAATCCAACGTTTGGTTGGACGGACTGGATAGGATAAATGAACAAATGACTATTTTACCCTTTTTTAATTGTTTACTAAGTAATAGCAATATTAAACATATCTTTAATATTTTAATTATTTTTAGCTAGATTAAATAAAAATTTATTTTATTTTATTTTTTACACAATTAAATAAATTTATTTTTTAAAAATAAATAAATAAATAAATAAAATATCAATAAAAATATATATTATTTTTTTAATTAAAATTTTAAATAAATTTGTTTTTAATAATAATAATAATCAAAAAATGAAATTAAATAAAACATCTATTAAATTTAAATAATGAAATTAAATAAAACATAAACAAAATTTTAAAATAAAACATCAATAAAATATCTATAAAAAATTATTTTAAAAAATTAAATAAATAAAACATCAATAAAAAGTTAAATAAAGTTTTTTTATTTTTAAATTGAGACATTTAAATTTTATTGAATTTTATTAAATATAATACATAATTAAATAGTAGAGGGTCAAAATGGTCATTTCATCATCTAATCCAAACAGTGATTAGTCCCCCCAAAACAATCCCATACCCCCCCAGGACACAATAGTCCCCCATATGGGGGATAAGGAGTCCGGCCGGACATGGAGTCCGGCAGACTAAAAAAAAATCAAACGGCGGATAAGGAACACTATTTGGATTACAATCCAAATAGTGGATAGTCCATCCCCTTATCCCGTGAATCAAAAGGGGGGATTATTTACTGTGCGGATTGTAATCCGCACAGTAAATCCAATCCGATGTTTGTTTTTTTTTTAGTCCGTCGAACATGAAGTCCGGCCGGACTCCTTATCCCCCATATGGGGGATTATACTATCCTAGGGGGGGTGTGGGACAATTTTGGGGGGATTATTTACTGTTGGGATTAGGTGGTGAAATGATCATTTTGACCCTCTACTATTTAATTATGTATTATATTTAGTAAAATTTAATAAAATTTAAATGTTTCAATTTAAAAATAAAATAATTTTATTTAACTTTTTATTGATGTTTTATTTTTTATTTTTTAAATAATTTTTTATAGATATTTTATTGATGCTTTATTTTAAAATTTTGTTTATATTTTATTTAATTTCATTATTTAAATGTTAATAGATGTTTTATTTAATTTCATTGTTTAATTATTATTATTTTTAAAAACAAATTTATTTAAAATTTTAATTAAAAAAATAATATAAATTTTTATTGATATTTTATTTATTTATTTATTTAATTTTAAAAAAATAAATTTATTTAATTGTGTAAAAAATAAAATAAAATAAATTTTTATTTAATCTAGCTAAAAATAATTAAAATATTAAAGATATGTTTAATATTGCTATTACTTAGCAAACAATTGAAAAAGGATAAAATAATCTTTTGTTTATTTATCCTATCCAGTCCGTTCAACCAAACGTTGGATTCACTAAAAATAGTCATTTCCAGACATCTAATCCCATGAAAAAACAAACACATGATACATATCCAATCCAACCAAATAGTCCGGAGGATTCACAGTCCCAAGACTCAAGTCCGATGAATTCTAATCCCCCATTATCCAATCCGTCCAATCAAATACACCCATAATCTAATACAATACATATCAATCTATATTTAAAATAAGTAAAAAATGTTGGAGACTACTAGAATGATCATAAGTTGGGGAACTTATTTTTCTGAAATTGGTTCCCAATTTTTCTCGAATGTGTTGTTCCCAAATTTTTTTCTCATTTTTTTCACTAAAAGACAAAAGTTTTGCAAAACCAAAAAAAACACATCCAAACAAAATATCACATCCAACTCCATAATCATTTCACTTTTTCTCTCACAAATATCACATCCAACCACAAAAAAATCCAACTATCTTCCCAAATACTAAAATTTTTTTATCCAATAATATTCTACAACTAAAAAAACCTACATAAAAACCCACTTCCCAAACACCCACAATGATCATAAGTTGTATAGAATAGCAGACAAGTAGGGCAGCTTGGTAAATAATTACTATTGATTGATTCAAAGAAGTGAACAATTAATATTGAGTAGGTCAAGCTCTTGATTTGTACTGCAATGCAATGAATAAATCTTCTTACTATAATGATGCGGTGAATGTTCCATTGGGTCTTGAGGTCCTCTCAATTCATTCTATTTGCATACAATGTCACATGCCCACTGATCTCATCCCAGTACAAAGTTCTCATCTATCATGGTTCCACAAAAATATTCATCATGTTTGTTTTCAGTTTTTTAAAAATACCTTTCAAAAAATTTTACTTATTTATTTTTCATATTTTTTTGTTTTTACTAAAATTTTTTAATATTTTAAGCAATTTTTTTTTAATTTTTAAACACACCTAACATAAATATATTTAAAAAGTATAATTTTCGTGAAAAACATATTTAAAAAATTCACTAAATACCAAAAATATAAAAAAATTAAAAATTCAGTATATTTTTCATATTTTCATGTATTTATTAATTTTTAAAAATATTTTTTCACAAATATTTTACTTTTTAGATACGTCTAAGTAATATGCATCTAAAAAAGTAAAAAAATACTTAAAATTTTAAAAATATTCACTAAAAACAAAAAACCAAGAAAAATAAAAAAACTCAGTTTTCAAAAAATTAAATTCAGAAAACTGAAACCAAACACACGGATTGGTTTTGTTTGGTTGAGTTTTTAAAATTTGTTTATAAATTTTTTTTCAAAAAATTACAAGTTAGATTAATAAAAGTAAACACTAAAAAATTTATTTTTGAACTTTTTAAATTAGTTTGTTCAGAAAAAGAAAAAATTATATGAAAACAATGGTTTTATTTTTTATTTTTTTCACCAAACTAATTTTTAAAAAAAGTTCATAAACAAATTCTAAAAATTAAACCAGATAGAGCCATTAACACTGATTGTCTTTCTTTTGATGATATATCATATTGTGGTGAAATGGTCACCTGCTCATCAACTTTGAAACAAAGGTATATATACTGGTTAATTATTCATGTCTAAATGCTCAAACACAATCTTACTTTATTCAAAATGGAGTGAATTCTTAAATTATGGTGTGAAAAAAATTTGGCCACACTCCGTATAGTTTGATGGGGCCAGTGAACCTGAACTGTGATAGAATGTTTGTTACTTGTGATCAGTTGGCATTCTTAGGTCTCGTTTGGGAAAATTATTTTAGTGACATTTTGATTTTTTACGAGAAGATGTGTAAAAAAGTAGAGAAAGTGATGTGATAATTTATAATAACTTTTTGATTAAAATGTATAGTTGACAAACGCTACCTTAAGTTAGTATTTAACTACATACACATGTATGATGATAGAATCACAACATAAACTTGTAGTACCTAATTCATTGAGAATATGCCCTTATATAGGGCACGGATGTTTCTCTGCTAAATAAATCATTATGTTCTTGGTAGAATTGTACTCTTAATTCGGTAATTATTTAGATGTGATGTGTCTTTTACTTTCACGATTAGCCGATATTGTTTAGCTACAGTCATTCAAAAATTTTTAGTCTTCTTTTCAATTATTTCTACCTTTTATTCTAATTCTGATCAGACATCCAATTACATGTCATGTCAACAAATTATCTTCCAGAAATTACCAATCAATCATTTGTTATAAGTCATATCAAATTCAAATGAAATGGCTCATTAAAAATAGGCAAGAACAATCAAGTCTAGTGTCCTACAACTTATTCGACAAAATTGAGTACATCTTCTTTAGGGGGGAGAGAGAGAGGAGAAGCTTATTATGTATGTATCCAAACTACTTCTAGGCTGTTTTGGTAGTGTGTTGTAGCCAAACACAACCCTGAACTATTACCAATGAGAATTGAGAATTGATATTTCGTTTGGGAATTGACTTTTTACAAAATAAAAATAAAAAATTAATTAATTAATTTTTATAAAATGACATTTAAAAAAATTGAGAAAATAAATAAATTTTGTATATAAATTTTTAAATAAGGAGAAGGAATATAGTAAGCCAAAATGCATTTATCAGTTCACTTGCCAAAAGTTGTCAAGGAACAGGACAAGGTCTGAGTACCGACATAAAGATTTTAGTTTCACATCCTATTACATCCACATCCATATTCCATTATTAGAATTGTGTTTAATAACTTTGTACTGTATTATAGAATTATTTTTGTTTTTATTTTACCTATTCAATTAAGTCAAATTCTTTACTTTTTAAGTCGGTTTAGATTAGATAATTTTATAATTTAAAATTAAAAAATAGCAAATGACAAGACAATTCAATTTTTATAACCTAATTTTGATAAAATTTAATATTTTTATTTTAGTGAACATTTAAATTTTTTTTTGAATAAATTACACTGGCCTCCTTTGAGATTTAAAAAAAATACAGTAAGTCTCACAATTTTGACATAATTACATTAAACTCCCTTGTAATTTTAATTTATTTAACACTTAGCCTCATTTTTATCAATAATTAATTAGTTATATGGATAAAAAAAATAATATTATCATCTATTTTGTACGAAAATGTATATCTTACGTTATTTATTTTTATATTTTCGCAACATTTGTAGTAGTTTCGGTCAATTTAACCTTATTAAAAGGGAGGTTAGTATAATTATGTCAAAATTGTGAAATTTACTGTATTTTTTTTTTCCAAACCTCAAGAAAAGTCATAGTAATTTACCCCAAAAACATTCAGGGTCGTCTACTCTAGACAGATTTAAGAATTAAAATGAAAGAACAAAATATAAAATTAACTAAAACAAAAAAGTCACTTTATAAGTCGGTGTTAAAGAAAGTTTGTATAAGACTTGTTAAAATTGAATTTGAAAGGATAAGGTATACGTAGCCTTATTCAAAATTCGAAAGAGGCTTTTATTATAATTTTCTTGGACTTCTGTTTTTTTTTAACAAAAATGGTTTGTGCCCCTAATCCAGGTGCCCCTAATGCCCCTAATTTCTAATTCTGGTAACTTTGTTTTTTTTTTTTTTTTTTTTTTGCCCTGAAATGGAAATTCGGGGCATTAGGGGCCCCAAATTTCGGGGCCTCAACCACAGCCCTTTTTTTAATAAGATAACAGTTATTATGTTGATTAGACTATGGCCTATTTTGGGAAGTTGGTAATAATCAGATTTTTGGTGAAAATCTGATTATAATCAGATTATAATCAGATTTTTTGTGAGAGAAGAGGAGATAAAAAATCTAAAAATCTGATTTTTACATTGTTCCCAAAAGAGCCCTATGTATTAGTACTGTAGAGAGAGAGAGAGAGAGAGAGAGGGAGGGGGAGTGGAAGAGAGGGAGGGAGAGAGAGAGAATGGTAGTTAGGGCAAAGGGAAGAGTAGGGAGCATACATTGGTATGTATAAATGTATGAATGTAATATAAAATCGAAGAAGGGTGGAGAGATTATTGGATACGGACACTTGTTTGTTTCTCTCTCTCTCTCTCTCAGCATTGTACTTTTGGGCCAAGCCGACCACTGCTCACTTACCAAAGGAAATGCTGGGATAGATTGCCACTTCTACTTGCTTCTTGTCCCTCCCCCCTAGTTTTTATTTTATTTATTTTTTAATTTATTTAAATTTTATGTATTGAGAGAGAGATAGAGAGAGAATACTTTATGTGGCAGTCTCTTGGTATGGTGGGATGGGAGACAACTTCCCATGAAATTATATGAAGTCTTTAATTGCTTTTACTAGACAGGTAAATGTTAAAAATAAAAGTTAGATTCTTGTACCAAGTTCTTATGAAGTGAACTATTAGACATCACCAATTTCATTTGTTGGCATTTCGAGAGAGAGAAAGAGAGTAGGAAAAGGATAAAGATATTTTGATCAATAGGAAAGCACCTTTCATTTGCTTAATATTTTATTCAATAATGATAAGTGCATGCCTAAGGTTTTTATTTTGTGATGGGATTCTCTCCTTATTGATGGGAAGATTTAGTCAATCTTTTGTAAAAGGGAATAGGTGTTGGATTCTGTCTAATTAGTATCTAACTAGCGATGTATTGTTAGGTTTAGTAGACTCATCGAGATAACGTGGATATGTTAATCTGCTTTGTAAAGTATTTATGTAAAAAATTAAAATAATTAAATATTAGTAGCAACATGATCAAGAAGCTCTTGTCTGTATTGTTCTGCTAGTCTTGTCTGTTAGTCTGCTGTGCTGATCAAGAAGCTCTGTTTTTGGTGTGTGAGGAAGCTCTTCTTTGATGTTTTTTGATTGTTTTGCTGTATTCTGCTTAGCCGGGTCTGCTCTTCGGTTGCCTTTCTTGTCTGTTTTGTTTCCTTTGCTTGCTTGTTGGCTTCTCACCAACTGGAGCTTGGAGCTTACGTTAGCTCCAAACTCCTCTTTATTGATGTATTATTCCATACTTTGTATGCTTCATCAATAAAGAGTTCTTTTGCCGTTCGAAAAAAATATATATAAAAAATAGATGGTCTATTCTCAAACTCATACTTGCCATTCGAACCCATTTTTTTCATGAAAATACACATGGTTCATAAACTATGCATTCTGTGTCATTTTGATCCCTGGAATTTAAAAATTGCCACCTTAATTTCTAAACATTGATGAAGAATATGAAGCATATTTGAGGAATGTTTAGTAGGAGTGGGTGGTTGGATCAAGTTCGTGATCAACTTGCACTACATAATAACAGTATATGTCGTTCTAAATTTAATCTGACTTGGCCCTATATCGAATCTAATACACGCATTCCAAGTATGACCCTAATTTTTTTTATAAAAAATAAATAAATAAAGTCTGCCCACTTAACTCAACATATACGGACTATTGATTTTTTAAAAAATCTTGTAGGGTTAATAAATGAAATTAGGTCTTTTAATAATTATTTGAAATTGATCCATTAACAAAATTCAATTGCAAATAAAATTTGATTTTTTAACAAATGCTTTAATTGAAGCCAAAAGAAACATTTACACATTTTGCTTATTGTTTTAGTTTATTACGTTACTATCTAATATTAATTTTTGAAATAAAATTTTATAAATAGCCCGGCCAAGCAAGGTTATAATTTTTTCATTCAAGCGTAACCCAAAAAATAAATAAACTCAAAATTTTAGCCCATTCTGACATTATGGGTAAATATACTTATCCAAACTCCAAAATTTTGAGTTGGGTTTGGCAAACCATCTTGTTGGGGCCCATCCCGTTTAGGGATTAGATTGACAAAAGTAAAAGTTTAGAGAGGAGAGAGTAACACAAAATACATATATTTTACTGATTGTAGAAGAAATTTATTATTTTCCTGTTAATGATTTAGAGTGCTATCGAAAATTGAATTAATTTGAATTTTTCAAATTAAAAAAAGTGGCAACCAAAAACCCAAGTGTTTAATACGCTACAGAAAAATGGTAAAATTCTCTTTTTAATTTTCATTTATTGACCAAGTTGAGGTCAACATATAGAAAGAGAAAGAAACTATATTTTACTATTTTTCTTATGATGTGATAATATTTTTATTTTTTAAAATTAAAATTTATTTTTATGAATATTTTATTTTAAAATTGAAAATTATAATTTAGACACCAATTTGAATGTAATTTTATTTGATTTTTATTTTTTGCTGTTTGTGTAGCATCATTCTATACAAAATATATGTTACCTTATTATTATCATCCCAAGCTATATATATATATGTATGTGAAAGAAATATTTGGGACTTAACTGTAGCATACCGGTATTTTCCTAATTAGTGTGGGTCAGCTCAAATGGTAAATTGCCTAAGTTTTATCTCAAAAGTATTGAAAGCAAGTTAATATCATACGTGTTCCAAAATATGAGACTAATAGATGTCATGAGTTCGCACGAGTTCGCACTCTAGGAGTGATTTTAAAAAATCCCCCCTAAGATAGATTCTCAGTTATTTATTTATTTTTAAAAACAAATTTTTTTCTTGATTTGGTTATATTTTGGATAAATAATATTCGATTTTTGTTTCATTTAATCAATATTAGATTAATAGATTCTTCTTCGTTATTTTTCACTGTGATTTTATCTTTCTTTCCCCCTAACTTTATTACTTCCTTTTAATTAATTTGTTAGGGTGCAATCAGTCTCCACTCTCCAGACTCTCTCTCTCTCTACCATCCACTCTTCATTCATCTACTCTCTCTCTCTATAAAAGCAAAACCATCCATCCAACCATCCTCCCCTCTCTCTCACCTTTTCAACCATGGCTGACCCCTACTCAAATTTCTACTCTCAATGGTTCAAATTCAACCCTCTCTATCTCTCTTCTCCAAACCCCCCTCCTCCTCAACTTCCTCAACCTCCCTCCTCTACCCAAAACTTCTACTCATCAAATGGTTTTTTCAACCTCAACAACCCCATTCCCTACCAAACCCCACCTCCCTCTCCTCCTCTCAAAGAAGCCCTACCTCTCCTTAGCCTAAGCCCATCAAGACATGATGCTCAAGAACCCTCTTGTACTTCCATGGATGTGGACAAGAAAAAGCTCAGGCTAGAAAGCCAAAGCCTCTTCTCATCAAGTAGTACTAGAGCTGGTGATGATGATGATGGTGATGAAGATGATGATGGTGAAACTGTTACTGTAGCACTTCACATAGGGCTACCAAACCCTAGTGCTTCTGATCTAGCCTCTATGCTCTCGTCTTCTTCTACTGAAATCACTGATGATCATAAAGATGGAGATGGTGGTGGTGATGTTTCTGGGTACCCTATGAATAGACTCAACAAGGGACAGTATTGGATCCCTACCCCTTCTCAGATTCTCATTGGTCCTACACAGTTCTCATGTCCTGTTTGCTACAAGACCTTCAACAGATACAACAACATGCAGGTAAGTTTTTATCACATCAAACCATGATTCAAAAAAAACTTTCTTTTATCATCTCTATCCTGTTTCTTACTCAACTTCTTTTTTCCAATTGAAGAAATCCTGCGTGGGTTGAACCTTGAGTTTTAAATATCGGCCAACATGTATTGAGAATTTGAATTTTCACTATTATTATTCAATGATATATTGGGTGATACTGTTCAATACAAGCACCATATCGACTATACATATCTTAATACCATTATAAAAACATGGCCTCAACTCAATAGCTTCCTAGGTTGATCTTGATTTTTTATTGTTATCTTAATTATTTTTATTAAGAAAAAAAAAGGTGAATTTATCATGGGGGTATTCTATTTTGTTTCTTGAAATTATTATTATATATATATTGTTTAGTTCCTTTTAAAAAATAAAAAAAAATTTGCATGGTTAATGGGTTTTGGGATTGTGAATATGTCAATTCTGAGTCTGAGTAAAGTTGAGTACACCCTTCATTTATGTTGATTGAACAACACAGGCAATGTTCCTTATGCTTTTAGTAGACTTGAAGTCTGTGCTTTGCTCAACTCATTTGACCAGGTGTGTGTTGAACTGAAAATTTCTCAGTGTTGCTCAGATGATCACCATCAAGGAACAGAATTTCTTCTATGTCAACACTTTCAGTCTGCAACTAAAAAAATAAAAAATAGCAGTTTACAGACATGAAAAGTCCATGCACAAGTTATTTCACCCCCTTCTTATCTTCTCAGACAAGATATCTCTCTCCTAAAACTCAACTTGAACCTTATTTATATATATATATATATATATTCTTTTTAAAGCACATCTTTCTCTTTCTTTTCCTCTAATCCTAAAGAGACATAGAACCTAGCAATCCATAAATATTAGTAGATGGAGAACAAAGAGAAGTCTTCCTATCAGAACAACTCTTGAAGAACACCAATTTGAGGAATAAATATATTCAAGTTGTTCAACAACAGAAATCTAAAGGGCATAATACAACCCTTCCTTTAATTCCTTTGCTCTCTAGCACTTCTTTAGTGTTCTCACATTTCAACTTAATTTATATCAAAAGAGTAATGCTACATACCTAGAATCCGTGCACAGAAAAATAGTTAGAAAAAACAATAATCTAGACACACATTTGTGGGTTATTTTTTAATGAATTTTCTAAATTTTTGCAATATGAATTATGGGTTTAATTTAAAATTTTGTAGATGCATATGTGGGGGCATGGATCACAGTATAGGAAAGGGCCAGAATCTTTAAGGGGGACTCAACCAACAGGCATGCTGAGGCTTCCTTGCTATTGTTGTGCACCAGGGTGCAGGAACAACATTGATCACCCACGGTCGAAGCCGCTTAAAGATTTCAGAACCCTTCAAACTCACTACAAGAGGAAGCATGGAATCAAGCCTTTCATGTGTAGAAAATGTGGCAAGGCCTTTGCTGTGAGGGGGGATTGGAGGACCCATGAGAAGAATTGTGGGAAGCTTTGGTATTGCATTTGTGGATCTGATTTCAAGCACAAGAGGTCTCTTAAAGACCATATTAAGGCCTTTGGACATGGCCATGGAGCTTTTGGCATCGATGGCGGCTTTGAGGAAGAGGATGAACCAGCTTCAGAAGTTGAACAAGATGATGATTCCATGCAGTGAGTGATGATGATACAAGAAGAACTGGGGACAACATTCTAGTGAAGTTTCTTACTTCATGTGAGTCCTTTTCTAAGTACAATAGTTTGCAAGAAGTTTAAGAACACAAAACTAAATATAAAACCGGACACAGAAAATATTTAAATAGATAGTATTTTACAAAAGATTTGTTAGAGGGGCCTGCTCTATCTACATGTTCTCTGTGTTTGATTTTGTGTTTCATTTATGTGTTCTTAGACTTATTTGAATAGTTTATTTTTCTTTTTCTTTTTTTTTTTATTTTGTAGTCTTTTCCTTGACAATGTAGGATCCAAAACACATTATTCATCCTAGATCGTGTTCTCCTAAATCCATTTTACTTGCAGCTCATTATGATGGTTTCCTTCTCTTTTAATGCTTTCACTTTCTTTGATTTGTGTAATATTTTGATGAGAAAATCTGTTATTAAAACCAATGTTGTTGCCAATCTAGGAATTAGAAACAAAACAATATGGCAATGGACATGGGAGACATTTTTTTTTGATCAGCAAATGAAATATTATTAAAGGAGAGCCAAAACAAAGAGAACATACAACAAGAAGAGGGATGTGGCAATTGGTGAGAGACCAATCAACAAACACCCAAAGGACAGTGAAGAGAGAAGGGCAAGGAGGACCAAACTCCCCACATGGACATGGGAGACATAGCCCCTTAAATTAAGGCAAAGTTTGGCCAAAGTGGTCTGGTATTCTGAATGAAACATCTAAGGATTAGGAGATACCTAATGAGACATTAGTTATGTGTATGTCAAATTCACTTCATTTAGATTCAATAGGCATTTGAGTTTTAGAGATTTTGTGGAAAGAAAACATTTGGAGAACCTATTTTTGAGACAACAGAACATTTTTATAAAGAAAATACTCTTTATTGATGTTCTGTATCTTATTTGCATGCTTTTATCAATAAAGATTTTCTTTGCCGATCAAAAAAAAAGTTTAAAGTTTGGGGTTCGAGCTTTACAGAATAACGTTGAGTGCCTAATTGTGCTAATCTAAATTACTAATATGCTAACATTCTACTGAGTGCAATAAAAAAGAACAAATCAAAAGAAGAAAAAGAAAAGTCATTTTTATTTTGAGCATCTCCAACATACCTTGCAAAGTTTGATTTACACTTTCCCTATCTTATAATTAACATTCTTGAACAAAAATTTAGCCTCATTATGGAGAGTTTCCACACACGGGAAAAGACATATAAAAAAAGATAAAAATGGTGAATTAGTGAAGAAAATGACTTGTTCATGTTTCGTCATTAGCCTCATTTGTTTTGTTCATGTTTCGTTATTAATAAAATTTCTTTTTGTTGATAAAAAAATATTAAAAAAAGATAAATAATGAAACTATTACTATTTAATAATTTAAAATTTTAAATGAATTAGTCACTATTATAGGTGTTTGTTACTACTTAAAAATGGTGATTATACCTTATTTTAATTTGGGAGTGTATACTAGACTGTTTGATACAACTTCTAAATATAACTTATTAGGTAGAAATAAGTTATAAAAAAATTGATTATCTAGGAGCTAAAGAAAATGTACTTTTTAACTTCTAATTTTTTATTATCAAATTTTAACTCTATTTGTTTGGGTGAAAAATATTTTCTACGATTTTTTTTTCAATTTGTGTTTTCTGGAGAAATATATATATATTTTTTATATTTAGTGATGATGGCGGTAGCTGTGGTGATGATGGTGTAATGGTGAAGATGAGAGTGGTGATACTGTGGTGACATATGTAAAATTTTAGTCTAAAAATTATTGTTTTTCCTTTTAAAAGTAAAAAATATTTTTTACCGAAATTAACTTGTTTTGTATTGGCCATAAAAATTATTTTTTATTGTATTAAAAACAAAAAATAAAAAATCCTACGTAAACAAACGGAGCGTAAACCGGCCAATAATTCATCAAAGGCGTGGCAATATGCATGTTGGCAGTTTTGTATGTAGGGCATGGGGGCAAAAAGGTCATATGAGGCTGAAAACTGCAAGAGTGTGGAGCCCTAAGTCTCATGGTTGCGGAAAAATTATTGATTAGTTCAGAGTTACCGTGGTCATATTTTTATTTAATTATAAATTTTTATATTTTTTAATTATTTAATATAAAATTATAAATTTTATCTTTTTTATTAATCAAAACACTCGTAAAATTATCTTGTCTTCACTATATCAATCAAAATGCACAGAAAATAACACGTGACAGTGTTACGAACCAACCACATACTTTTTTAATTTGCAACATATACTGATGCCTCCTACAGTACTACATACTCACATCATCTGATAGATCAACTGTAGATTGAAACGACAACTCAATACACTCTTTGACTCTCCTCTCTCTCCCCTCTCTCCTCTCTCTCTCTCTCTCCACATCTTTGAATACACTGTTAGAAATTTTAAAAATTTTATTAAGCCTCCGTTTGGTAGGACTTTGTAACTATGATTTGAGAATATGAGTTGTATTTTGAGTTTGTGTGTTTTAGAATTATGATTTGAGTGTAGAAAATTTGTTTGGTTATGGTTTTTGAATAAAGTGTGAAATTGAGTGTGGAATTGAGTGTAGAATTGAGTTTTGAAAGTTTGATTTGACATGTGAAGTAAGAAAATTTGTTTGGTTATGAGTTTTGAAAAGAGTTTTCAAAACTTAATTCAAATTGTTATAAGTCATAACAAAACACATTACTTTCACATTATTGAAAATTTTGATCAACACTCATAACCAAACTCTTTTTAAAATTCAATTAAAAAAATTTATTATTAACAAAAAATAACATTAATCAAATTTTTAATTGAAAATACTACAAAGGAAATAATTTTTTTTACAAAATAAATATTCAAAAAATTTAAATCATAAATATTTAAATAATTTAAATAATCTAAAAAATTTAATAAGTAAAAAATTAAAATAAATATTCAAAAATTTTAAATCGTAAAAATTTAAATAATTTAAATATTCAAAAAATTAAAATAATTTAAAATTTTAATATTTTAAATTTAAAAACAACTCTACACTCAAATCGTAACCAAATACATAAAACAAAACTCAATTAAAAAATTATTTTTAAAACTCATAACCAAACACATAACTCGAAACTCCATATTACTTTCACAACTCTACACTCAAATCGTAACCAAATACATAACAAAAAAATTAAAATATTTAAAAATATTTTTATAAAATAGAGTTTGAATTTATTTTTATAAAATATTTTAAAATTTAAAAAATTAAAATCGTAATATTTAAAAATTAAAATATTTAAAAATATTCAAAAAATTAAAAAAATTAAAAAAATCGTAACATATTTAAATATTAAAATATTTAAAATCTTAACAAAATTAAAATATTTTTAAAATATTGATTTGAATGGAGTTTTGAAAAGAGTTTTGAATTATGTGTTTGGTTATGAGTTTTGAAAAGTAATGATTATGTTTTGAATTGAGTTTTGAGAAATGAGTGTAGAATTATGATTTGAAAACCCTAAACAAACACCGCACTCAAAAGTGAGTGTGGAACTAGATTTTGAAAACTCTACCAAACGGAGCCTAAATTTTTCATTATTTCACATAATTATGAAATTTACATGGTGTGAGTCCCATATCCTCTCACATTATGTGACATATTTATTATTTAGTAGAAATTTTGATAGAATTTTCAAAATCTCTAACATTACTCTAAGGTCAAGTTTGGCATAACCTAAATAATACAAAAAGTCAAAAAGTCACTATCCTATTTAAGTCACATTATCTTATTTAAATCACATCACCTCTCTAACACATCACATCAAACCCAACCCAAACCCAACTCATATAAGCCAATAAGTCAAAAAGTGCACTTTTTTAGAACATCTCAAGCCAATCCTAAAATACAACAGCCTGCCATATGTATATATACGAATGTTTTGGTAACACACTAAAAATTCAAAAGTCTAACTTTTAACCCATTTTTAATCACATCACCTTTCACATAAAATAATAAAAAAAAGTTAAAAATTTTAAAAAATTAATTTTTAACCATCTTTCTAAAACATTTCATAATGAAACAACAAGGAAAATGAGTGAGAGCACTAATTAGTGCTACCACTAATGATGTGGCAGTGGGCCCCACCATGAATAATTTGATGTTTTGGCGTTGGTGTTGTATTTTTTTCTTTTTTTATTGAGTGTCATGTCATTAGTGATCTTTTTAGAGCTCCAAAATTAGTGGTCTCTATCATTGTTGAAACAACAATTGAGAATACTTATGAAGTTATGACGGTAAAAACAGAAGATTTTTATTTTGTGGGTGTTTGGAAAGTTACTATTTTAGTAGGTTATTTTAGTAGGTTTAAATTTTTATGTTTAGAAAGATAGATATATTTTTTTGTAATTGAATGTGATGTTTGTGAGAAAAAAATAAAATGATTATGAATTTGATGTGACATTTTATCTAATTAGCTATTTTAACTTATTTTATTATTTTATGAATTTTAGCCCAAAAAACTAAAAAAAACCTTTGCCAATTTTAATGATTTTCTTATTGGGGTTGTTGTGTTGTTGACAATATCATTGTCAATGTGAAATTAGAAAATTACTATGAATTTTCGATCTACAATTTATATTTAAAGTTGCTATCATGGGATAACATTTCAAGTTTTTCATATTTACTTAAATTATAAATAATTTTTATAATTTAAAAAATTATAAATATTTCTTAGTTAAAAATTTTTATTTAAAAGAATTAACAAAAAATAAAATTCTTAATTATTTGCTTATAAAAAATATGCTTGAATTTGTTAATTAAAATAAATTTTTGATATCATTAAAATTTATTAATTAATTTAATATTTATTAATAAAATGTGTCATTTGTTATAGACTAAAAACTTGAAAGATAAGATGTAATTTTCAGAACTAACAATTCACCCTTAATTTTACATTGAAATCTTTTTCTGATATTTTTTTTGGCTAAGAATTAATTTGTGATGTGAATGTGGTGGTGTGGTGGGGATTGGGGTTTTATTGTGTCCCTTGTTTACTATTGAGCAACAGGACCATGATCAAACCAAACAACAACAAAGAAACAACCGTCAATGATTAAAAAAATATTTAGGCCTCGTTTGTGAACAGATTAATTTAGTAATTTTTTGATTATTTGGTTAAAATATGAGCTAAAAAAAATTAGTATATTTGGATGATTTTTTAACTTTTTACAAAAAGATATGTAAAAAATAAAAAAAAATAAAATCTGTAATTTTTTAATATAAATTATTAATTTTTTAATTTTTTTAATAATTTTTTAACTTTTTAACTAAACCGTTGCCAAACCATTCTCTACTCATATTCACTTTCTGTTGGGATGACAATCAATTTCTTTCCTCCTGTTGGGAAGACCATTCTCTACCCATATTCACTTTTTTGGTCCTCTGTCTTTCCTTTTCCAAAAATAGTATGGTAATAATTTTATAAGGGTAGATTACACTTTACCCTGGTTACTTTTTTATTTCGCTTCTTAAATTTTTTTTTTTTCACTTTAGTTTTTTTATGTTTCAAGATTTTTTTTGAAAAAAATTATTTATAAGTCCTATTAAAGAGACTTATGTTACATATAATCTTATTAAAAAATTAATATTTTCATAAGTCCTGTAGGAAGTTTGTTGACACATTTACCCTCAATATTAGTTGTTAACATCATAAATAATAGTAAAAGTATATATAGGAAATTGAATGTTATCGTAGATCATATCTATATAAACATAACATAACGTAACGTGACACCTACATAAACGTAACGTGACACCTATACGTAATGTGACACATACATAAACGTAACGTGACACTAATGATCTATGGTAACATGCAATTTCCTATAAGAAATTGCATGTTACCATAGATCATATCTACATAAACGTAACGTAACGTGACACCTACATAAACATAACATGACACCTATGATTTATGGTAACATTCAATTTCCATAGATCATATCTACATAAACGTAACGTAACGTGACACCTACATAAACGTAACGTGACACCTATAGGAAATTGAATGTTGCCATAGATCATATTTATATGAAATGTAATGTGACACCAACATAAACCAACAACATTTTCACATTCAATTTAAAAAAATAAAAACTCATTAAGTTTGCGAAACGTAACGTGACATGTCACGTTACGTTTATGTAGGTGTCACGTTACGTTACGTTTATATAGGTATCACATTACGTTACGTTACGTTACGTCTATATAAATGTCTACGTTTATGTAGGATCTTGTGGAATACATTCCTATCTAAATAGGACTTGAGACTCTATAAAAAATTACACAGGACTTAGCCTACCATAAGTATCTGAAAAATGACTTATAAATAAGTCTCCCTTTTTTTTTGTTTACTCGTAAAACTAAATTAGATAAAAAATAATACATTAAAAATCACGTGACATAAAAATATTTTATTATATATAACTTATATTTTTAGCATAAATTTAAATTATAATATAATAATATATTTTTTTATGTTATATAATAGTTATTATGATATTTTCTATCTAATTTTGAACAGAAATTAACTTTAAGAATAAACTAAAAAAAATATGAAATATAAAGGGTTAAAGTGAAAAAAATAAATTTTAAGGG
The DNA here is from genome assembly GCA_030407325.1 of Camellia japonica. Taxonomy (NCBI): domain Eukaryota; kingdom Viridiplantae; phylum Streptophyta; class Magnoliopsida; order Ericales; family Theaceae; genus Camellia; species Camellia japonica. The sequence continues at coordinate 6,904,831 of JAPPVO010000017.1, read as the reverse complement.
TCAAAATAAAAAAATAACCAAACATAAAAAGGACAAAAATGTATTTTACTCAATTTTATAAAGAGAAACAAAAAGTTGATATAGAAATGACTAATTGCTTCAATGACTATATTTTTATCTTTATATTTTATGATATATCTTTATATTTTATGATATGATGTGTGTTAAATAATTAGTATTACATTGAAGATATTGTGAGTAGTAGGACTCCGACTTATCGTACTAATGTTGTTGACAAGTATAATAGTAGTAAGAATTATTATATGATATAAAAATGTGGTATAAGTGTAGAATTATTGTACAAAAAAAATCTAGAAGAATGTCTGAATAAATTTTTTATTTTTAAATTTATGATTATAATGAGTTTTGACAATGTACTGTAGCATTATGGAAGAATGAGATAGTGTTTGTTTAGCATGTTCTAAATAAGTGTATTTTTGACTTTTTATAAAATATAGGTTGGGTTTGAAGTGATGTAGTAGAGATGTGATGTGACTTAAATAGGATAGTGACTTTTTGACTTTTTTAGGACACTCCAAACAAGCCTTCAGTTCTGTATATTTTTTATTTAAAAAAATCAATAAATTGTACATTAACGTTGTGTTTGGTTGAAAATTTTGAAAAATTTAGAAAAAAAAAAAAAAAAGATGTGTAAAACTAAATGAAATGTATGTATATTCTATTTATATTTTACCTACCTTTTTTCTTTCTATTTCCAAATCCCTTATCAAATTTTTCAACAAAACACAACATTAATGTTTGAGTGATGCTACATGTACCGATTAGTATACCAATTAGTATACCAACACTAGTTATGATATTATTATTAATCCTACTCATTATATAAATTATAAATACTAAAAATATCTTAAATTATAATATATCAATTAATACACTAATTAATATATATGGCATTAGCCATCTCTCATACCTGCACATATTCATAGATGATCTGGTAAATATGCATTTTCTAATGTGTCACCATAAAGGCATGTATCATGTACACAGATAGACATTGAAATTTGAGAATGGTTTATTTCTGTGATAAGATGAGGGTGATGACAATGAGTCCATCCCTAACATATTAATAATATACATGCATGGCATGAGGAGTTACTCTAGAGGAATTACTCACATGCTCTGACTAAACAGACTTTACAATTATTTTATTTTTTTTTACTGCCAAACAGTTGAGCGCAGCTTTCAATTCTACTGTAGAATCCCAAGAATTGATTTATTTCTTCTCTATCCCCGTGCTCTTCTTCGCCTTCTTTGAAATGTTGAATATTTTAATTAATTATTTAATTATTTAAATTATTTAAATTTAATTAAAATAATTATATTTAAAAAGTTAATTAATTTTTTATAATTAATTTGATGATTATAAAAAAAAAGATAAAATAATTATGAATTAAATATAATATTTTATTTTATTAATTATTTTAATTTATTTTATTTTTTAAGTGAGCCATTTTAACTCAGATTAGTTCTATATATAGTTTTAATATTAATATATATATATAAGAAAAATTTAAACCAAAATTTCGTATAGGTGTCAACCTTATATTTTAAAACATGGATTGGGGTTCTCTTAAGTTAGGAATTCAATTTAAGAAAGTATTTGAGTTTAATGAGTCTAATCTTAATAATTTGAATCGTTCACTTTTTAAAATGTATTGAAAAAAATAAGATGATTAGGTTTCGAAAGCTATATAATTGAATCACATTTGTTTTAAAAAAATAGATGGCAAATGTAATTTAAAAAATAACTATTTATTTTTTTAAAGACAAATATGATTCAAACATCTAGTTATTGAAATCCAATCATGTTAGTTTTTTTACATATTTACTATACGCAATGAATCCTAAACGGTTCGAATCACTGAAATTAGACTCACAATGAATCCAATAAACTCAAATACACTCTAAAGTTGGATTGAGAGAAGCCAAACCCAACATTCTATTTATAATAAAACAAACAACCATTCTTATAAACAATTCATACAGCATCTTTCACCAAGATGATGAGATAATAATCTTTTTACAATTAACCGTCATCTTGGTGAATTTTTTGTTTTGAACTCATAATCCCACAATGCAACCATATTTCTGTATAAATTTTAAATAAGAATAAAGTTTTTTCTATGTTAATACATTAAAAAATGTTATACAAACAACTTGTTATATAATTATTTTTACAAACTAATGTTGCGTACAGTAATAAAATATTTTAAAATGTGAAATTGAATTAAGTTTATTAATATTATAGGTGACTCATGATGAGTATATAAAGCTATTTTTTATAATTTTATAACACTGCTATATATATATATAATACATACTAATCCTCTTCCTTGTATTCATATTTCCATACAAAGGGGACAGCATTGTCTCCTTTGCTCGAATCACTAGCTTTTCATTCCATGTTTTATTCAAAGCTATACCCATTTTGTCATCCCAAGATATTTGTAGTTTAACTTCCAACAATAATCTATAGTGGAGCAATCTCAGGAGAGAGAGAGAGAGAGAGTACTACATCTGCATGCCACTGATTTCAATTTCCAATATTTAAACTTTTTGCAACCTTAACTGAAGCTTCATTTATAGTGTATCTCTCACTATAAACAAGATCATATTTTACTGCAAATGACATCTCTCTGCCCTTTGGTGAAACAGATATTCTCATATTAATGAAGTTTTATTTTCTGTTAGAGAGAAAAAAAAAAAAAAAAAAACTGATGTTATTTTTCAGTTGAGCAGACAATTTATAATTGAGAAAATTGCAAATCAGTAGTGCAGTAAACAAATATGTAAATTTTCATACTAGTGCAAGTCCTTCTTGTGTTTGGTATGAATTCTATGTTTGGTGCAAATTTTTTTTTGTATGTCAAATTTGTATCAAAAAAAAATTTCAACTATAATACGATTATTTTTTCACTATTCAACTGAGCTAAAAATTTCCCGTCATGATTTAGGGTTGGTTTGGCATGTTTGAAAAAAGTCAAAAAGTCACTATCTTATTTAAGTAACGTCATCTTATTTAAGTCACATCACCTCTCTAACATATCACTTCAAATCCAACTAAAATCTAACCTATATTTCATAAAAATTCAAAAAATATACTTATTTATATCATCCCAAACAACCCCTTAGTGTTGAGAGAAAGAGTCAAGATGAGTAACAAAGGGCATGCACAATAATTATTGAAAAGAAAGCATGGGATATTCTTAGAGTAATGTGAATGATTCTAGGGGTTGTTTGGGGTGTCCTAAATAAGTGTACTTTTTGTCTTTTTAAACTAAAAAGTTGAGAAAAAAAAGATGGATGTTTGGGTTAATTTTTTGTCTTTTTACGAAAAAAGTGTAATAAAAAATTGTATAAATAAAGTGTATAGTGAAAGAAAGTGGAGTGGTTGTACGGCAGGGTAGCGCTGCCCCAGAATGTCTTACACAGAAAATAATTGCCTCATTCGGGGCAAAGTGTTTGGACAGTGATGATCGGTCTGTGAGGGCCACCATGGGTCCCATTTTAATAATCTGAACCGTTGAATATGTACAACTCGTCGAGTATTATATATCTGTTAAAAATCACGTTGATCGGATATCGATAGCTATATGATCGGATTAGTTTTTTTCAACAGTTAATTATCATACCATCGGTTTTGTTTATACAAAACTGATTTGATCATATAGTTAACGATATCTGATCAATGTGATTTTTTACAAACATATATTATTCGACGAGTTCTACATATTCAACGATTCGGATTATTAAAACGGAACCCTTAGTGAGCCCCCAAGAGCCCAACATTACCATCAAACTTTGTGGCTTTATATATGTAAAAAAAATATTTTCCCCCAAAAAGTGTATAATGGCCTACAAGTCTCACAAGTACGGCTAACAGTATCTAAGTGCCCTTTTTTATTATAAAAATATATAAAATATTTTTTTAAATATTTTTTATTTGTAAATAGTAATATTTTTTTACTTTTTGTGTAACTTTTTGGCTTTTTAGATTATTTTGGACTCGCCAAACCAGTCCTAAATAATCTATCAAATATTTTACCAAACCTCTTACATGGGTGTGAGACCTTCACATGTGGATTTATGTAGTTCTTACACTCATGTGAAAGATTTGGTAAAACGTTTGGTAGATTATTTGGGATTCCTAACATTTTTTATATTCTTATCAATGTACAAATTCATAGTAATTGTTTGGCTCCTAGATTTACTTAGCTAGCTATTTGTGTATATTCCATGTTCCATGAAAAACAATAATAATAAAAAGAAGAAGAAGAAGAAAAGAAAATTGTTTATGAATTTGGCTTTTTCATGTGCATCCCTTCCATGAGTTGCATAAATTTTCCAGTATTATTATTACAAGAAGAAGAATATGAGAAAGGGCAACTAGATTAGATTTGAATTTAAACATCACGCCTGATAAAGAAAACTCTTATTCGTCAGATCAACTAAAATTATGTTTGAATCAAGAATTTAAAAGGAAATTTGTGAAGGAAAAGAAAAAAAATGAAAAAAAAGAACTTATATTTTTGAGTGGATTACATTAATTGTCTCTATAATTTAGTACTCGTGTTACTTTGGTTCATGATTTGTCAATTGTGACATATTTGACCATTAATTTTGAATTTTATTTTAAATAAGGACAATTGAAAATACAATTGCTCAATTTCAAGGACAAAATCATCAATTTGATAAAATATAAACTAATTTGACAAAAATAAATGTCAAAAAAAATATTTTTGAATTTTTAAAAATTATTTCTACGCACCAAAGATAAAATTGTATAAAATTGATAAATCTTTTACGCATTTATTTATTTATTTTACTAAATTAATTTTTATTATGTGTTTGAATGATGATCATGTAATGTGTAGTTGTTAGGCTTTCAATGTATAATCAATATATTTAGGAGTTGTTTGAGATATTCTAAATAAGTGCACTTTTTGACTTTTTATGAAATATGGGTTGAGTATGGGTTGGGTTTGAAGTAATGTAGTAGAAAAATGATGTGGCTTAAATAAGATGATGTGACTTAAATATGATAGTGACTTTTTGACTTTTCACGTTTTTTAGAGGATGACAAACAAGGTCTTAATATATGAAATGTTTTTAGTTTTAGATTTTTTGATTTAATGGATTGGTTTAATAATGATATCAAAGTTGTTGTCATATTTGAGTTTTGAAAAAATATAAACTAATTTAATGAAAATAAAAACAACCATCTATTACATAATCATCATCCAAATATGTAATAAAAATTAATTCAGTAAAATAAATAAATAAATAAATGTGTAAAAAATTTATCAATTTTACATAATTTTATCTTTGGTGGGTAGAAATAATTTTTAAAAATTCAAAAATATTATTTTGACATTTATTTTTGTCAAATTAGTTTATATTTTATTAAATTGACAATTTTACCCTTGAAATTGAATAATGGTATCTTCAATTGTCCTTATTTGGAATAAGATTCAAAATTCAGGGTCAAATGTGTCACAACTTAATAGTCGGAAATCAAAGTGACATAAATCCCAAACTATAGAAACCGTTAGTATAATTTACCCTGTATTTTATTTGTTTTTGACTTTTTCTTCATAAATTTCTATTGAAATCATTTTTCTAGATACAATCTTCGAAAGATGCATAAATTTGCTATGTGTTAAAGTAACCCAATAATACGAATAATGAAAAATATCTTAGACATACATGCACAGATTTTTCTTCTTCCTTTTGTTTTTATAATTGAATTCAAACAACTATGATTCAGAGGCCCAATAAGAAAAGGAAAAGGGGAAAAGGGGAAAAATAAATCTTGACCCATAATTAATCACCTTTCAAAAAAGAAGAAAAAGGAATGAAATAATAATAAAGAGATATATGAGGAAACAAAAATTCTTCTTTTGGACTATACCTAGAGTTCTCTTTTTCCTCCCATTATCAATCCATCCCATATGCTTGCTTTGACACAAATTATTCCTTGCTCTTAGAGAACAACGTCTCAATGTACTCCAGACTCCCACCATTATATGAATTACTCTCTTAAATTCTTTTGGTTGCAGTTTATAAATTGAGTTATTACAGTGATTTTTCTTAAAAATAAAAAAATAATAATAAAAACATAAGCAAACCAATTTTTATAGACTTTTTCAATAAATTTTGGGTTTTTTAAATTTTTATCTAATTTCTTTTTTCAAATTTTTATTGTTTTTCAGTGTAAACTGTCCTAAAGATATAGTTTTTTAAAAAAAGGTGTAATTTTGAAAAGTTCATTAAAAATGAAATAAGTTAAAAAAAAAAAATAAATTCAACTTATAAGTTGCACAAAAATTCACATGATGGTGTGACTTTTGAAATCATTGTAGCAAACATAAGGACCAGACAATAATTTTTCCTACTTTGATCCACATTTCTTCTACTAAAGTTATTTAGCTTTGATGTTTGAAGATTCTCCAAGTTGTAGGCAATGGGTATCTTTGTTGTAATAGGACTATACATGAATAACTTCATACTGAAGAAAGACAGCATATACTTATATATATATATATATATAGAGTGAGAGAGAGAGGATATGTAGGCATTTCTCTCTGCAATAAGTAAGGTGAGGAGGGAATGAGAAAAGTGTCATGTTTGACGTTCATTTCATAATTGCATATGTATATCAAAAAGCGGGGTTTATCTGTAATTATGAAAGAATCTTAAGGACATACATGCAATGCTTATAAACAAAGGTCTCTACTTGTTAGAGAAAAAACCAACCTCCACATTATTATTAATAAAGCTAAATAAAACCCACATCTAAAGAGACTTCTTCATTAGAACCTACCCTCACGTGAACACCTCACTTCAAGGTATTCATTATGGAGATTCAAAGCATTTTGCAACTTGCCATGAGAGAGAGACATAAAAAAATAAAAAAATAAAAAAAAAATAAAAAAATGGTCATACTTATAAAAAATACTATATACTTGAATTTTTTTTTCATAAATGTATTTAAAAATAAAATTTATGACGTTGATTTAAACCTGGTGTGGTGTGTCGTGTGAGACATATTCATAATAAATTTATATTTATCAAATTTAGAATATTTTTCTAAGTATATTAGTATTGTTGTATGTATTCATACATACATAGTACATAGATATACTGATTCATTACAACAAGAATGTTTGTCACGCATAAGGTACATTTTGAGTATAGCATAAAAACACTTGCATTTTGTTTGATTTTGTTTTTAGGACTTTTTTGAAAAATTTTAATAATTAGTTTGACAAAAATAAATATTAAAAAGATTTTTAAAAATTTTCAAAAATTATTTGAACATTGCTAATCAGGTCTAAAAGTTAGACTCACTTTCTAGATTCAGTGATGTGTTAAGAAAATGATTGGTTAAATATTCTTTAACATTTCTAATTTTTATTGACATAGTTTGGTACTATTCATCATTCAATGAAGCTTTGGGTAAATATTGACTTGACCCAAGTGCTCTTTTGTTTTTCTTTATTTTTCTTATTTTATTAAAATTTAGGCAACAAACAGCCTTCAAACTTAAGTTTCCAAACATTTATTGTAAAAACTATAGCAAATTTCTATAAATTTAAAAAGAGAAAAAAAAAAAAGAAAAAAAGATAAGACATCTCAAGATCATGAGTCCTCTCATTCTATATCCAAATTCTTCCAACAAATTGAGACTAGTTGGCATTCATTTGAACCATGATGATGACAACTCAATCAACTTGTGGACTAAAATTAAAGACCTAAAAAAATTATTTTCCTACTTTGTTATTCCCATGTTCTTTAGGAATAACAAAAGTTGCCTTCTTGTGTTCTATCATTTTCTCTCTTTTTTCTTTAATTTCTCTCATTTGCCATGGCTGCATTTGGGAAAAAATATATTATTATTATTATTATTATTTTATTTTAAATAGTTACAAGACTAAAATAGAATGTAAAAATCCAAAAGCCCTCTTTTAAGTTCCTCCCAAGTGCATGGCTTAGATACCCAGCTCAACATTCTTGCAACAATCTAAGAAATATATTTGTCAAAAAAACTACTTTTTTCTCTAGTTATCTATAAAAAAATAAATAAAAAAATGAATATATATCAATAATTCTATTTTCCTTTCATATTTCTTAAAGGGGAAAAAAAGACAACAACGTGTCAAATCACATTATTAGAAGGCGATATATAATTATTGTCTTTATAGCTGTATGAAAAAAAAACCTAATATAACACATTTCTATTCATTATATATCCAAATCATGATATACATGTAATCACACAAATATACGTGATGAAAATAGTGGGGGGGGGGGGAAACACTCACACAAGTAACAATAGTCATATTTGCAACTTTACTTTTTAATAAACTTTTGTTCGTTAAAGACACTGAAGGCAATATATTAGGTGAATTAACAATTGACCAACCAATCACAAGCTTGGTATCACAGCTTTGGAGGGACATAAGGAAATATGCCCATTAAAATGTAGGACCCTTTTGAATATGATAGGTCTCTCAGGATCATTACACATTTCTTTGTTAAATACCAAATTGGGACAAATAAAAAAGGGGTGAACTTTTTCTTTCAAAAAGAGCACTTTCACCAGCTTCCTAGAAGGATCCTTTTTTTCATTTTTTTCTTTAAAAAAAAAAAAAAAAGAATCAAAGGTGGAGAGAGAAAAAAGAAATATGAATACCTTATAATATCATGGAAGATTAACTAACTAGTGTCCAATGAAGGAAATTAACTATTTGTTACTAAGTAAATTGGATTTAAAATTCAACAATTTCCCCCCCTTTTTGTTGTAATTAGGTTGGTTTATCTTCCTATGCCCTTTTCCACTTTGGAAGCTACAAGAGAATCAAAATGTAACAATTCATAAATTCTCATATGAACTTACAGTTTAAATTACGTTTGAATCTTGAATTAGTGGGGCGAGAGACAGAAAAAATTCTACTACCCACAAATTTAAATCCATAACCTCACAAGTTGAGTTTTCACCACTGAACCAATAGTTCTGTAATGTACTAAAGATCACATGGGTAAGAAAAAGAGCCAAAAAAATACAATAAATAAATAGATAATTTGTGCTACAATTTTGAAAGATTTGGTAAATCAAAGAGAAACTTAAGTAACATTTGGATCATAAATTTAAGTACAATTTGTAAAGGAAATGAGAAAAAAAGATGTGATAAAAATATAAGCTAAATTTTGATCTCTTTTTTCTTTCCTTTGACAAATTCTTATCAAATTCATTGAGGCTTGAGAAGTGAAAAAGATGCATTACTGTGTGAGTGTTTTTCTGATCACACTGCCTATCTTAGTGATTCAGCGGTAAATACACAGGCAGAATAGATGGCACAGATAATTACACAAAGACAAGAAGGATTTAACGTGGTTCGGCAATAATTGCCTACGTCCACGAGAGGCCGAGGTGTTTCACTATGAATAGTAGCAAGAATTACAATTCACTCTTAATATCTTTCTCACTATCTAAATATATAATTGTAAATGTTACAATTAAATTGCTGCCCCTCTGTTTGTTGTCCTCCATCTCTATATATAGAGATGGAGTGGTTACCATCTTTTGAGTTGGCTTGCCAGCCCACTAATGCACTTTTAGCAGCTTTCCAGGTAAAAGCTGCTGATTCCTTCACACGACTGCTAGTGGCCTCGTGGCTATTTCACATGGCCTCAAGACAAGCCTGTTGGTGAGATAATGGCCTCATGACTTTCTCCACTAGGCTGGGCATCCACCTAACTAAGATAATATTTTATAATATCAACCTCGGCTTACTCTTCTGCGGGTAGCTCGGCCTTGCACGTTAAGCCGTGGTTGGAGGCCTTTATTCGATTAATGATGCCTTTAGAAATCACCTCGGCATTTACTTTAGTACACTGGCAAAGCTTTTACTGTGACACGTCGGCGTCCCCTTGCCACGTGTTGATTCTCAGAAATATATCCTCACAATTACAGAACATCATATCCACGCACAGACAGTGAAGAAAAAAGTGCCTTGAAACAATAGGGATGTCTCATTGTCAAAAATAGGGAGGGTTAGCCTATCAATATCTTTGATCTTTTCTCTATTTTTGTATGTGCAGATAAGCCCTATGCTATCTTTCCTATCTTCCCTTGAAATCTGGGTGCTAAGGGACCTGCTGTAGTCTCTAGACAAATAGAATAAGGACCAAAGGCCCAAACTGACATACACTGGCCCTACATCAGCTGATCATGTCCAAATTATGAGAATTTTTTTGGTGCAATGGAGGACGGATGTCATCTAGTACTTTTTTTTATTTATTTATTATGATTGGTTAAACAATAGAATCTATTACATTTATGTTAAGTATATAAGAAATAATAGATAAATTATACGTTTGTAATTGGTAGAAGATATCATATAATACTACCAAGTGATACCCTCTCAACATATAATGATTTTTTTTCCAAATGATCCACTATACCATTGTATAGTATACATATATGCCTATGTGCTATATGTACATATGATAGAATGAGATATAAGTAGGTGTAAGGTGGCATAGGTTGATTCACCATAGACAAAATTAAAGTGGCCTAATATAGTGTTGACCCCACAATGGACATATATTGATGTAAATGTTAGCATAAAGGAGTGATCTCAACCATTCATTGGTTATCAATAAGCTGGCAATATGTTCTTATATCAGTTGAGTAAGTCATAAGATGAATCGTAAATTTAAATAAGTTCGACTCATATTAACAATAAAATCATGCTTAACTGATATGCATGATTTCCAAATGATTGAGTGTATTTGACAAAATAATCTCACCTTCAAAATCTGAAATTGAGAGTAGGGGCAATGAACACCCACCAAAGAAAGGTTGGCAGATACAAAACATCATCTATCAAAACATTAGGTCATATGCTAATGCATTTGCCTCCAAAAATAAATAAATTAATTAATTAATTAAAATTAAAAAAAAAAAAAAGAAAAAGAAAAAGAAGATGATTCACATTTCAAACTATGTGATAAGTATAATTAAACATCATTAAGTTGAGAGTTAATCACACAATAAACATTGGATTTTCCAGAACAATGCCGACATGAAATTTACCTAGAAAGTTATTTTCAATTTCCAAGCAATTCCATTTCTGGAAAATGGAAAGGAAAAAAGGACTGCATGGAGCCCAAAGAAAAACCCTCGTACAGCTTGAAATGTGTAAAAATTGACAAACAAATGGGAAACTTCCAAGGAACACATTGGAATGGAGCTGGAAAAATATCATAAAAGCGAGGAGGTACCAAGTGAGAATTGGACTGTGGGGTATTGTATCATGTGTATCAATTGAAGGTCCTTTCCCTGCCATCTTCAATTAATGGTCACTAATGTCTTTGCCATACACTTACATTTCCGGCATTGGGTGAAAATTTCTGGACTTTTATTCCATGTCCTATTTGCCCATGAATCCTTCTACAGTCAATTTTATCAAAGGCCATGCTAACAAGACTCTTGTGAGCTGTCATCTAAGAAATACGGACACTCCAAAATAAGTGTTGTGTTCATATCTGACATATATCGAATATTGACACGTCATAGTCATCCATATCCATGTGTCAAAATAAAATATACAAAAACAAAGTGCATAAAAATGAGGAAAAAAAAAAAAAAAAAAAACGTGTATATATACATTGATGCCTTTTATAGCTTTGTGCCCTAATATTTTTTTTTGTATTCTTGATGTATCCATATCCTAATTTTTTCCAAATCATTGTGTCATGTGGCCATACTTTTGTTGAACTAGGAATAATGTCAAAAAGTCATAATCTCAATATGTTACATGAACTCTTCAAAATAAATCAAATATCCGTGTTGGACACCCGACACTCGGACAAAGGTATGGAATATGTATCAAATATTTTTTAACGGATACTTCTTATATAATTATATATAGCACAATTATTATATACACATATTATTGTATAATTGTTATAAATACTTTTTTGACACTGTAAGTTATATATAACACCATTTTATTTCACATAATTAAAAATATAAAAATATAATATTTTTTTGCTGAGTCCACGTACCCTTAAATTTATGGTTTGATAAGTCCGACTTTTAGATATATACTCACACCCGACATCCGTACCCGAGTCCATGTAACATATCTCAATTTACTTTTCATATATTCTCAAACACTTTAACCTATTTTTTATGCACTTTTTACACATATATGGAGACTAGTGACAGCCCTTTGGATGGACATTAGCGTTTCCCTTTCATCAATACTGAAGAATTGAACAAACAAGCAAATGGATAACTTTTACTTCTTGAATTAAAGAGGGATTTTGTTCCCGAAAACATGAAAATCAGCAACTTCATAACTAAATAGAACAAAGCAAAACAAGATTGTACATTTCTCTTCTCACATGCATTTTGTTTGATTGATCTCAAAATTCAAATCCATAGAATCCCATCACAATAGTTTTCTCTATACCAATATCGGCTTTATGGACATTTTACGTAAGAGCAGCCGCTTGAAAGTACAATTATTTATCTATTCAATCAACAATTTACCACATGAATGCCACATTCGCAGCGCCTATTCCACTGAATTGCTAATTTGTCACGTCTTTCAGTCGACTTTATCTTGCATTAGATGAATACATTTAGGTAAAAGACTATCACTTCACCGGAAATAGAATCAACAAGAGACAGTGATAAAAATGTAAAATCCTGTTTCCTTTTTAACTTTTTTAAAGTGGAGAGCTAGATAATATAACCTTTGTCCCTTTAAATTAAGTACTGCTCTCAATTTTCTTCCATTCAATTCCTTAAAGTCAGTATTATGTAGGGATAGTTACAAATAGCTTTTTAGTGCCATAGTTCATACATCCTTGATTTGGTTGGCCAAACCAATCAACAGATCATTCCTTGATAACATGAAAGACCAAATAGACCTTTATAGATATACCAAAGTGAATTGTACCAACAATGGCAGCATAGTCCTTTCCAGTAATACTCAAAGTGGATGAAACACTACTAAACTCTCTTTTGCTTTTAAGTGAAGTTGTCCCTATCTCTCTTTCTCTCTCATTTTAACTTTGAGAAAAGCAATCAAAACCTCACCTTTTTCTTAATAAAGGAAAGATATGTCAAAACAGACAACTTTAGCCTAAATGAATCTCTTTCATAGATTTATGTATCCTACATGACATGTTGTAAATTCAATTACCAACCATTTAACTGAGATATTCTCCATGGAAATGCTGTAGAAATAAATGAGGGAAAGAGAGACCTTTCAAGAACAATCTACCATTGTTGGAGATTCAGAGGGCTCCATTTGTAAGCTCTGCACCTTTAATGATCTTTTCTATTCATAGAAAATGTGGAGCTTCATGCCTTAAATGCTCAGACAGTCATGCAGGGGAGCATGTCTTCCATGTAATGTTTTTTTCCCATTGGCAGTGTCTTTCTCTGCTTCAAATCAGTAACATTGACAAGCTTCAGCATGGCACATGGAATGCAGGGAAACACATTAATCACAGGGCTACATGAATCATTTTTCGTCATGTTACTCTAGCAAGGGCTATACGCTCATTTAAGTTAAATACATTCATGTCCATTTTTATTACCATGGCTCATATCAGTTTAGGTCTTTTTCCTCCCCTAACATTTTCAATTATGTGAACTACAAATTTGCTTTTGAAATTTGTCCTTAGATATTGCACGATAAATTCTTTTTACATGAAAAAGAAAGAAAAGGAAAATAATGAAAAAAGAGGTTCAAAACAATTTTCATTTTCCCATTGTTAAATAATGTTAATCTTTGTATTTACTCATTTCATCCCATTCACAACCATATAATACTATATTCAGTAGGCTTTGTAACCACTAGCCTATTTCTTATTCAACTAGCAGTGAGTGTGATGCATAGTTGAGTATGGTGCTCCATTTGGAAACTGGGTGGTGTTTAAGTTGTTTTGGGTTTAGGTTTTGTGAATGGGCTGGACTAGGGTTTTTTTTTTGGGAATTTACCAATAAGTTCCATATATAAAGTTCAAGACCCATCTAATCCTCAAGCAAAACACTTGTACCAATTAGTCCTATATATTTTTAATTGTTACCAAAAAATCCTTTTTTTTTTTTTTTAATTTACAGACACTATTACATCATACTACCGTCGGACTTCCGTCAAACGGTCACTGGAGACTCGTCAGAATGTTCAACATCACCGAGAAGTCGCCGGAATATCGCCGGAATTTCACCGGAGTGTTAAGAACGTTAATGGAAGTCGCCGGAATGTTCAGAACGTTCACTGGACGTTAAAAACATCATTGGAGACTCACTGGAATGTCTAGAATATTGTCGGGAAAAAAAATAAATAAATTGAGAAATTAGAGCGAAAAAACATAGAAAAATGTGCTAAATATTGATAAACTAAAAGGGAAAAAAAAATGGAACATCAAAAAACAGCAACAATGGGAAAAATATATGCTATTTTTCAATTTTTGTAAGGTTTAAGCAAATAATCTCCAATATTGATCAAACTGTAAAATGTTACAATTTCAAAACAAAAATCTATTAAGCATTTATCCTTATTAATCAAACTGAAAAACATGTTATGAAACTGTAAAATTTTACAGTTCTAAAGAATGTTATGAAACTGCAAAATTTTACAGTTTTATACCATAATTCATTCCAGTACCAAAAAAATTTGAAACTGCAAAATTTTACACTTTTAAACCATGATTTATTTCAGCACCAAAAAAATTTGAAACTGCAAAATTTTACAGTTTTCATCGCCTGTAACTAAAACTCGAAAACAACTTGTTCAGAACTTGAAAATTTTCACCATTAGAACAGAAAAAAGATAAGTGTATAATAGAGAAAATGTAGAAAAAAATAAGAAATCGAAGGAGAAAGGCAGATATAGAGAGAGGATTGTACTCCGGCAACTATTTTTTGTTTAGATCTAGCAAAATATGATGTAGATCTACTCAGATCTGATATAGATCTACATCAAATCTAAGTAATCTACTCATCTTCTTCGTCGGAAACATATCTTCTTTACCGTCAGTGAGGGTGAAGTAAGGAGTCGGCGGTCGGTAGTTGCCGGTGAATCCCAATCGATGGAAGTCGTCGGTCACTATATATCGGAAAGAGAAAGAAGCAAGATGTGGTTACCTGTCAACGATCGCCGGAAATCACAAAGAGGAAAAGAGGCAGAGAAGAAGAGAGCCTGAGAAGAAAAATAACGTTATAGGACTTTTGGGCATAAACAAAAGGTTATGAGACTAAATAGACTACCCGTTTTTCAAAAAGGACTTCTTGGTAATTTTTTCTCTTTTTTTTTTAATATTGGAATGAACTGGGTACAGGTTTCGATTGGGCCTGACTTGTTATAAAGTGTGGGGCCTGGCCTGACATAATAAAGGTGCACTTTGGGACAATGGGGTATTAAATATGGGCTGGATTTATTGGGTTAAATAGGCTGGGTTGTGTTGATATTTGGGCTATCTTTGATAAAACCTGTCTTCTCCCTTATCTTATCCAAATTCAGCTATATGAGTTTCATATCCACCAGCTCTACCTGTCAAAATGGCTACTCTTGCTCGGAAACCTTTCTTTCTGGCAAGCCCTTTTGCGGTCCTCCCCCTATCGGTATCAAAGCCAACCACCACATTAACTATCTTAAGTCTCCCTAAGCTTTCATTGCATTCAGTAAAGACACAGAAAAATCGTAAACAAATTCAACTCTCTCTAAATGAATTGACCTTGTTTGAAATCAAAATGTCCACTAAAAACTAAAACAATTCCATCTAAAGAAAACATAACACAAAAAGCTCCATAATGAAAACATGTTAAGTGGCTAAGTTTACACGTTGTGCTAATCTAACTCACTAACCCGCTCTCACAATCTATCAAGTGTAGAAAAGATTTCAACTAGAAATTAGGAGCAAGAGGCAAACCCAAATTGGGAACATTATAGATTAAACAATCCATTAAATTCAAAAAGTGAATCTATTTGTTGGGACTTTTAATCAAAAGACCCAAATAAAGAAAATAACATTAAACCCTAAAATTAGTTAGTGCTACATTTTAGCAAGAAACACAGACATGATATATATAGACACACAAATTTCAAAGAAGAGAGAGAACAGTGAAGCCCTTGACAGTAATGAACATAAACCCTCAAAATGACCACATCTGAATGATAACCCATTGAGGATCAGAACAGTAGGTATAAATTATTTTGAAGAAAAATTATAAACAGTTATAAGAATGACGAAAAATGAGTGAGACTACTAAAAAGAGGAGCACTAATAGCTCTAAAGTGGTGTGGGTCACATGATGGAATGTTTTGCCTTTTTTTTTTTTTTTTTTCACCTCATTAGTGGTCAATTAATGCTCCCAAATTAGTGGGATGAATCATTGTTGCAATAATGACCTTGTTTTGGATCTTCTCTTTGCGGATCATTGTCTCTCTCTCTCTCTTTCTCTCTCTCTCTCCTGACACATTTCGTATATTTGATTGGCTGTTTGTGAAAAATGTTGTCTTAAATTTTTATCAAAAATAAATGAATAAATGTTTCACAGGAATGACCCTACACCCAAATGATACATTTAGTCATTTATTTAGTAGAAAATTTGATATTCTTAACATTATTCATTGTTCCCTAGATGGCTCCAGTTAAGGAAAAAAAAAAAGTCCAAGAAATAAAAAATAAGGCTAGTGTGTGGTTGTGTTTCGAATTGTGATTTTAATAATAATAAAAAAAAAGAAAATTAGGTTTTTCTCCGATCTGTGATCGGATTGAAATGTGTTGTTGAGATTGTGGAGGTCTATCTCAGGTCTTATTTCGATAATTTGAATCGTTGAATGTGTAAATCTCATCAAATATTTTATTTCTGTAAAAAACATATTGATCTGATATCGATAGCTACTTGATCGGATCAGATTTCTGTCAACAAGATATATAATTTTCAAAATAAATTGTTGACAAAAATTTGATCTGATCAATTAACTATCGATCCAATCAACGTGATTTTTTACAGAGATAAAATACTCAACGAACTTTACACATTGATAGTGGGCCCCACAGGCCCAACAACACCGTTCAATCAAAACAAGCCTAGCCCAATCAAAAAAATTCAAAACTTATAACCCAACATTTTTTTTCAAAATTCAAAACTCCAAACTCAATTCAAAAACTATTTTCAAAATTCATAACCAAATACACAATTTAAAACTCAATTAAATTTTTTTTTCAAAATTCAAAATCAAACACTTTTCAAAACTGTATTTAAAAAAATTCAAAAAAATATTTTTTATTTTGTTTTTTTAAATTATTTTTAGAATCATGATTTGAGTGTGGAATCGTATTTTAGTTATGAGTTTTTAAAAGAGTTTTGAGTTATATTTTGAATTTATTTTTTAAAATATTTAAAAATTTTCTTAATTTTATTTTTTTAGGGTAAATATTTTATATTTTAAATATTTATTTATTTTAAGCACTATATTTCATACATTTGTGTGGTGTATTTTTTAAAAAATTTTAAATATTAAAAAATTCTAAAAAGTTTATTTTTTATTTTAAATATTTTATTTATTTATAAATATATTTTTAAATATTTAAAATTTTTGGTATGTGTTTGGTTATGATTTGAGTGTGAAATTTTAAAAGTAGTGTGGAGCTTTGAATAATGTCTTTGGTTATGAGGTTTAAAAATAGTTTTTGAATTAGGTTTTGAGTTATGTGTTTGATTACGATTTGAGTGTAGTGTTGTGTTTTGAGTTTAAAATATTAAAATTTAAAAAAATTAAAAATTTTACAAAATAAATAAAATATTTAAAATAAGAAAAATTCAAAAAATTTAAATAAAAATTATATATTAAAATTAAAAAAAAATCATAAACATTTTTTAATATTTTTAAAAAATAAATCCAAAAAATTTCAAAATATAACTCACAATTCAAAATACAATTTCAAAAATCTTTTGAAATTCAAAACTCTTTTCAAAATATTTTTTAAAACTCTGTTCAAAACTCATAACCAGATAAATTTTTTCTTTTCAAAACTCAACTCACAATTTCACACTCAAATTTTAATTCCAAAACTAAACCAAACGGAGTTGAATTTCTTACGCTCCATTTTATTTGGACAAAAATTATTTTTTCTGAAATTTTTATTTCAATAAATATTTTTTAGAAAAAATATTTTTTTATATTTGATGGTGGTGAAGGTAAAACGAAGGTGGAGGTAGAGGTGGGATAATTGCGGCGATGATGGTGCCAGTAACTGTGGTAATGGTGGTGTGGTAGTGGAGGTGAGAGTGGTGGTGATGTGGTGACATTGGCAAAATTTTATTTCAAAAAACGTTTTTTACCTTTTAAAAATAAAAAATATTTTCTATCTAAATAAACTTATTTTTCATTGACTTTTATTTTCTATTATACCAATCACTAGAAAAATATCTAAACAAACAGGGTGTTCATTAGACAAAATCAACAATGTACATATTTTGAGTGAGGTCATTAAACTATTTGAGTATAAGATTAACATGTTTAGACCAATTATATTTTATATATTGTTTACATACTCTTTTTAAGTATGTGAACAAATCTATATAACAATGGAAGGGTGAGTTTGAAAATGTCTTTGAAATTAATGGTTTAGATCTGTCCAATTTAAAAAGCAATGGCTCAGATTTATTCTTAAAAATATATCTCTCACAAACTATCTTTAATGGTTTAGATTTGTCCAATTTAAAAACAATGGCTGAGATTGAAAAGAATTTCAATGGTCTAGATTTATCAATGACTAAAATTCAATGGTTCAGATTTGTTTACCAATCTACTCTCACCAACCCACTGCACATACCAGGTAAGGCACTCTTTACATCATATGTATCATCTGTATCAATGAAACAAAGCTCTGAGAAAGCTTTGAAGAAAGAAGAAAGCTCTGAAAAAGGAAGAACAAAGCTCAATCGAAAACTCTCTTTTCCACCATCACTAGGTAAGCTCATCCCGTCATCCCCATCTTCAGTTTGTTTTTTCCTGAAGCAAAAATGTGTCTCTTCAAACATTCTTAGGGTTTGTTTTTAAAGCAAAAATGTATTTATCAAACATTCGTTTTTTCAAAAAAAATTCTGAAGCATTTGTTTTTTTCAAAAACATTTGTTTCTGAAGCATTTGGAGGGTTTGATTTGTTTTTTCAAAAACATTTGTTTCTTCAAGGAAAAATTCTGAAGCAAAAATGTGTCTCTTCAAAAAAAAAAAAATTTGTTTTTTTTGTCTCACATTCGGAGGGTTGAGATTATATTTATCAAACATCTATGGGTCAAGATGATTTGTTTGTGTCTCTTCACTTACTCTGCCTCTCTTTCCCATGTTAAGAGCTGGATTCATCTCTTTCTTTTATTGAACCCTTCATTGATTTCATTGAAATGTGTCTATGTATTTTATTCTGTCATGAACAATAGTAGGTGTGTATTGTTTAATCTCTTTGATTTGTGTTTTGTACTAAGATTATGAGAAAAAAAAATTAACAATTCTATAAGTTTGATCAATAGCGTGTTTATTAAATTGATCACAAAAACAATTCTATAGAAAAACAATATCACAAAAATAAAGCTAAATTTGATCAAACAATATCACAAAAACAAACAATATCATTATCAGGTGGGTTGGTCTTAAAACCCAACAAAGATATGGGTTTTCAATTCTTATTGCTATTTTTTTGTCTCTTTGGAAGTTTCGGAATGAATGTATTTTTAACGGAGCATGTGTAGAGTGGGTAAAGGTGTTGGATTTTATCAAGGTCAAGCTTTGTTTGTGATTGAGGGATAGAGATTGTTTGGAGTTTATTTGGATTTTATTCTGAAGCTTTGTTTGGATTTTATAAAGGTGTTGGATTTTATCAAGGTCAAGCTTTGTTTGGATTTTATTCTGAAGTTTTGTATCTGACTTTGTTATTAATTTTTAAGAATCTTGAGGGGCTCTGTTCTATAGATGGGGTTGGTGATTGTGGCTTTATTTTTGGATCTTTGGGTTGTTCTCAACTTGATCAAACAATATCACAAAAACAAACCCAAAAAAGAAAAAAAAAATTTGATCAAACAAGCTAAATTTTATAAGTTTGATTCACCAAGTGGGACCCTGTTTGCACCCTGTTTTATTTATAGCAAAAAGATCTAGTGCCAACAAGAGGGGTTTGCACCCTGTTTGCACCATGTTTTATTTATAGGGCTGTTTGCACCTTGTTTTATTTTGTTGCATAATCAAAAGCCCATTTTATTTTGCACCCTGTTTTTGGTGGTAAAAATTCTTATAATCTATTAAATGCTGCTGTTGAGGATGAGTTTTAATAGCAAAAACAAAAATGTTAAACATTTTAAAAAATTTATCAAATGTTAAACAAAATAGATTGGGTTTCAACAAATGTTAAAATTTTGTATTATGTTGTTTTCTTTAATAATCAATTGGGTTTCAACACCTACTTTCTCTCTCTCTCTCTCTCTCTCTCTCTCTCTCTCCCTCTCAAATTGGGGTTAAGGAAAAATGGATTTCAAATTAAGAATCATGTTTATTTCATCTTAGTTAAATGAGTTGAGACTCTCTACAATTATCAATGGTCATAATTATCAATAGTCATATTTTTACTCACCAAATATGGGTTGAAAAAATGACAGTTTGTCAGAATTTTTAAAATTTTATAAAATGTCTCAAATGTCTCAAAATACAAAATAAAATTCTGTATTGTGTTTTTTTTCTTTAATAATCAATTGGGTTTCAACACCCACTTCTCTCTCTCTCTCTCTCTATCAAATGGGGGTTAAGGAAAAATGGATTTCATGTTAAGAATCATTTTTATTTCATATTATGGGTTAAGACTCTCTTTAAAAAAAAATTCTGAAACAAAAATCTCATTGAACCCTACCAATGACAATTATATTCGGACCACACTGAAATTGAAACATTATAGGGTGTCTTTCTATTTTTGTAAATATTGAAATGGGTTAAAAATATGATGGATTTTGATTTTGTTGCATTATAGGGCTGTTTGCACCCTGTTTTATTTTGTTGCATAATCCAAAGCCCTTTTTATTTTGCACCCTATTTTTTGTGATAATAATTCCTATAATCTATTAAATGTTGCTGTTGAGGATGAGCTTTAATAGCAAAAACAAAAATGTTGAACATTTTACAATTTTTATCAAATGTCTCAAAATGCAAAATGAAATTCTGTATTGTGTTTTTTTGTTTAATAATTAATTGGGTTTCAACACCCACTTCTCTCTCTCTATCAAATGGGGGTTAAGGAAAAATGGATTTCAAATTAAGAATCATTTTTATTTCATCTTAGTTAAATGGGTTGAGACTTTATTTAATTATCAATAGTCATATTTTTACTCACCAAATATGGGTTGACAAAATGACAGTTTGTCAGAATTTTAAAAATTTTATCAATTGTCTCAAATGTCTTAAAATACAAAATGAAATTCTGTATTGTGTTTTTTTCTTTAATAATCAATTGGGTTTCAACACCCACTTCTTTCTCTCTCTCTCTCAAATGGGGGTTAAGGAAAAATGGATTTCATGTTAAGAATCATTTTTATTTCATCTTAGTTAAATGGGTTGAGACTCTCTTTAATTATCAATGGTCATAATTATCAATAGTCATATTTTTACTCACCAAATATGGGTTGACAAAATGACGGTTTGATAGAATTTTTTATTTTTGTGATTTTTTTTTTTTGTTCTTTTTCAATTTTTTGTTTGATTTCTGATTGTGTTTTGTTCTTACTTGCAGATTGTTTTTCGACGCTCTGGTTAGTACTTCGATCTCTATTTTTTTAGATTTTCTCTCTCTCTCTCTCTCTCTCTCTCTTAAGTTTGGCAGTTGATTGTTGAGAGAAAGAGGAAAATGAAGTTTGAATCTTATGCATTGTTGTTTGGTATGTGAGTGTGGGGAAGTGGTTTTGGAAATACTCTTCAGATCCTGGGAGACGCTCTTGATCCTCAGCTAGTCACCTGCAAGGACAAACACTCCAGTCGGGGGTGCCGGGGTTAGCACTCCGACGGGCAAGTCAGTTCTTATACTGAAGAAAGCTTGTTTACTAAGTTTAGTGAAGTGATTCTTACATACCTTTCCAAGAACGCTGCTTCTTTATTTATATCTGTTCCTTCTGAGGCCTCGGGCCTGGGCCTACTTTTCAATCATTACCCGTTCTTCTATTCGGCCTCAAAGATCCTTTCTTAATCGGC
Organism: Camellia japonica; assembly: GCA_030407325.1. Lineage (NCBI taxonomy): Eukaryota > Viridiplantae > Streptophyta > Magnoliopsida > Ericales > Theaceae > Camellia > Camellia japonica. The sequence continues at coordinate 6,882,548 of JAPPVO010000017.1, read as the reverse complement.
TTACGTATCGTATTCGGCTCATCCTAGTCTTGCAGGATGCAGCCGGTTAATGTCTGCAGGATGCAGCCGGTTAATGTCAATCTACTAAAATATGCCCCTTCCGATTTAGCCATTTATTCGGCTCCCACAATTGCCCCCCGAACTCCCTATTGACAGTAGTTAATCGGCGTGTTTGGTCTAGAATTCGAAAAAGCTTAGCATAGATCAGGCGGCTTCGCGTTCTCCAAGACGTCAGAGGATGTCAGAAGGCGCACGCCTTTTCGTTTATCATTATACTTTCCCGCGTCATTCATGTGTCTCTCGCATTTATTGCGATTTGAAACTTCAGTCCTTTTGGGTGCACATTTCGTCGATCATCTGATATACTTAGACCGCCAGCGCGCATCTCTCCTCTCACTCACATTTTCTGCAACTTTCGTCCGTCTGCCTTTGCCTCATCTGCTCTTCGTAAGTCTTCTTCCCTTTTCTTTGTAATCCTATTCTCTGTTTATTGTTTTTACTTTCGGCGAATCCTTGGGTCCCCGTTGGAATGGCTAAACACTTGAAAGACCTCCTTTCTGAGAGTCGCATTTCCGGATTCTGGCGACATTTTTCTATTCCCGATGACGTCCATTTGTCTCTCGTAACGGACAACACTCTAGATATGGAGAGAGAGGATCATAATACGATTGTATTCCCCTCCTGTCCATCGTGGAGGGCGGAGTTCATTTCCCCTTGCATCCACTGCTTAGGGCCGTTCTTCGCTATTGGAGTCTGATTCCTTCTCAACCCAATGTAAATTTCTTTCGAATCATCATGGGGGTTATAGAGTTGAATCGACGCCTTAGGATCAATCTCGGAATTCCGGCCATTCAACACTGCTATGCTTTAGCCAAATCCTCTGGTCGGCTGGGGCGGTACTTCCTCAGGGCCAAGGATACTGACCATCATTTGGTGACTATGCTTGCCAGTTCTGGTAAGAGGGTTGACGATGTAATGGTCAATGTCCGAGGTAATTGGGAGTTCGCTAAAGGCGAAGATCGCCTAGACCCCATTCCCAGACATAAGGGTGATCCAGGTTGCCACGTAGTATCTTATGTTTGTCGATCTGTCTTTTAATCGGCTCTCTTTCCTTAAGCTCTCCTTATCTTTTGCAGGTAACAAATTGAAGAAGATTTTGACTTCAGTTGACGACGCGGTCCTTAGGGACATTAAGACTGCACTCGACTACTTCGGTCGCCCAAACGTGCAAAAACAAGGGAGAGCCGCCCATATTTTACTCCGATACGAACCCACTTATACCACATTCTCGGCTACGGACAACATCCCAATTCCATCCGGTGATCAGCACCTCTCGGCTCTTATCTTCCCCAGCTACACGAACCTTAGGCAGATTGGTCTCGAAGCTTCTGATTCGGGGCAGACGCAGAGCCAGTAATAGAGGTAGTTGCCGATCCGGCCAGAGGATTCACTGAGGAGGGCGAAGAGGTTGACGAGGCCGTGCGTTCGGCGTTCGAGGCTGCCGGACTCAACCAGCCTTCCTCACCATCCGCTTCGGGTCGGGCAGAGTTTTCTTCCGGGATATTTTCGCGAACTTAGGAGATCTACCCGGCGATTTCTTCGGAGGTATGGCAAAGGAAAGCCTTACGTAAATGGCGCGTAAGCGAAATGCCGAGCGGATGGCTGCTCGAAAAAAGGCCGAGGCTGCCGAATCCGATCCCAGCTTGACTAAGGCCTTTGTACCCATTATTGAAGGAACGGTTTAGGTTACGCCGGTCGAAACGGAAAAAGTGGTTGAACAGCAGGCCGGTGAAGAACGGCTGATTCCGGAGGGACGCGGCCAAAAACGTAGCGCCGAGGAGGAGGCTAGTTCAGAAATTAGTCCCATTGACAAACGGCCTCGCCTCGAAGAATCGGACTGTGGTTGCTCCTTTTGTTATTCAGCCCAAGATCAGAGATACGCCGATTCCTTCTAATGCTTCGGCCATGGAGGATCCGGCCGTTGCATTGAGCCTGGCAGCTTCAATTTCCTTGCCGGCTGACAACGCAACCTTTTGCGCCGTACCAGATATTATGGCCGTAGCTCTGTCTGGGCAGTCGGCACTTTTGGTAGGTGATTTCGAATTCGCTTAAATCTATTTTTATAGAGGTATCTAACGATCGCTTGTTCTTTGCAGACCGTCGGCAGGATCGCCGACTTAGGCCGCCGCCTGCATGATGTTCTTGGCAGAATTGACCGTTTGCAAACAGAAGTGGACGGTCAGAAGAGTAGGGCCGAGTTTGAGAAGATGAAAGCCGCAATGGAGAGCGCACGAGCCGAAGCGGAGAAGGAGAGGGCTCGCACTGCCGCACAGCTTCGTTCTATGACGCTGAGGCCAGAGCGAGTGCGAGTGAGGAATCGCTCAAGCTCTCTAAAGACGAACTTGCTGAGGCGAAGAGTTAGTTGGAGGAGCTCAAGGCGGCCCAGGAGAAAGCCGAATCTGAGGCTTTTGAGGCGGGAAAAAGAGCCGCCTTCACGGAATACGTTGATGAAGTTCCCAAATTTGAGAATCGGGGGTTCAAACACAGGTGGCTCAAAGCCCTTGCTGCCGCTAGGATTACGTTGGATTTGCCAATTCCTTACGAGCAAGTGGATGTTGAGCCCCTTGAATCCGACACCGAGGAGTGATCTGGGAGGCGTTTCCTAATTCATTTAGTTTTTTGATTTTGATTTTTGTTTGGTAGAGTTTTGTTGGTTCAGGGTGGTTTTCATGTATAAATTGGTTACTATCTTGTGCGCAATTTATTAATGAAAATATCCTTGTAATTTCATTACTACTCGTACACAATTTGTGTAGTTATGTTAATGAAACATTTTGACTTTCACTACTACTTGTACACAATTTGTGTGGTTTATGTTAATGAAACATATTGATTCGTCTTTAGAATTGAATATCCTGTGGCAATATTGATTCGTCTTTCTCATGCCGACTGGATTCGAATTATGAACTGTCGATTTGTGAACTGAGCCGAATAGATTGATGAATCTGCCCTTGCCCTAGGTGGTTCCTGCAGAGGTTAGAATCGATACGGGAGCCGGCTGGGGTACTTGAACCGAATAGATTGATGAATCTGCCCTTGCCCCAGGCGGTTCCTGCAGAGGTTTGAAGAATCGATTGGTGAGCCGGCTGGGGTACTTGAGCCGAATAGATTGATAAATCTGCCCTTGCCCCAGGCGGTTCCTGCAGAGGTTAGAAGAATCGATTTGTGAGCCGGCTAGGGTACCTGAGCCGAATATATTGATGAATCTGCCCTTGCCCCAGGCGGTTCGCGATATTCGAATAGATGGTAAAATCGTGCCCCTGCCGTTGACTCAGCCGGCGTCGGGCGATTCAGGATCTCCAATTAATGAGATTGCCTCGATCGTGCTGCCTCTGTGAAGGATAAATGAACAAGGGTACATCCTTTATGAGCTTGGTAGACAATTGACTCGAGCTCCTAGAGGAAGACTGATTGCGCAAATGTCGAACCGACTCTTCTTTAACAGTAAAGGGGAAGCGAAGACCCTAGCTGAGCTGGGCGGAGATATGAATCGAGGTGGTGAACCCTCGCGTACAGGGAGTAGGAGTTCCAGGGGTCGAGTGAGGCGTCAGTCTCCCCGACGTCGCAGTAGATCGCCCAGGCGAGACAAGCAGTCGCAGGGTAAATCTCCACAGTCCCGAGTCGAGAGGAGGTCTGACGCGAATATGTGTCCATTAAGCTTTGCGGTATTTGTGAAGAATAGACCCATGACGGAGGCGGACTCGATCGTTCGAGACCCAGACGTAGCGGTCGACTTTGCCCGACAAATATTTCCTCCTGAGGTTCAGCAATCAATGCTGGGTCGACAGGACTACGAGGTGTTTCGCGAGGGCATTCACGGCGCGGTGAAGGGGCTTTACACTGCTTACGAAGTCGGCATGCGACTGCGCGCTGCCCGTCAAGAGATGGAGAAGAAGGAAAAACGTATTTGAAGTTTGGAGGCCCGCGTGGAGGCGGCTGTAGACACCCCATTTTGACCGGCCCTAAGACTTGGGCATTTTATTTTTGACCACCCTCACCAGAAAAATCAAATTGAAAAAAAATGATTTGTGTGTTTGTACAAATTTTTAGGTGTGTTTATATAAATTGGCATGTGATATTTTATAAATAAAAAATAAAAAAAATAGAAAAATAGAAAATAAAAAAAAAAAGAGAAAGAGAAAAATATGGGTGGGATCATAGTGTGTTTTTTTTTTAAAGAAAAGAAATGGAGTGGATCATAGTGTGCTTATTTTTTAGTAGAATTGTGGAGAATATCATGATAAGAGATAAGAAGGCACTGATAGAGGGAGGGACACAGTTTTTCGGTGTGGACAAAAAAAATAAGAAAAAGAAAGCATTTTGTTTGGAAATACTCATCACACAAGGTGGGGAGGGAGCTGGATGGATGATAATAAAAAAAAGAAAAGGGAGGAGGAGATGGGTTAGGTGATTTTTGAATGTTGAAGGAGGAGAAGAAGGCATCCATACACGACCTCTCTTTCTCTTTAAAAAGAGAGGACCCAAACACCATTCAGGGACAAGAGAAGGGCACACATGAAGGATACAGAGCAGAAGGAGGAGTGAGGCACTAACTCTCTCTCTCGGCTTGGAGAGAGAGAGAGTACAACATACACTACAACACATATGCATGATAGCTTCACAGCACCACCTTTCATCTTCACACACTACCACACTCTGACAAAACCCAGCTGCCATACACGACCACCCAACCACCACCGTGGCCAACCCATCTCCCATGCACGACACACCCAACTCTCTCTCACCCACTCCCTTACCATGATCCACACCACCGCAGCCACACCATCACCCTCCCTCTCGCCCAGCAACAACACACACACACACCACCTACTTCACCACTCTGCACCGAAGCCACCCACACCCACACCAACCACACACCATCGTCACTCATCACTCACCTTCACCATGCACGACCCACGGCAGCCGCACAGCCATCACGGCAAACCCAGCTCACACACACTTCTCCCTCTCCCTCGGCAAACCATGCATGAGCATACACCCAACACAACTCATCAAGCATCACTCATGCATGCACATCACCAATAAAACCAGCCACCTCACTCACTCACCATCCTCGGCATCTCACCAAGCACTCATACACACACGGGTTAGGAAGGGGACCAACTGCCACAACACCAACCCAACCCACCTATCTCTCGCGCTGCACTCTCCTCTCTCACCACCCCAAACCCATGCACATGAGGCACACAGACAGCCCACTCTCCCTCCATTTCCGATCACACAGCCTCACCAATCCATACCTCACTCACTCATGCATGCATAGGCACCACACAACACAAACCCACCACCACCGGACCTCACCATAGCAGCACCATGCACCACCATCATCCCTCTCTCTCTACCGTGGCCATCCCAACACAAACCCATCACCACCGGACCTCACCATAGCAGCACCATGCACCACCATCATCCCTCTCTCTCTACCGTGGCCATCCCAACACAAACCCATCACCACCGGACCTCACCATAGCAGCACCATGCACCACCATCATCCCTCTCTCTCTACCGAGCCACCCACCTCACAGACCCACTCTCGGCAAGCACCACCCCAAACCCAAACCCACGGGTCTCTCTCTTCACTCTCCTCTCTCTCTTCACCCCATGCATACCCAAACCCACGGGTCTCTCTCTTCTCTCTCTAAGACTCCCTCTCTTCTCTCTCTAAGATTCTCTCTCTATCACACTCCTATGCACAACCCACGGGTTGGCGCTCTCTCTCTCTCTCTCTTTAGGCTTAGAGAGAGAAAAGGTGGTAGCCGGCATGCCTTGCCTGCCAAAGCTGGGCTGCAGAGATGTGGGGAGAGTTGTAGACTGAGGAAATTTGCACATCATCCAATAGTGATTTCCCTATAAGCCATACTAGTCAGATTTCAAATCCGATCCTTGGTTTGCCGCTTGAATCTGGAAAATGCGAATCATGTGGTGTCGCGGAACCCGGGACAGGCGAAAAGGAGTGACATGTGCCAGTGATGAAGTCTTTTATTTTATTTTAATTTTGAGTGTTGTGAGGTTTTATTTTATTTTATTTTTCTCTCCTCTCCCTCCTCCTTTATTCGGATTTGTAATTTAAGGTGTTGTAATAATTCCCCCATCCCGCTTCTTTCTATCCCATTCTTTAATCGCTTTCCCTAACTGTGTGTATGTATAGATCTGACATGCCATGCATATCCCTGCTTTACATCCATGATCCATGCATAAGATTTGGCTAAATTTTGCATCTTTATGCTTCAATTGATTACCCCATGATTCTGTGTGCTAGCAGATGTTTTGAGATGATTCACATGCCATATTCTAGAAGCCAAATCTTTTGTGCATCTCATGAGTGAATTGCATTAGGATTCTGTATATAAGATCATGCATATTTTACTAATTTTGTTTTGTAGGTGTTCGAGGGACGTCGGTCAATCTGTGAGTTTTTATGCTTTAGCATCTCATTTGTGTGTGATTTTCTTATTATGTTTAGCATCCTACCATGTGGCTATTTGTTTAAGTGATAAACTGTTTGAATGCCTGTGGATGAAGGCTTGTTGCCTGAATTGGAATGATTCAATGAATGTACGCGTTAAGCCCACTTGATGGTGGCAAAATCAAACCCTTTTCGGAAAACAAACATGAAGTTGAATTGTTCCAATTTGAGCAAACTAGTCTATACTTGTATGCTTCACATAGTAAATTTTAAGATTTACTAAAATAATCATAACATGAACATATAAAGAAAATAAAGTCATATCATGGTTTAGTAGAGGCCGATCTTTTGATCAGGTGAGCGGGGGTGCTCATTATTGACCTTCCCCTCTCATACCTAAGGTTCCGAGCCAAGCATCCTTGGTTACGACGAACAGTGGCCTTTGGCACGAGTCATGGGTTTCCTAATTTCCCAAAAATATTAGGTGGCGACTCTGAGATCTGATGACGCAGTCCATTTTTGACAAAAATTGTAATAAAATGGATTTTCAAAAAAAGTTGCCAAATTTGGACTCTCATCTATGTTTTCACATTGCACTCGTGAAACTTGAGATCAAAGAGATCTCGGGGGTCCGAACTGTTTAACGCGCGCGGGTACCCCCCGGCATGTTACAGCGGCCGAGCGGGAACTAAGGAAGACCAAGGCGGCTCAGGCACAATCCACCACGCACGCGAACCCAATTGTGGAAGAGAGGGTTACTAGTCGGCTTATCAGCTCCGCACTTGCCGATCGAGAGACGGCAAGTATGTTCGCAATAGAGAGCGCGAAGGGGAGGGCCTATGAGAAAGGTTTCCATGAGGGCCGAAAAGTGGGAATCGAGAAAACCAGGAAAAAATTGGCCGAAGAAGTGTGCCGATGTGAAAACCGTGGGTTTAGGCACGGTTGGATCAAGGCATCTCAAGCCGCAGAAGGTCTTCGAGCGTCGGGAATTGATTTGGCATCACCACACTACAGGAGTAAAGATTTTCCGTTTTCTGCTTTTGAAGTTGAGAAGAGTGAGGATGAGGGTGACGCCGTATGAGTTTAATAGTTGTAAGATTGGAACGCAGGGCGCGTTTGAAACTATGTAACTTATTGTTTTATTGAATAAAGAACATTTCATTATAAATGCTTCGTTATTCGGCATATGTGTATTTCATGTTGCTTAAATGTTTGAATGAATGTCTAAATATTGTCCGACCTAGGTAGCTGTTAACTGTCCGGCGATACGCGGGCTTATCGGCAGGATCTGCACATGGGCAGGATCGGCACATTCACGACGACCGTTAAGGTTTTATTGAGGCTATTTCAACGGCCATTTATCTTTGACTTGGTCAGCGCATTGATGCTTGGCCAGTTGGATTAGTGGGCTGGTCGAGGGTGATCGGCATGTGAAGACTTGGCCGACCGGTTTAATAAATCTATTTTGCTTTGGCCCAGCCAGTGCGCGTTTCGCCAGCCGTCGGGATGGCGGTCGTGGCGAATGTCAATCGACGCTCGTCTTATTCAGCCAATGCGTTTTTTGGCGTTAATAAAATTTTCTTGGGATTGGGACCTCGAGATCGCGGTCGTTGCTGAGAATAAAAGAGTAGGCGCTTCGCGCCAATAATCCCACTTGACTCATCATTCCTTGTGTGGGATGGTGATTTTGGTTACAAAGGCTCAAACTTCGGTCAAGTTTGGTGTTGAGATGGTTTGCAGCATAAAACCTACCGTGAGGGAGTTAGGTCATCCAAAGAGCTTGAGATCTGTGAGTCTCCAAGTCGTCGAAGCAGATCACCCGAAAGGAGAGTCAACAACTGTCAAGTTCATTCTTCTTTGTCCTGGATCTTTGCCTTGACATTGTCAATGGTATCAGGGGAAGTTTGGCGATATGCAAGTCGTGGGCTTAAGCATAGCTGGTTCAAGGTATTGCACGCCGTGGAGGAGTTTAGGGCGACGGTCGTCGATCCGGCGATGCTGCTTTACCGGCGCGTCTTGTTCCTTTTTTGCTTTCGATATTGTAATGCTCAATACGGGTTGTGTTTATGTAACAACTGTTTAATCAAATAATGGTTTTATTTAAATCTATTTGCGTGGTATTCTGAATTTTGCTTGTGTACTAAAGCACATTACTTCGAATGTATGATCTGTTCTAGTGTGTTACATAGGATCAATTATCAATATCTTTTGTTCGTGCCAACGTTTGCTCCAGATTCGGAGACGTAATTAGCACTTAGCACTGTAGACCGATTAGTATGGCCGATTTGGCCAACTGTGATATCCACGAAGGGCGCTCCGAATCCGGAGACTTAATCGGACCCAAGGCGTCATGCGCCAAAAGGGGGGTCCGAATCCGGAGACTTGATTTGGCCGATCGTGATACCCACGAAGGGCGCTCCGAATCCGGAGACTTAATCGACCCTAAGGCGTCATGCGCCAAAGGGGGCTCCGAATCCGGAGACTTGATTTGGCCGATCGTGATATCCACAAAGGGCGCTCCGAATCCGGACTTAATCGCCTAAGGCGTTATGCGCCAAAGGGGGCTCCGAATCCGGAGACTTGATTTGGCCGATCGTGATATCCACGAAGGGCGCTCCGAATCGGAGACTTAATCGGCCCTAAGGCGTCATGCGCCAAGGGGGCTCCGAATCCGGAGACTTGTTTGGCCGATCGTTATATCCACGAAGGGGCTCCGAATCCGGAGACTTGATTTGGCTAATCGTGATATCCACGAAGGGCGCTCCGAATCCGGAGACTTAATCGGCCCTAAGGCGTCATGCGCCAAGGGGGCTCCGAATCTGGAGACTTGATTTGGCCGATCGTGATATCCACGAAGGGCGCTCCGAATCCGGAGACTTGATTTGGCCAATCGTGATATCCACGAAGGGCGCTCCGAATCCGGAGACTTAATCGGCCTAAGACGTCATGCGCCAAAGGGGGCTCCGAATCCGGAGACTTGATTTGGCCGATCGTGATATCCACGAAGGCGCTCCGAATCCGGAGACTTGATTTGGCAATCATGATATCCACGAAGGGCGCTCCGAATCCGGAGACTTAATCGGCCCTAAGGCGTCATGCGCCAAAGGGGGCTCCGAATTCGGAGACTTGATTTGGCCGATCATGATATCCACGAAGGGCGCTCCGAATCCGGAGACTTAATCGGCCCTAAGGCGTCATGCGCCAAAGGCGGCTCCGAATCCGGAGACTTGATTTGGCCGATCGTGATATCCACGAAGGGCGCTCCGAATCCGGAGACTTAATCGGCCCTAAGGCGTCATACCCCAAAAGGGGCTCCGAATCCGGAGACTTAATCGGCCCTAAGGCGTCATGAGCCAAAGGGGGCTCCTAATCCGGAGACTTGATTTGGCCAATCGTGATATCCACGAAGGGCGCTCCAAATCCGGAGACTTAATTTGGCCAATCCTGGCGAGTGCCCCACTGGGAATTGACATATGATTTTGAGCGACGAGGAAAAATAGTTCGTATCGCAGAGGCGAAATATATTTACAGGTATCAGAGCCCACAGATCGGGTCAATGATAGGGTTTTCATCAGAACTCTGCTTGTGCCGATTGGGGGGAACCACGTATTTCTTCAATGCCGTGGGCTGTTGGGCAAATGTAGGATCTGATGGTAGGTGCTTGGGACGGCCTTCATGATATGTAGCCAGGTTCTTCCCATGATGGCATTATACGGCGAGGGGAGCATCACGACCAGGAATTCTGCTTTGACCGTTCTGGAACCCGCTCGAACAGGTAATGTGACCTTGCCCAATGGATATTCGGGATTCGTATTAAAGCCGAACAGTGGGTGAGGCGCTGGAGATAGATCCGACTCGTTGAGGCCGAGCTTGATGAAAGTTTGGTAGTACATGACTTCTGAACTACTCCCTGGGTCTATGAGAATTCGTTCAATGATGAACCGGTTTATGCGTAATCCAATGATCAACGGATCAATGTGGGAAGCCGTTGTGTCATTGAGGTCGGAGTCGTTGAAGGCAATTGTCGGAGCTGGATGCGATCGAATTGTGTGCACGGCTGGGGGTGTAGGCAGGCTGTAAATTACATGGATCACGCCAAGTGGGGGAGAGTCCTGCCTCAATACTAATGCCTTGGTTGGCTTTCCCTGTTTCACATACTGCTGCAGTCGGCCGTCTTGCACCAGTTCTTCCAGGTGATCTTTTAATGCGTAGCAACTCTCTGTTTCGTGGCCGTGATCTTTGTGATATTCGCACCTCCGGTCCCTTTGTCATGTATCGGGTGGCCCTACCATCTTTGACGGCCATTTGAAGAATGGAAGGTGTTGGATTTTGGTCATTACCGCGGTGATTGGCTCTGACAGTTTCGTGTACTTTTTGTCGGCGCGCCTCGAGCGTCTGCTGTCGACTTGCAATTGTTCATTCGTTGGGTGGGGGCATTGATCACTCGATCGGCGAGAGTCCCGCCTTCTATCTCGTTTAGCACGTTGTCGCAGCTCAGGGCTCAGAGGTGGCACGGAACTTATCGGTTGAGCAATTTCAGGAGGTACCGGTTTGGTGGACACTTGTCTGGCTTTAATCCTCAAGGCATCGTCTTCCACTTTGCAATACTCTTCGACTTTCTTCATCAACGCCCAGACTGTTTTGGGGGGTCTTCTGGTCAGGGAGTTGCGAAGAGCACTGTCAGGATGTAGTCCCATTTTGAAGGCGGTGACGGCCATGGAGTCGTTGCAAGCGTCGTCAACGAGATTGAAGCACTCCCAATATCGCGCCGAATATGCTCTCAGCGTTTCTCCTGGTTGGATTTGCATAGCCCAGAGAGAGTCGGCTTATTTCGGCTGTACCTCGTTGGTGATGAACCTGGCCCTGAAGGATTTTTGTAATTGATGGAAACTTCTGATCGAAGCCGGCTCCAGCTTGTAATACCATCTGACAGCTAATGGCCCCAAGCTGCTGGGGAATATTCGGCACATGAGGGCTTCACTATCTGCATGCAACGTCATGGCCTGCTTGTAGTGACGTATATGATCAGTGGGGTCTGATTTTCCGTCGTAGAGAGTGAATGATGGAGCTTTGAACTTCTTGGGCAGGGCCGCCCTCGCAATTCGTCGGATAAAAGGATCATGCCGGTCCTCTTCGTCTGAACTGCTTCTTCTGCGCTTGTTCCTTGTGTGTGGACTTTTTTTAGCGGAGCTGGAAGTGTCTAAGCGTCCCTTGTTATGCTCCGTGGATAATGAGTTGGAGTCGCTATCGGTTTCCCTTGGTCGGGCTCGAGGTCGTTGTCTACCTGCCTCAGAGGTCGTTCGGGGTCTTGGCGCGCGGCTTCTTTGGATTTTGCTACTTCCAGGGCCAAATCTTGACGGAGGCGTTCATTTTCTGCGATCATATTTTCCAGCCTTTGTTCATTCTGCTTAGCTTGTTCTATGATGGCTTGCATCGTCTCCTGCGCTGAAGTCGTTGGCGAGTCAAAATTCAAAGCGCGTCTCGCAGCTTTGGTTTCCTTCCCGAGCATATTTGCCGGAGTGATGTCGTCTCTCTGTGTAGTCTCGTCGATGGCTATCGAAGGATCTTGCGTCACGCCTTCCATGGATGTACTTGAGTATTCCCACAGACGGCACCAATTGTGGGGAAGTGGTTATGGAAATACTCTTCAGATCCTGGGAGACGCTCTTGATCCTCAGCTAGTCACCTGCAAGGACAAACACTCCGGTCGGGGGTGCCGGGGTTAGCACTCCGACGGGCAAGTCAGTTCTTATACTCAAGAAAGCTTGTTTACTAAGTTTAGTGAAGTGATTCTTACATACCTTTCCAAGAACGTTGCTTCTTTATTTATATATGTTCCTTCTGAGGCCTCGGAGCCTGGGCCTACTTTTCAATCATTACACGTTCTTCTATTCGACCTCAAAGATCCTTTCTTAATCGGCTTACGTATCGTATTCGGCTCATCCTAGTCTTGCAGGATGCAGCCGGTTAATGTCAATCTACTAAAATATGCCCCTTCCGATTTAGCTATTTATTCAGCTCCCACAGTGAGAAAAATGAAGGAAAATGAAATTAAAAGTTTTAACTTTCTTCACCGTTTCATTGCTTACAAAACATATAATTAAAAATAAATAAATAAATAAAACTTTTGAATGGAAAGTACGGAAAAATTGGTTAATGAAAGATATTTTTGATTAAATAAGTTACTGTGTAGTACTCAAGGGAGTAAATAAGCTACTGTGTAGCATAATTTTTATGAGTATTGAAAAAGGCATTTGTAATTATATAGATACGACAAAAGATATTTGTAATTATCCAGCTATAGTGCGGTGAAACTTTTTATCAATTTTTATTGTAGTTTTTTACTTATTTTTTTTCACATTTTAAAATGCAAAATTAGTAATTAAATTTCTATATTGAAGTTTTGCTAAAATTTTATTCATAAGTAGTATAATTTATATTTTTTTATAATTTACTTTTTTTTTTTTTTTTGTTTTTGGTGTGGTATACATTAGTTGTTAGTACAAAAAGTGGGCAATACAATCCATAAGAATTTAACTGTTGTCAATGCAAAGTTACTATATAGAATCAACCGCAAAATCATGTATTGCAATAGTTCTACATTTTGGCCAATAGAGAAAAATGATGAAGATTTCTATGATAGTATTCAAATTTTCTTCTATCATTTTTAATGTATATTGAAGACATAAAAAAATTATAATTTGCCTTCAATCCTGTAGTAGTTCAATTTCTCTATCTGTGATATTCATGCACATACGAACTTCTTAAAGTAGGTTGTTAACTAAAATATGTTATAAGGTTGTTCATCCTGTGTCAATTAATTTTTCTTTATGGCAATTACTAAATCTCATTCTGCTTTCTTACAGTTATATTTCATGTCAACAATCATTTTTATTTCATCTTAATCAAATGGGTTGAGGTTCTCATTAATCATCAATGGTCACATTCTTACTCATCAAACATAAAAATAGATTCATATACATTTTTAGTGTTGAGGAGTGCTCTTACTAATTGTGTTTTTTTTTTTTTTTTTATCCTTTTGTCTCATATTTCTTTAGTTTTGATTCTCAAGCAGATACTTAGGTTTGGAGGTCTTTCCCTTGCAATTCTTTATTAGTTCCCTACTTTCTTTCTTAAATTGTAGTGGGTTAATTAATGAACTCTCTCAGATTTCTTTAATGCTTTGAAATTTTCATGTTTGGTCTTGGAATTTCCAATAATTATATTAAACATTAAGCTTTTAATGTTTGGTTTTAAAAAAAAAATCTAATATAGTGTGTATAGTTATGTATCTTGGTATATAGCTGTTCAATTTCTAGAGAATACTTACGTGTCTTTTTTTTTATATTTAAATAATAGGAATGTATGATGAATTATGTGAATACTTACTTCTTCTTTTTTTTAATAATGATATACAAGCTCATTTTTCATACCCACTTTATTTTTTTTTTGGATTCTCTCTCTCTCTCTCTCTCTCTTAGTTTGGTTGTTGATTGTTGAGAGAGAGAGAGGAAAAGGAAGTTTGAATCTTATGCATTGTTGTTTGGTATCTAAGAAAAGGAAGGAAAAGGAAATTGAAAGTTTTAACTTTCTTCACTGTTTCTCTGCTTATAAAACATATAATTAAAAATAAATAAATAAATAAATAAATATAACTTTTGAATGGACAATATGGAAAAATGGGTGAAGGAAATATATTTGTGATTAAATAAGCTACTGTGTCGTGTAACTCATTGGAGTAAATAAGTTACTGTGTAGTATAATTTTTATGAGAGTATTGAAAAAGGCATTTGTAATTGTATAGATAAGGCAAAAGATATTTGTACTTATCCTGTTACAGTGTAGTGAGACTTTTTATAAATTTTTATTGTAGTCTTTTACTCTTTTTTTTTCACATTTTAAAATGCAAAATTAGTAATTAAATTTCTATATTGAAGTTTTGTTAAAATTTTATTTTGCCTTAGTAGTATAATTTATATTTTTTTATAATTTATTTATTTACTTTTTTTTGTGATATATATTAGTTGTTAGTACGAAAAGTGGGCAATACAATCCATAAGAATTTAACTGTTGTCAATGCAAAATTACTATATAGAAGAGGACTGGTTGAATAGATTTCTATGACAATATTTAATTTTTCTTCTATCCTTTTTAATGTATATTAAAGACATTAAAAAATTATAATTTATCTTCTATCCAGTAGTAGTTCAATTTCCCCATCTGTGATATTCATGCAATGATGAACTTCTTAACATAGGTTGTTAACTAAAATATGTTATGAGGTTGTTAATTCTGTGTCGATTAATTTTTCTTTATGGCAATTATTAAACCTCATTCTGCCTTCTTACAGTTATATTTCATGTCAGCAATTATTTTTATTTCATCTTAATCCAATGGGTTGAGGTTCTCATTAATCATCAATGGTCATATTCTTATTCGTCAAACATGAAAATAGATTCGTGTACATTTTTAGTGTTGAGGAGTGCTCTTACTAATTGTGTTTTTCTTTTAATCCTTCTGTCTCAGATTTCTTTAATTTTGCTTCTCAAGCAGATACTCAGGTTAGGAAGTCTCTCCCTTGCAATTCTTTATTAGTTCCTCACTTTTTTTTTCGAATTGCAGTGGGTTAATGAATGTTTTGAATTAATGAATGAACTCTCTCAGATTTCTTTAATACTCTGGAATTTTCATGTCTGGTCTTGGAATTTTCAATAATTAGATTAAACATTAAGCTTTTAATGTTTGGTTTAGAAAGAAGTCTAATATAGTGTGTACTAGGGTATGCCCGTGCCTGAAGGCACGATGAAAATAATGTTTGGTTTAGAAAGAAGTCTAATATAGTGTGTATAGTTATGTATCGTGGTATATAACTGTTAAATTTCTAGAGAATACTTATGTTTTTTTTTTTAATAGTTGGAATGTATGATGAATTATGTGAATGCTTATGTCTTTTTTTTTTTTTTAATAATGATATACAAGTTCATTTTTTATACCCACTTTATAGACCCAGTGATGTGTCAAGAAGATGATTGGTTGATTCTTGACATATCACTGGGCCTGAATAACTATTCTTTATTTATTAAAGTAGGTCTAACTTTTGGGCCTGAATAATTATTCTTTATTTATTTATATTATTTATTTATTTTTTACAAAGATTTTGTTACAGTTTAATTTTGTAATATGATAGGTCTTTTTTTTTCTTTTTTTTTTTTCCATCTCTCTTAGGTTGTATTTGGATTTAGGATTTGAAGGGAATTTGTTGATTGAAAGGAAAAGGAAACATTAAAAAGTTAACCCTTTTTTTTTTGCTTTTAGTGAACTGTTTTTAATTTGATTTTTTTAATTGAACTGCTATTTTAAAATGTTTACGCTTCTCTCTCTCTAAAAATTTAGCTTTTTAAATATTAATTTTGGAATTTTTTTTTAAAAAAAAAGACTTTTTAAAGTAGGTAATTTTGTGTCAATTAATTGTTTTTTATGGCAATTATTAAACCTCATTCTGCCTTCTTACAGTTATATTTCGTGTCAACAATCATTTTTATTTCATCTTAATCAAATGGGTTGAGGTTTTCATTAATCATTAATGGTCATATTCTTATTCGTCAAATATGAAAATATATTCGTGTACATTTTTAGTGTTGAGGAGTGCTCTTACTAATTGTGTTTTTCTTTTTATCCTTCTGTCTCAGATTCCTTTAATTTTGCTTCTCAAGCAGATACTCAGGTTAGGAAGTCTCTCCCTTGCAATTCTTTATTAGTTCCTTGCTTTCTTTTTCGAATTGCAGTGGGTTAATGAATGTTCTGGATTAATGAATGAACTCTCTTAGATTTCTTTAATGCCCTGGAATTTTCATGTTTGGTCTTCGAATTTTCAATAATTAGATTACACATTAAGCTTTTAATGTTTGGTTTAGAAAGAAGTCTAATATAGTGTGTATAGTTATGTATCTTGGTATATAGCTGTTCAATTTTTAGAGAATACTTTTTTTTTTTTTAATGTATGATGAATTATGTGAATACTTATGTCTTTTTTTTTTTTTTTTATTCACCATGATATACAAGTTCATTTTTTATACCCATTTTATAGACCCAGTGATGTGTTAAGAAGATGATTGGTTGATAATTAGATAATATTTAATTATCAACTAGTCATTTTCTTAACATATCACTGGACCTATAAAATAAGTCTAACTTTTGGGCCTGAATAACTATTTTTTTTTTTTTTAATTTTTACAAAGATTTTGTTACAGTTTAATTTTGTAATATGATAGGTCTTTTTTTTTTTTTTTTTTTTTCATCTCTCTTAGGCTGTATTTGGATTTAGGATTTGAAGGGAATTTGTTGATTGAAAGGAAAAGGGAACATTAAAAAGTTAACCCTTTTTATTTGATGACCCTTATTTTTTTTGCTTTTAGTGAATTGTTTTTAATTTGGTTTTTTATTGAACTGCTATTTTAAAATGTTTAGGCTTCTCTCTCTTTAAAAAGAGTCCAGTTTATTTAGCTTTTTCAATTTTATTTATGGAATTTTTCAAACAAAAAAAAAGACTTTTTAGATGTTTATCAGGACTTTTGAAAAAACTTAAACTTATTTTAAAAATTTGTTTTAATAATTTTTTAATGATTTTTATGAGAGTATTACTCCTTGGAGTAAATAAGCTACTGTGTAGTATACTTTTTTGAAAAAGGCATTTGCAATTATACAGATAATACAAAAGGTATTTGTAATTTTCCAGTTACAGTGTGGTGAGCCCTTTTATAAATTTTTATTGTAGTTTTTTACTTATTTTGTTTTCACATTTTAAAATGCAAATTTAGTAATTAAATTTCTGTAATTAAGTTTTGCTAAAATTTTATTCATTAGTATAATTTATATTTTTTTATAATTTACGTAGTTGTTAGTAGGAAAAATGGGCAATACAATCCATAAGAATTATGAAGATTTCTATGAGAGTATTTAATTTTTCTTCTATCCTTTTTAATGTATATTGAAGACATAAAAAAAATTATAATTTTTCTTCTATCCTGTAGTAGGTCAATTTCTCCATCTGTGATATTCATGCACAAACGAACTTCTTTAACTAGGTTGTTAACTAAAATATGTTAGGAGGTTGTTAATTTTGTAGCGATTAATTTTTCTTTATGGCAATTATTAAACCTCATTTTGCCTTCATACAGTTATCTTTGTCAAATTTACATAACCAGGCACTTTCAGGTTGAGACACCATTGACCTTCAACCGCTAATTATGGACAACATTACTATTTTTGGTCACGTAAGTTGTTTTCTTTTTTATTTATTTGAAAAAAAAAAAATTTTTCTTATAAGCAAAAGTCAATTTTCTTTTCTTTTCATAATTTTTTATCTAATTCCTTATAACAAAATGCTCTATTCTTATAATTTACAGATGGATGGAGACCTACGTCGAACTGTAATACTGACTCCTTTTACTCATTTTCTTACATGTATAATTTTTTTATTTTTTTTTACCTCTAATTCTTTTGTATTTTTAGGTCCAATTTCTTCAAGAAAGAAATGTTAATGTTGTTATCCGTGATGAGCGTGACCTTAATGTCATCCGTGTTCGAGAGGTAGGCCCAATTTAATTATATAGATTTTTTTTATTCAAAACACCGTATACACCGTATATTCTTATTTATATATTTTTTAAAAACTTTCTACATATATATATTTTCTTTATTCTTTAAAAATTTTCTTTATTTTTTGTAGGCAAAAGAAAAGGAAATTGCCAAGGTATTGTTGAAGAAAAACGAAAAGACCACCGTTTCGGGCAAGGGAAAGGAAAATGCATGTTCAGTAGTATGGCTCTTCAACATTTCCATTTAAAGTTCTTTTTTTGAAATATTTATTTTGGACCATGAACCTTGATTATTATTATTTTTTTTAAATGTAAAATTGACATACTACTTGCACAGTGACATATACTGTCCTTATAGTAAACAGTTTCATATAAATTTGTGAAATGTTTTTTTTGAAGCATGCTAAAATAGCATTTGTACAAAAACATTATATTTGTTTTAAATTATTATTATTCTTTTTTGGCTTTTTACTATTGACATGAACATCTACAAGAGAGAAAAAAAAAAAGGAATAGAACAAAAAAGGAATGAGGGGAGGAGGGATACAGAATGAAAAAGTTTGCAATTTTTTTACAAAATATTAGAAGGAAAGGGAATTAAGATAAAGTAAATTAATAAAAATGAAAAATGAAGAGAAAAGTATAAAACAGTAGATGATAATATTCATATTTTAGGCATCTTATGAAATTAATCTTCATGTTTTAGGCACATAACAATAATGTTATATCGAAAGCTGCATTGGCTCAACGTGCACGGCGAGAACGCGAAAGAAATGATAAGGCAAGCTCTTCATATCAATTGGGACAACGTTCGCGACGTGAACGAGAGAGATCGAGAGAATTGATTCCACCAAGCACAACTAATACTCCACCGGCTCAAAAAGGAGTAATGTTTACACATCTTACTTCGCCAAGCACATCTTTAGCTTCACAAAGGAATTGGTAAAACATTGTATTTAATTCTACAAATACATATTCTTATTGTTAAGATTTTATTTTATAAATTTTATTTTGTACACAACAAATATTTGTAGGCCTACTCATGCAAGCCCATTCCTCCATGAGACTAGGAATATCGGTGTTGTTATTCGTGATGAGTGCAATCTTAATATTATCCGCAATTCTAAGGTAAGTATAAATATCAAGTTCAACATATTCTTTTTTCGTAATCTTAATAAATTCTATAAATACATGTTCTTTTTCGTATTCTGAATAAATTTTATTTATTTTTGGTAGGCAAAGGAAAAGGAAAAGGCCAAGGCAATGTCTAAAGGAAAAGAAAAGGCAACTTCTTTTGACAAAGGAAAGGAAAACGCATGTCCAATGGTATATATTCAACATCTTTAAAAAAATATTTATCGAGTAAAACAAAGCCAATCATATTGTTTAAGTGAACATTGATCATGTATATTTTTAAAAATGTAAACTGTGTTGTCAATTTTTTTTGTGTGCTCTTTGTTTTCTGTACACTCAAACAAAGTATTTTTAGCTCTCTTTAACATTTCCTAAAAAATAATTGTAACATTTATCAACTCCAAGAAAAACTTTATAACATCTAAGCAAAGGAACAGAGGAACATAGGCATAGAAAATATTTTTAATTTTCTTAAAATCATCATGAGGCAAGAAGAAAGAGAAAACAATAATTAAAAAATAAATTGTTATATCACAAGGCATGAAGAGGGAAAATGAAGCAAAATGGAAAAGGAAGTAGGACAAAGAAAATGTAAAAATATTCTTAAAATTATCACAAGGCAGGAAGAAAAAGAAATAAAATAGTATACGATAAAATATTTTATATCAATGATATAATCAAACAATAAAAAAAAATAAAAAATATATATATCATATTATAGCATCAATGATATCAACACATTATAATGTTATATCAAAAGCTACATTGGCCCAACGTGCACGGCGAGAACGGGAGAAATCAAGAGAATGTATTCAACCGAGACAAACTTCTTTAATACCGTGTCGTCGTAGTCGTGCTTGCTTGGAACTAGGAACAAAGGCAACTGAGGATACTCAGTCGGCGCAAAAACGAACAATGGTTGCACATCCTTCCACATGTTCGTTCTCAATGCCAAGCACATCTTTAGCTCCACAAAGGAATTGGTAAAAGACTGTGTTTAATTCTTCAAATACATACTCCTACTATTACCATTCTATTTTAATTTACACAGAACCAATATTTGTAGGCCTACTCTTACAACTCCTTCCCTTCAAGAGGATCTATGTACTAATGAGGAATTAGAGGATATGCCTATGAGTCCAATGGTTGGTACTCGAGCACATATAAATTCATGTCGTCATTCTCTTGGCAAGATGGATGTATTATGTCCTTTCTGTTCAGCATTACATTGGATGGATGAAAAATTAGTAAAATCATCTCCAAACCGTCCTCTATTCGGAACATGTTGTTCAAAAGGGAAGGTTAAGCTTCCTCTGCTTATTACACCCCCTTCACTTCTTCAAGCATTATATGATGGGAATGATGATAAATCAAAATCGTTTCGACGTTATACTCGAGTGTACAATGCAACCAATGCTTTTACAAGTCTTGGTGCTACATTAGATCCAAGAGTACTTACTGGAAGAGGCCCTACATCATTCACTATCCATGGGGAATTGCGACATCGAACAGGATCACTACTACCACAATCAGGGCAAGATGCAGCTTATGCGCAATTGTACATTTATGACCCTGATTCAGCTTTAGAAGTTCGCAATCGTAGAAATCCTCAATTAAGAAGAGATGTTCTAAAAACTATTCAAGATAGTTTATTACAGGTTAATGCATTCGTTGCTAAATTTCGCCAGGCTCATGCAATTTTGAATCAATTAGCCTTGACAGGACGAAATTTGCCTGCTCATCTCCACTACAGTTCATCGACAGATCGACGACGGTATAACCTACCAACTACAGATGAGATTGCAGTTGTAATACCAGGTGATGGAACCAAGGTTAGTGGAATGAGAGATGTTATCTTACATCTACATGGAAATAATGAGCTAATGCAAATCAATGAATGTCACCCAGCATATTTGCCATTACATTATGTTTTATTATTTCCACATGGTGAGCTTGGATGGGAACCTGAGATGAAACTGTGGGATGTTGAACGTGATCGGCCTTCAACTGATCGGCTTACTCAAATGGATTTTTATAGTTATCGTTTGTTTGAACGACCCACAGAGTATTCAACAATTTTGAGAGCTGGAAAATTGTTCCAAGAGTTTTTGGTTGATGCTTGGGCCGCAACTGAACAAAATAGGTTGACTTACTACAAGCTTAATCAAGGAAGATCCGTGCTGAACTTTACCAAGATTTGACAGATATTGATCCAAATGACCTTCAACCCAATCAAATTGGTCAAAGGTTTGTTTTGCCATCTTCATTTCCTGGAGGTCCTAGACACATGTTTGAAATCTTTCAAGACTCAATGGCTATCACACGATACAACCAACATCCAGACATTTTTCTCACCATGACTGCAAATCCTAATTGGCCAGAAATTACTTCGGCATTATTACCGCACCAAAAGCCTATTGATCGTCCTGATTTAATTGCCCGTGTTTTTGAGTTAAAGAGAAAGTGCTTGATGAAGGAGATAGAAACAAACCGAGTGTTTGGTAATAAAGTTGCGCATGTTTTTACAATTGAATTCCAAAAGCGAGGCCTTCCTCATATGCATGCACTTCTATTTCTTAAGGGTCCAGACAAAATTCGGACATGTGCTCAAGTAGACAAATTGGTTTGTGCAGAATTTCCAGATCCAAAAGATGAACCTATGCTTTTTGAAACTATCAAGTGTTGTATGGTACATGGACCATGTGGTGCTCGAAATCCACAAGCACCATGTATGGAAAATGGTAAATGCACTAAGAGATACCCTCGAGCGTTCGCAGAAACAACTACTATGGATCAAGATGGATATCCTATCTATCGTCGTCGCAATAATGGTCAAGCTCATATTGTGAGGGGGAAAGAAGTTGATAACAGAGACATCGTACCATACAATGCATATCTTTCTAAACGTTTCAACTGTCACATAAATGTGGAAGTTTGTGCCGGAATGAGATGTGTCAAGTATATACACAAGTACATTTACAAGGGTTATGATCGTACAACGATGGTGTTGGGATTGATAAATGAGATCCAACAATATCTCGATGCGAGGTATATTGGACCTCCAGAAGCTGCTTGGCGAATATTTGGTTATCCATTGCATGCAGAGATACCAACAGTTGTACGCTTAGCACTTCATTTACCTGGAATGCACCGCGTTCTTTTTAATCCTGATGAATCATTAGAAGCAATTGTTTCTAGAGCTGGCCAACAAATGTCAACTCTTACTGGTTTTTTTGCATGTTGCGCTTCTATGGAAGATGAATGTCCATTCACTTACCAAGAATTTCCACAACATTTTGTTTGGCTTAATTCAGAAAAGAGATGGAAACCAAGGCAGCAGGGCTATGCAATCGGTAGAATGTACTTTGCTAGCCCTAATTGTGGTGAGAGATTTTATTTGCGTTTGCTATTAACTGTTGTCAAAGGACCAAAATCGTTTCAATGTTTACGCACGGTCAACAATGTTTTGCATGATACGTTTAAATCAGCATGTGTTGCAAGAGGACTTTTAGAAGATGATGAAGAATGGATACAATGCCTTAAAGAGGCTGCAGTTATGAAAACTGGTTATCAATTAAGGAGATTGTTTACTATTATTCTTACTCAGTGCTCTCCACTGCAACCATATGCGTTATGGAATCAATTTTCAATGCATATATGTGATGATCTTGCACATAAGATTCGAACATTGTTTGCCATTTCTGAACCAACTGAGGCTCAAATTGAAGACTATGGTCTATATCTTTTGAATCAAATGCTCCAAGAATCAGGAAAAAGTTTAATTGACTTCCCGCCAATGCCACAACCTTCTACAAATTGGAGTGCAGTAGTTGGTAACAGGTTGATATTCGAACATCAACAACTGCATAATGAGGCACAACAGGCAGATGCAGAAATTATTATTGATCGCCTCAACAATGATCAACGAACAGCTTATGATGCAATCACTTCCTCAGTCTTTGAAAATAAAGGAACTATTTTCTTTTTGAATGGAGGTGCCGGAACAGGGAAAACGTTTTTGTACAATGCGATTGCATTAAAGTGTCGCAGCCTTGGCCATATTGTTATTACTGTGGCTTCATCTGGAATTGCATCATTGTTATTGGTAGGAGGTCGTACTGCTCATTCAACATTTTCCATTCCGTTGGATGTATTGGAAAATTCAATTTGTGGATTTAGCAAGCAATCATTACAAGCAGAATTGTTTAGAGAAACAAAACTTATAATCTGGGATGAAGTTCCTATGCAGCATAGACATTGTGTTGAGGCAGTTGATCGCACACTTCGGGACACTTGTGATAGTGAAAAGCCATTTGGGGGTATCACTGTTGTTCTTGGTGGAGATTTTCGACAAATCTTACCAGTTATAACCAAAGGAGTCCGTAAGCAAATTGTGAATGCATCATTAAGACACTCTTTTCTATGGAAGGATATACATGTTCTGTCTTTAAATTTGAACATGCGCTTGAATCATGCAAATCTTGAAAATGCTAATTTTGCAAAATTCTTGATAGAGGTAATATTTCTTCAAACTTTTTCTCTATTATATGGTTCTGTTAAATTGATGAAATACATTTACGTTTATGTATTTTAATTGATTTTACTTACTATTTTATTTATTTATTTTTATAAATAGATTGGGACCAATCCTCAGGAAATTGTTAAACTTCTATCAACAATACACAAATGCCAAGATCTAAAAGACATAATCTCAGTAGTTTATCCGCAACTGGATGTGGCAATGACATCGACTACAACATTTTTAACTGAATGTACAATTCTTTCTGTATGGAATGATGATGTCAGTGCCATCAATACTGCAGCATTGAATATTTTTCCGAGTAACACACATACTTATTTGGCAGCAGACAAGATGTCTGAAGATGATGAAATTGATCGTACTATAATAAATAGATATCCTAATGAATATTTAAATTCATTAGATCCTTCTGGGCTACCGGCTTTTAAGGTAGAGTTGAAAGTGGGTTGTCCTATAATGTTGTTAAGAAATATTGCACCAAAAGATGGACTGTGCAATGGCACAAGATTGATGGTTTTTAGATGCAATACTCGCATAATGGAAGCTTAAATTTTAATTGGAGAAAAATGTGGCAATTTGGTATTCATACCAAGGATATCCTTGACACCGTCTTCTTCAGAAATGCCTTTCCGAATGACAAGACGTCAATTTCCAGTTCGATTGGCATATGCCCTGCCATTAATAGATCTCAAGGGCAATCTGTGAAATTTGTTGGAGTTGATTTGCGCACACCAGTGTTTAGTCATGGGCAATTGTATGTGGCCCTATCTAGATGCACATCTTTTGATCGTATAAGTGTCCTCCTTTCCAATGATGAGCTAGATTTTACTACAAACATTGTTTATCCTGAAATTTTGTTATAGTGTTACTTATGGATCAAACCACTTTTGTCAAAAGGTACAATTTATTTATTGATAAATTTGTTTCTATTGATTACAAATTGTTATTTTAAAATATTTTACTATATGTGTCGACTTTTGTAGGATTGGGTTAAAAAATATATGGAGCTCAAAAATATAAATACAACTAGATTGCTTCGATGGGGATGTAACAAGGTAATTTCAATTTGAAAGTGTTTTGATATATATATAAATTTTTTTTGCTAATATACTAACTTTTTTTATTTTCATAAATTAGTAGATTGTCGTGCATGCTCCTCACTGGGGATACATACAAGTTGATACGAGGACTTTTTGGAAAGTGATGAGGCGCTCCTAGGATTTCTAAGAAAGAACAAGTTTGAATCTCATATTTATTTTTGTGAAAAGCGTACATATGCTAGCTACGATCCATATTTTGTAAAGTTTCCGATCGATGTGAAATTTATTACTTACAATAGTTTTGTAAAGCCTTTTATCTATGTGAAATTTATAACTAAGTTTAGATGTATGTTAGATAATATTCATTTGAATTATTGATTTATGCTATGAGTTTGTTTTTGTAAATGTAACACACTAGGTGATATATATTTTTTTGTTTTTTTGTTTTTTCTTCCTAATATGCTCTTGAATTAGGTTAAACAAAACTAATCATATTTTTATTTGGTTATCTTTTTATCAGGAAGGGTGTTGCATTTTCTTTGTATTACAGAACATTGGCTGGTGTGCTTAATTTGTTATTTGACATTTTTTTTTTGTATTGCAGAGCACTGGCTGGTGTGCTTAATTTGTTATTTGGCATTTTTTTGTATTGCAGAGCATTGGCTGGTGTGCTTAATTTGTTGTTTATTTTTTTCTATTGCATAGCATTGGCTGGCGTATTTCGTCTGATTTTTATATAGATGTTTCTGTGTTGTGGGACTTACATTTTGTTATTTGTTTAAAATCTTATGCTTTTGTTGTGCTTGAATTTTACGTAGCATTTATGTGTTTACTTTTCACTATTTCGTTTACCTATAAATTTGGAAAATTTATGTTCAAATTGATTTATTCATCAAGTAGTATACAATTTATTTATTTTTCATTTATTTAATTTTCTGCACAATAAACTGACCACCAAACTATAAAAATTGGTAGATTTTAACCATTACATTAAAATTGATGCAAAACTATAGCTTTGAGATCTCTCTTCTTTACTTCAACCAAAACTCACTATACAAAAAAATGTGGATATAGAAATTTATTTGGGTACTGTTATTGGCTAGGATAATAAAATACTTATTTTCTATTACAAATTGCAAGTGGGTTACATAAACAAAAATACTACAATAGTAAATATTTGGTGATATGATCTTTGTTTGCATTTGTGTCATCATACTACAATACTCCAAACTCTTTTCAAAAATCTAATTATAAAATTCATTTGAAAATCCAAAACCATACGGATCATCTATTTATGTTTTCACCTCAAATTTTTTTTCCCAACAAATTAAATAAATTACATTTTAACCCAATAATTTTATATTCAATTGCATTTTCATATATTAATAGTCACCGTGCCTTCAGGCACGAGCATACCCTAGTACATTTTACATCCAACAGTTAGGTAGTATTCGTTTGGTTAACATAGTTGGGTTAAAAAAGTACAAAAAATAAAATAAAATAAGTTAATAAGACAGTGTCACATTCAAATCATAATCATTTCACTTTTTTTTTCACAAAATTAAAAAAGTGAAACCAAACGAACTTTTTAGTCTCAACTTAAAAAAGTCTCAACTCAAAAAAAAAAACTAAAAAAGTCAATGCCAAATGGTGACTAAGTTGTTTGGCTAAGGTTTTTTGAGTTGAATTTTTTTTTAATTTGAGAGTAAAAAGTTTGTTTAGGTTAATTTTTTTTACTTTTTTAATTTTTATGAGAGAAAAAATAAAATGATTCATTTTGCTTGGTTTCACTTTTCCAAAAACACTTTTCAGAAAATTATACTTTCTTATTTTCTGTGTTTTTTTTTGTTTTTACTGAATTTTTTTAATATTTTAAGCAATTTTTTTTTTAATTTTTAGACATACCTAACTTGGATGTATCTAAAAAGTAAAAAATTTGTGAAAAAAACTTTTAAAAATTCACTAAATACCAAAAATATACACACACAAAAAAATGAGAATTCAGTACATTTTTTGTATTTTTATGTATTTATTAATTTTTAAAAAAAAATTTCACAAATTTTTTACTTTTTAAATACATCTAAGTAAGGTGCATCTAAAAAAGTAAAAAAAAAAAATTAATTTTAAAAATATTCAGTGAAAAAAAAAATACGAAAATCAAAAAACTCAGTTTTCAAAAAATTTAATTCAAAAAACTCAAACTAAATACACTAATTATGATTTCGATGTGACATTTTACTTTGTTGGCTTATTTAACATATTTTATCTTTTGTACTTTTTTAGTCCAAAATGCCCTAGCCAAACAGAGCCCAAAATTGTTTATTTTGTAAGTTTTTTTTTAAAAAAAATTATTTATATAAAAATTAAGTTAATCAAATATTAATAGTTACATAATCAAACATATATCTTAAGTAAAATATATATATATATATATATATATATCTTAAAAAAATAAATATGATATGACTATTATGTCTAATTATCTTAGGTTGTGTTTAGTGGAGCTTTGTAATCATAATTCCATCACTCCGTTTACATGCACTGTTTGAATAGAGTTTTGAAAATGTGATTCTATCACACATTTCAAAACATATTTCTCTTTCACGTTTGATAGATTCGTGCATATTCTCTCTCTTTCATCTTCTCCATTCTAAAAAGTAGAGGAGTTTTTAAATTTTGGATCTACCCAGTCATCCTATCAGACGTCTGGCCGGTTAATTGAAACAATGAATTTTTTTTTTTTTGTAATTGCCAATCGCCACATGTTATTTAGAATATATATATATATATATATATATTTGTTTTAATATTTTTTAAATATAGAAATTATTATTTTTAGACTAAAATAACAAATTATTTTTTTTTGAATTGAATGTTAAAAAGAGTTTGATTATGAATTTTGAATAGAATTTTCAATAGAGTTTTAAGTTGTATGTTTGGTTATAAGTTACAAATTTTATAATTAAGTTTTGAAAACTTTTTTCAAAACTCATAATCAAATAATTTTTCTCATTTTATATGTCACATCCAAAATTCAAATCTCTTTTCAAAACTCATAATCAAACAAGTTTTTTCTTTTCAAATCATAATTCCAAGACTCATAAACTCAAAATACAACTCTATTTTCAAATTATAATTTTAAAACTCTACCAAACACTACCTTAATTTTTTGAATATTTGTTAAGATAGGTCTCGAAATGAGCTTATTGAAATCCAACACGATCTATTCAATTGGATGTCTACTGGGAGAGAATCGATTAACTAAAATAATAATAATAATATTTTAGATCATTTATATCGAAATAACAATTCCAAGATAATTTATCTGGATGAAGCATTTTGAAAATTTTGCAACAAAAAGTTATCTTGGGATAAGTTATCTCATCATCTCTTCTTCGAAGGTAAAATAATTTCATATATGTGAGATAACAAAAAAAAAAAAAGATCTTGCTAGATATAATCTTGTATTTGTCTTAAATAGTTGGATTTAATTGCTATGCGAAACTTTGTTTGAAAATTCAATATGGATTTTTTTTTTTTTTTTGAAAATTCTTGCAAAGAGTATTCTAAAAATATAAAATTTATTAAAAACTGATACAAAACATTAAAGATGACATTTTAAAGTTCATACAAAATATACACACAAAAAACTAAAAAATACACAGAATATGATATAAAATAAAAAAGTTGTAAAAAGGTGTGCGAGACAAATTTCTATATAACCCCGCTGGATACACCCAGTGGGGATCGACCCCCAGTGACGTGGGGCGCCCCCACTGGTCAGTTTTCTGTTTTTTTTTTTTTTTTTCTTTCCTCCAATCCCACAGTGCCACGTGGCACTGGGGTGACTGGGTGTAATGTTTACTGGGGGTAGGAAGCATTTTGCATTTCTATATATGCAATAGATTTAACTCTTTAAGCACACTTTCTCATTACACCCAATTAAAAAAATTTAAAATTTCATTTTATTTGTCTGTTTTTCATTATAAAGTACAAATTTATTTAATTTTTTCAACCATTTCAAATTCAATTAGAACTTGAATGAAGTCTTTTATATACAAATGAAAGATTTGAGGTTGAATTTATAAACGTATAAGAAGATTAATTATTGAAAATAGATGATAACTCTAAAGCAGAAGATTGAATAGATGCATATTTTATACAATTTTGTTAAAATCCTTGAAATTCATGATTATAAAACTTTCAAATTTATTCTACATCTTAGACATTAGGTCATTTGGAAACATGAATAAAAAAATAAAAGTTAACTTTTAACTTATTTTGAGTCACATTATCTCTAACATAAAAAAGTTAAAAAGGTAAAAAATGATCAACTTTTATCCATCTTTCTAAAACACCCTATTATTTGGTTAAAGGCTATACTAGTCAAATTATTAATGTCAAATTATTCATTTCAAATCCATAAATTCGAATGGAACCTAAATATTTAATTATACTAAAATCTTCTTTGATAGATTTAATATTCCAAAAATGTTAAAAGATTTTAAAATTTCTATCAAATGTCTTACATTGGTATAAAATCACATGGTGTAAATTTCACATCCATGTAAGATATTTAATAAAAATTTTAATAGAATTTTTGAGATCTTTAACGCTACTCTTTATATTCTCTCTTTCATTTCTTTCTCTACCTTCTCCATATCTCCTTTTGTGTGTGGATGTATGCATCTTAATATAATTTTATTTTCATCTTCTATGGAGGTATGTGATCACTTTTAAATCATGAGGATCATTATACAGAAAATCAAACTAATAACAGAAAAAGAAAAATGGTGGATTAACTTGAGCATATCTCTAAATATAATTGAGACATTCAAATGAAAATTAAGTTGTAATTTTGTTAAGATTTCAACTCAAAATTGTCCACGAGTCGAAATCCCATATTCCAGCGAACAAACTTTTGACGTTCATCTATTATATTAAAAAAAGAAAGAAAAGGAAAGCGATTAACATATTTGCAATCAATTTAAATACTGAAAATGGGATTAACAAATAAAATAAATGAATATAGAAATTTTATTGCAGCATAATATATTTTATTTACTGTCTATACAACAACCAACTCTCATAAAAAAAAAAAAAAAATACCCTCACAAAACAACTAAAAATTTCTCACATCAAAATTCACTCAATGCCTAAAGAAAGCGAGAAAAGAGATAACGAGAGAGTAACCAACAATGGCGCCGGAAACCGGCACTGAGAACGCCGCACCGGCGTCCGGCGACGGTGCCGGAGTCATCGCGGTATCCTGAGCCGAGACGACGGTGGCGGCGGCCATGAAGAAGACGGCGAGGACGAAGGCTAGGACGATGGTAACTTGAGCCATGAGTGATTGTAAAAGAGAGATAAGAAAGGAGGGACTTGTAGAAGAGTGAAATTCAAACGTTGAAGAACAGAGAGAGAAAGCTGAGGTGTTTGTTTCTTGAGAAAGTTGCGAGTGAAGGAAAAGAAAGAGGAGGGGTTCGGTATTTATAGAGATGGGTTTTGAGAGCGTGTGGACCCCGCAATTAAGGTGTGATAGGTGGCATTGTCTGATTGGTTCACCAGAACAGCTGTCACAAGCACCGCATAGGAGTGTGA
Organism: Camellia japonica; assembly: GCA_030407325.1. Classification (NCBI taxonomy): domain Eukaryota; kingdom Viridiplantae; phylum Streptophyta; class Magnoliopsida; order Ericales; family Theaceae; genus Camellia; species Camellia japonica. Next base: position 6,852,149 of record JAPPVO010000017.1, on the reverse strand, counting down.
CACGTTGTATGAATCGGACTGGCAGCAGCTGGCAGTTCGCTGGCCGTCCAGCCGTTTTAAAAAAGTGCTTTTTTTTTTTTCTTTCTTTTTTAAAATTAAATTTGCTTCTCAATTAAATTTCAACTTATTTTATTTTATTTTTACCATCAATCTAAACACCTAGATCATAAAATTAAATTGAATAATTTATACTGGAATTACAATTCTGATATAATTTAAGTAGAGGAATGCATTTTTATTTCGGAATAAGTGGTATCACGTCTCTCTCTTGAGACAAAATAATAATAATAATAGAGTATATATGAAAGAAAATGAGGGAAATGTTAAATTTAAGGGTAAATTACACTTACACTCCTGAGGTTTGAGTTTAATACATATTATCTCTTGACGTTTGGAAAATTACACTAGCCCCCTGTCATTGTAATTATTTAGACGGAATAAAGACATTGAATTCATACACTCTCTCTTTTTTTGTTTTGCTTTACTTTTTCTTTTTTTTCCCATTTCCTTTACTGTTTTTTTAATGTAATTTTCTCTATTTTTCTATTAGGGGTTGTTACCTTTTATATAAGTATGGGGGTTTGTGAAATGAGACTATTAACCACAGGGGTGAGATTGTAATTTCTAAAACGTCAGGGAGTGGGTAATAATTGGACCAAACCTCAAGGGTGTCAATGTAATTTACCCTAAATTTAATGAGATATAAGTTATGTTTGGCATGATTTTTTTTGGTTATTTTAGTTACAAAAAGATAAAATAGGCAAAAAAATTAATAAAATAAAATGTCATATTCAAACCACAATCATTTTATTTTTTTTCTTACAAAAGTCAAAAAAGTGAAAAAGCTCATCGCAAACAAGACTTTTTTGTCCCAGTTAAAATAATCAAAAAATTAAAAAACTAACTCACATTCCATACGAAAACATGATCTTGTATGTGTCCTAAACAATTTATATATAATTGTTACTAATTTTTTATTTTTAAAATTTTATATCTGAGCTTATTTTAAATGTTTTAGAAAGATAATTCTAAAAATACAAAGCTCGAGAGGGGCACACAACTTGCTTTTATTTATACCATATATTTAACTTTTTAAAATCATTTCGGAATTAGTGTATTTAGTAACTCATGTACAATCTCAACTGAAAGGTTAAGAGATCAATTCTTATCATATGTAAAGATTTATTATTTACTATAGAGAGTTCAGGAGGCCAATCCTTATCATATCTAAACTATCAGAGGAGCTTTTCTTATCATTAGCTCTTTCTTGTAATTCTTATAGTTGCTTACCCAAATTAATGTAATTATATTGATATTTGTAAATACTTTTCTAATTGAAAAATAAAATGAAATAAAAAATCATTTTTTCATAACATTCAACATAACATTTTAATTTTATCTTTGTACATCTTTTGTAATTTCAAACATCCCAATCTCTATTCTTAAACTCTCTTGCTCTCTTCTTCTATGCATCTTCCTCTCTCCCTTCTCATTCTATTTTCCATTAGTTCCGTTACCCCAAATGAGGATGGCAGAGGGTCGGAGGAAGGAGCCACAGGTGACGACATCGGGCGGGGAAGGGATGAATTGGGGGTGGCATGTAAAAGATTTATTTATTTGCATTTAAATTTTGTTCAGTGCCTTAATTATTCGAACAATCTCAAAATATTCGATGAACAACTGTCAAACAATCTCATTTTGTTCAGGAATTAGGAATAAATTGAATTTCGATTCTAATTTTTCAAAAAACTAATATCTACATTAAAATCATACAAAATACAACCAAATAACTATTATAACAAATGTGGATCAATAGTATCTCACTTGTAAAGTTTTTCACTACATTATTGATTGAGAACATATCGTAAACAATATCACATGATACTTCAAGAGTAAAAAATAATTAGATAAATAGTAAAAGTTTATTTATAGTAATCAATCAGATCAATACAATACATAATCATTCCCTCTAACTATCATCATGAGTCATGACAAAAGATCATAACCAATACTATCATGAAGAAGATCATCTCCATCACCACAAAACACACTCTTTGCAAGAAACAATGGTGTACCCAACGGCAATAAAACAACTTATCCAAAAACAAAATCAGTGCAAGAAAACAGCAACAAGAGAGAACAACAGAGAAGAACAAATCAATGTCTCGGAGACCGGCAACGCAAAGCCGACACCGGCATCCATCGGAGGTGACGGAGCAATGGTCTGAGCCATGGCGGCCGATGCACAGAACAACATTGCCATTGCCATGGCAATAAGGATATGAATTGCAGAGCTGCCAAAATTTGCCATTTCTATGTTTTTGTTTTGAGGTGAAAACAGAGAAAAAGTTAAGAGATGAATGGATAGGCTTTGAAGTGTTTGAATAGTTTTTGGTTTGTGTTTTGGGACATAAGATGAGTCTCATTTATAGAGGCCTTTTTGGTGTGTGAAACCTTTTAAGTAGGTAACTTGCACGTTTTTTTTTGACTCTCGAATTTTCATTTGGAAATTTAGTTTAATCCCCCAAATTCTAATTGTAACAATAAGGTTGTTAAAATTCAATTCATGTTTCAATGCATGACTAGTTTAGTCGCTCACTGTTAAATACATAGACAAAAAATTTCATACGATGAATAAATTATGAGTAAATTATCATGTACGTGTTTGTTTGAGTTTAAAAAATATAAGTAATGTTAAAAATCTACACATTTATATTTACAAATTCACTTACAATAACGTGGCATAGGAGTTAAGTTCATTATTATTAAGTGTGTAACAAATAAAAAATTGACACATATCCTGACACATTATTGTGGATAGAATTGAGAGTATTTTTTTAGGATCTCAAACATTTTTCAAAAAATATATTCTTAAAATTTTAAAAATTATTTCTATTCCCAAAAAAATCATGTAAAAATTATAAAAACTAACCCAATCAAAATAATTTACTCCATTAAAATTTAAGAGAAATTACAATTCAATGTAAACTTTTGTGAATACTTTCAGATATGTGGTAAATTTCATAAACATTTAAACTTTTAAATTTTTTCATAAATTCATTATTTTTTTATAAAAAAATTACAGTATTGTAATTTTTTTCTTTTGTGTTTTGTTTTGTTAAAAAAAAAAAAAAATCAATTCTAAAGATATGCCTTTTCTGTAAAGGCTTATGCGACCCAGAAAAGCAAAGCCAACAGGTTGGCCACGTGTTCACATCACGGGGTCCACAAACGGTTTTACTCACCTGAATACTTCCCATACAGCAAAGCACACAGCAAGAAAATGTTTTTCTCCAATGATTTACTGCCACGTCATCATTCATTGCTTACGAACGACGTGTCTTCAGCTGATTAGTTGGTTTTAGCTTCTTCCTGTACACCTAAACGCTGTTGATTTTCTCTCCAAACATTTCTGGTGCGCTTGCCAAATCACGTAGCTATTTTGGCGTGACGTAAGTGCAATGGTGTCCATTGGATTGTGGAGAAGTTACTGGTTGGTCAGGGTCAGGGCAGTGGTAGAACAGTCTATTAAATATTTTATTAAAGTTTCATTTTAAGAAGTCATAACTTTAGTTTAAAAGTTAAAAAATTATTATTTTTTATATATTTTTTAATAAAAAATCAAAAAAATATTTCAAACAATAAATTTTTTTTATCTCATATTTTAGTTAAAAAATTATTAAAATAATCTGTTTTCAAATGAGACTTAAATTTGAGTAAAAAATCAATTTGATATCAAGTGCTCTAACGGAGGTTTGTGAAGCATCGATCGACCAAGCGGATGTTCGGCTGGTAGACCGGTCAGTGTAAATTTTTTATAAATTTTTGCCTTAAGATAGTCATCTAGAGGGTCGATTGGCAGATGTACAGCCGATCGACCGGTCAATGTAAGTTTTTTATAAATTTTTTTCTTGAGGTGGTCATCCAGTGATGAAAATCTAACAGCATTAAACTGTGATTTGATGAAAGGTACATTGATCCTTAATTTGATAAAAAAAAATAAAATTTTAAATTTGATACTTATTTGATGAAATCATCAGAGCAAGAAAATGAATTATTTTTTATCAAATTTAAATTTAATAACAGATTTGCATAACCATTATAGATGATCTTACGTGCTGCACTACATGTATTGTGATCGATAGAATAGATAAAATTTATAATTTTATATTAACATTTGTGATTAATTTGGGAATGATGACGTATACTCTGGATCAATCAATAATTGTGAGACGAGGGGGCCAGCACAGGACGTTCCGTAGTCCACATCACATCAAATCATCACAGCTAAAATAAATTAATTAATTAATTAAATATATAAATAAATTAATTAAATATACGGAGAAGGGCAAGATCGTCTTTTTGTAATTAAACAGTGTTCTAGATTGGCGCCGATCATTGAGACGATGATTGATGAAATCGCGGAAAGGTGGTGTGTTTTCATCTTCCCCCTAAATCATGTCTATTTAGGTGGGAATATAGCCGTTTTTTTAAAAAATTTTTTTTTAAAAAAAAGATTTGGGGAATATAGAAGTTAAATGCCTCAAAAAAAATTAAAATTTTTTTTGAAAAAAAAACTTGGGTAAATATTAATAAAATGGAAATGTTATCAGTGATTACATTTTAAAATTTTCAATATATATACCGAATGAGAAAAAAATAATTTTAAAATCATAGAATAATTTAATTAGTCCCTATCTTTTCTAACACCACGATTCTCCACCGTGCTATTTTGAAACAAGATCAATTTTAGTAAAACTTGTAAAATATTCATAATTTTTATTTGCACTTAACATAGTTTACAGTATAGTTGTCAAATTAGAATAGTGAGAGGGAGATTTGTCAAGTATAAGACCAACGTAATTCGATTTTTTGATGCGCAACAAATATCTTTTTCTAGTTAAGTTGCAAGATGTTATTAAAGACAAAATCTCGAGCTTTTTTGTCTCGTAAAATTATCAGTTTAGCATTGTTTTTTTTATTTTTTTAGTCTACCAAAAAGATAAAAACATGACCCTTCTCCGAGTTCATCAAATATTCTTGTTGGCATTGTTCAAGATGTTGGAACAATCTTCACTGTATTTAAAAGATTTTAATTCTATTGTGTACAAAACAACAATTAGAATTTAAAGAAATAAAGAAAAGGAGAGAATATGTTTGATTACAAAAATCAAACCCGAAATAATAAATAAATAAATAACAGATTTTATTTTGTTACAAAAAACAAAATTAAAATCTGATTAAATAAACAAATAAAAAGCAGAATAAAATTAAACAACTTACTTGATTAATTTCTTTGAATAATTATCTGATCAAGTCCAGTGTTTGACACTGTGTCCTTAAGACAGATTCGTCCTCTCCACGGTGCTTTCAGAATTTGGACGTCTATCTCCCAGGATAAAATGATCTACTACAAATAATAGCAGCACTACAAATTGTTTGCCTAACGAACACACTAAGTGTTTATACTCTCTCTGACAAGAAAATGATGCAGCAACATGAAGAGAATGTTTTCAGAATTATGAAGGACGGAAATTTGAGATCACTAAATCCAAATGAGGGCTGTCCTATTTATAGATGGAATGGTGGCTCTAGGTTTTAAATTAAACATGTACTGTACCTGTTCAATTTGAATTAAACAGATACAAACAGGTTAGGCACTGTTTGGTTTGAAATTCAAACAGATTTAAATCTGTTGGGTTCAAAAACGGGAAGGGCCCTGTTTGGATGACCAATAAATCCGAACCCGTTTAATTCTGTTTGAAAACGGGAAGGGCCTTGTTTGGATGAACATTAAATCCAAACCAATTTAATTTGAATTCTTTCAAATGTTTTTGGCCCAAAAAGATTAGTATTGGGGCGAACAAGCCCAACCCAACCTCACACCATGCACCCGCGCCCAAGCCCAGCCCAGCTCGCCCGACCGACCGGACGGACGGCGGCGGCGCGCGTGTGTGGTGGTTTTTGGGTCCAATGGGTCTAGCCCATTTTGTCCATAACCTCTCCCTCTAAAACACTTGGGTACCCCTTGGGGCACACCCCAAGTACCAAACCCATGCCTTATAAACCCTTTCAAAACCTCCCACCAAATCAATGTGGGACAAGCTTATTCAAACCTTTAAGGAATTTCCACCAAAACACCATTTCCATGGAGCATACTTTGGCTTCAATTTCCCATTCACTCGGTAATGGTTTTAAGCAACCAAATATACCACGTGAATCACAACGCGGCATAGAACGCGTTACCACTTTGACCCGTGTAAATCAATGCACGGAGCCCACCTAAAAATTAGACCAAACTTAGGAAAAAATTCTGGTTTTACCCAGAATTTTATAACCATTTCCAACAATCCCCCACATGAATGGAATTTGATGACAACGGAAATGCAACAATATGCAGATTTATCGAAAGAGTATAAGTCGAAAATATCTTGCATCAGGATAGGTAGTTTTCGGCCTTGAACCTTCCCTAGTGATAACCTATCGGACTTACTGGCTAACCAATGGACGCGATGCCTTGAATTGTTCAGCCGTTTGTGTAAGCCAAGACAATAGATTTCACACAAAATATCTTTTGACACATCGTGGTTCTCACTGTTGTGTTCATTTTGGCCTTGAACGCTCCTGGTTTTCATGAGTGTTTCTAGAGAATGTAGCCTTTTTCATTCTCATAGAACGGCCCCAGTTCAACACTCATATAGGTGATTCTTATTTGAGTATCTCCTTATACTCGTCTTGATTTTATCCCTTAATCAAGATATAAGTAATCATTAAAAGCAAAGCTTATCCTTATACCCCTGCAGACAACATATGTTGCAGATATCACTCTCACCATAGGAATGGGTAGGAATTTTAATCCCTTGGTGATTTCTGGCGAGCCATACATAACTTAGTTGTCCCTTTGAACTTAGTTCTTGGGATCTCCAGTCATATAAGTAGGGTTACCATTATGACGACTCTTATGTAATAGGCTTTAATCCCATCCCCTTTGATGAACTATACACTAGCTCTTTTGTCAAACCTTTTGTTAACGGATCCGCAATATTCTCTTTAGATTTTATATAATCTATTGAGATTATCCCGTTTGACAACAATTGCCTTACGGTATTATGTCGACGACGAATATGTCGTGACTTACCGTTATACATATGATTCTGTGCCCTGCCTATTGCAGATTGACTATCACAATGAATGCAAATAGCTGGCACAGGTTTTGGCCACATTGGAATGTCTTCTAAGAAGTGACGAAGCCATTCTGCTTCTTCACCTGCTTTGTCTAAAGCAATGAACTCGGATTCCATTGTGGATCGTGCGATGCAAGTTTGTTTCGTGGACTTCCAAGAAACAGCAGCGCCTCCTAGAGTAAAGACATATCCACTAGTGGATTTTGAATCTTTAGTATCCGATATCCAATTTGCATCACAATAACCTTCAAGTACTGCTGGATATCGAGTAAAGTTCAAACCATGATCACGGGTGAATCTTAGATATCTAAGAACCCGAATGATCGCTTTCCAATGGTCTTCTCCGGGGTTACTAGTGTACCTACTCAATTTACTGATAGCATAAGCTATATCAGGACGAGTACAATTCATTAGGTACATTAGGCTTCCAATGATTTGAGAGTATTTTAACTGAGACACTGCATCACCTTTATTTTTCGATAAATAAAGACTGATGTCTACAGGTGTTCTTGCTAAATTCAAATCATCCTTGATAAATTTATCAAGAATTTTCTCAATATAATGAGATTGAGATAATGCATATCCGTCAGATGTTTTAGTAATTTTCATTCCTAATATAACATCTGCGACCCCCATATCTTTCATATCAAATCTTTTGTTAAGCATTTGCTTAGTTGATTTGATCATGTTTTGACTGCTTCCAATGATAAGCATGTCATCCACATAAAGACAAACTATGACATATCCTTGGTCAGTGTTTTTAACATAGACGCATTTGTCACATTCGTTTATCTTAAACCCATTAGTAAGCATTGCATGATCAAATTTTTCATGCCATTGCTTAGGTGCTTGTTTTAATCCATAAAGGGATTTTACAAGTCGACAAACTTTCTTTTCTTGCCCTGATACAACAAACCCTTGGGTTGCTCCATATAGATCTCTTCATTTAGATCACCGTTTAAGAAAGCTGTTTTAACATCCATTTGATGTATTTCTAAATTAAACAACGCTGCTATAGCAATAAGCATGCGAATGGATGTTATTCTTGTCACAGGGGAATATGTGTCAAAATAGTCCAGACCTTCCTTTTGTCTGTAACCTTTAACTACAAGTCTTGCTTTATACTTGTCAATTGAACCATCTGCTTTCATTTTTCTCTTGAATATCCATTTATATCCAAGAGGTTTAGAACCTGGTGGAAGATCCACCAATTCCCAAGTATGATTTTGCATAATGGATTCAATTTCATTATTAACAGCCTCTTTCCACAAAGGTGCTTCAGGACCTGTCATTGCTGCCTTAAAGCTTTGAGGTTCATTTTCTAACAAGTATGTCAGAAAATCTGGACCAAAGGATTTTGATGTTCTCGCTCTCTTACTTCGTCTTGGTTCATCATCAGTTAAATCCTGTTGGTTGAGACCATTACTAGTCTCTTGTGTTTGATTGTCATTAGTCTCTTGACTTTGTGTACAATCATAAGTTCTTTTCTGTGAACTTAATTCATGTCCTTTCTTGTAAGGAAAGACATGTTCAAAAAACACAGCATTCCTTGACTCTATAATAGTGTTCACATTTATATCAGGTATTTCTGATTTATAAGTCAGAAACCGATATGCACTACTATTCTGAGCATAACCAATAAACACACAATCTACTGTTTTTGGTCCAATCTTAGTCTTTTTAGGAACAGGAACTTCAACTTTTGCCAAACACCCCCACACTTTTAAGTATTTGTAGGAAGGTGGTCAACCTTTCCATAATTCATAAGGAATGCTTTTGGTTTTCTTGTGGGGTATTCTATTAAGAACATAATTAGCAAACAATATTGCTTCCCCCCACAAGTTCTGTGGTAAGCCTGAATTTAGTACATGCCATTCATCATTTGTTGTCTATGATGTACTTGATTCATAAATTTCAAATCCAAAAATCCAAAATAATTATGACTACACAAATCAGAATTAATGTTTTGACAAAATCATCTCCTCATAAAAAATTTGCCTAAGAGACAAACAATTCAAAAACCCAATTGATTGTATACAATCTTGCAACTCATTTATAAATAAATGTCACTGTCATAAAAATATTTGTGACAGAAGAAAATTAAATTATCTCAACTAATGCAAGAGATACACCACATATAATAAAATGGTTTATGGTTTAACAATTTCTACTACACAAGTAAAATAATTATTAATGACATCTCATTCAAAATAAATCAATAATCAACATAAAAGATTTCTTAAATTACTTCCTAATTAAACGGAACGATATAATTACATACATCTTCATGTTTAAATTTCTCTGGTATTTAAACACCCATTCAAAATTGATTAGAAATATTCAAATTAACCTGCTTATGTCCAAAGTCGACATAACAATTTATCATTCCAATCACTTGAAATTATTGTTAAGAAATAACTTGAGTTGATATCATACATGCATATCAAACGCATCAATCAATGATTTAACAAAATAAAGCAATCATGCATGATCCCATCACTTGCATCAAGAAATAAAAGGATTCTCAACTCATAAATGAAATCCAACGCATTTAAACTTTAAACTTCAAAATGACAAAACATACCTTCATTTAATAAGTTTGATTTGTACATAAATAAACAAATTAAATATGCATTAAAATGTTCTTGTGAATATATATTATATATATATATATATATATTTTCCGACTCGAGTGTAGAAACAATTCAAGACTATGAATCCACATTGTAATAAAAATAAAATTAGTTTGTAAAACTAATATTTTACTCTAGAAACAAATTCTTCCATGTATACTCATGATGAATTATGATAAAGTCAAAAGAATTAACACATTTTTACAAAGGGTTCAAAAATAAGTGGTCTACCAAACGAAACCATAAGTCACTTACAAATTTAACAGATTGTCACAAAGTTACATGATTGATTAACAAAATTAATTTTCTAGTTACTAAAACCAGAAAATAAATTACAATACAAAATAATTTTATTTTCCTTGTTACTAAAACTAGTAAAATAAAATACCGAAATAATATCTGATTACAAAAATCAGAAAACCAAACCACAAATTAATTTTCTAGTTACTCAAACCAGAAAATAAATTATAACACAAAATAATTTTATTTTTCTTGTTACTAAAACTAGAAAATAATATAATTTTATTTTCCTTGTTACTAAAACTAGAATATAAAATATCACAAAAATATCTGATTACAAAAATCAGAAAACACAAAATAATTTTCTAGTTACTAAAACCAGAAAATAAATTCTAGTTACTAAAACCAGAAAATAAATGATAACAACAAAATAATTTTATTTTCCTTGTTACTAAAACTAGAAAAATAAAATACCAAAATAATTTTCTGTAACACCAAATAATATTCTGCAATTGTTAATGACACCAGTATATTACTACTAGTTGTCAAAGAAAAGAGACAGTATATTACTACTATCTGTCAAATAGCATAAACCACTATTTGTTTTTCCAACCAGAATATTACTTTGGAAACACAGAAAATTAAATACAATGAAGATACCAAAAAGATTCTGTCTTAAGATTGTTGGAACAATCTTCACTGTATTTAAAAGATTTTAATTCTATTGTGTACAAAACAACAATTAGAATTTAAAGAAATAAAGAAAATGAGAGAATATGTTTGATTATAAAAATCAAACCCGAAATAATAAATAAATAAATAACAGATTTTATTTTGTTACAAAAAACAAAATTATAATCTGATTAAATAAACAAATAAAAAACAGAATAAAATTAAACAACTTACTTGATTAATTTCTTTGAATAATTATCTGATCAAGTCCAGTGTTTGACACTGTGTCCTTAAGACAGATTCGTCCTCTCCACGGTGCTTTCAGAATTTGGACGTCTATCTCCCAGGATAAAATGATCTACTACAAACAATAGCAGCACTACAAATTGTTTGCCTAACGAACACACTAAGTGTTTATACTCTCTCTGACAAGAAAATCATGCAGCAACATGAAGATAATGTTTTTAGAATTATGAAGGACGGAAATTTGAGATCACTAAATCCAAATGAGGGCTGTCCTATTTATAGATGGAATGGTGGCTCTAGGTTTTGAATTAAACAGGTACTGTACCTGTTCAATTTGAATTAAACAGATACAAACAGGTTAGGCACTGTTTGGTTTGAAATTCAAACAGATTTAAATCTGTTGGGTTCAAAAACGAGAAGGGCCCTGTTTGGATGACCAATAAATCCGAACCCGTTTAATTCTGTTTGAAAACGGGAAGGGCCTTGTTTGGATGAACATTAAATCCAAACCAATTTAATTTGAATTCTTTCAAATGTTTTTGGCCCAAAAAGATTAGTATTGGGGCGAACAAGCCCAACCCAACCTCACACCATGCACCCGCGCCCAAGCCCAGCCCAGCTCGCCCGACCGACCGGACGGACGGCGGCGGCGCGCGTGTGTGGTGGTTTTTGGGTCCAATGGGTCTAGCCCATTTTGTCCATAACCTCTCCCTCTAAAACACTTGGGTACCCCTTGGGGCACACCCCAAGTACCAAACCCATACCTTATAAACCCTTTCAAAACCTCCCACCAAATCAATGTGGGACAAGCTTATTCAAACCTTTAAGGAATTTCCACCAAAACACCATTTCCATGGAGCATACTTTGGCTTCAATTTCCCATTCACTCGGTAATGGTTTTAAGCAACCAAATATACCACGTGAATCACAACGCGGCATAGAACGCGTTACCACTTTGACCCGTGTAAATCAATGCACGGAGCCCACCTAAAAATTAGACCAAACTTAGGAAAAAATTCTGGTTTTACCCATAATTTTATAACCATTTCCAACAAGATTTGGTAAAATGTAAACTCACTTTTAGGTAGAGAAATGAAATTGTTTCCCCTTTTTACTTGGTCTGATGAAAGTTTTATGATAATTGGCTAGTAAGGAAGAATGTCCATATTTGTTTCTGGCTTTCTCATTTCTAAAAATGATTTAGACAATTGTATTTAAAGAAAAATGAATGATGTGAAATGACCAATATATATAAAGACTCCATTGTCTATATACACCACATTAGAGAAGTGAGAGAGAGATTTATGACCAGACATGGGCCAAGCTAGTTTGGGTTTTGGTCGAGGTTTTAATTCGGGCAAAGTGGGGCCGCACGCTCGACCGATGTCTTAGCACGGTCAAATGTTGGATACGCGTTGGACTCTTCACCCGGTCAAGTTAAGAACAGATGTTGAGATGTTAGCTTGGTCTAGAGATAAACATTTCATCAAGAGTTGGACGAGACTTGTCCCCGGTAGACTTGGTAGGCCAGGTTCAGCCGTGCAGGAGCTCGTTGTGAATTGACAAGACTAGTTGAGCCGACGTTCAGGCTTATCTGTCAAGACTGGACAAGTAGTGCGGTCCTGAGGAAAGATTGTGGCGCCGTGCTGAGTACAACTCGGTAGGAAGTGCTACGTAGCATGATTGGATTGTAGGAAAGAGATTCCGTCATTCGTACGCATCAATACCATTGGACAGTTTCACCATTGGTATTTAGATGTATTTGTGCCTACACGTGGAGAGAGACAAAAGGGTAGTGCATCTATGTGTCTAGTAAATAACGAGCAGGATGGTGCACGCACAAACTATATAAACGACGCGGCGCCTCCATCCACAAGTCTAGAACTCTTACATACTGAGACATTCTGGTTATCAGAGCACTCTCTTTTTTGTCTTCTCTCTCTCTCTCTCTAAAACTGTGCTAATTTAACCATTGGGAGGGGTGTTCCGGCCACCACCCGTCGGGTAGCTCACCATTGTTGTGCTCTAAGATTATTTGGAGTGAAGTGAAACTTGGACACGAGGAGTACGGAGAGCGATGAATATTTGCTCCCCGTACAAGGAGCATCAAGTATTGATTTTAGTTTTAAATGTAATTTTTAAAGCATGACATGTTTTGTGATTAAATCCCCTTACCTTAGTGTATGTTTATTTGTGATATTAAGGGGTTGTTTGGAATGTTCTAAATAAGTGTATTTTTTGACTTTTTATAAAAAGATGTGTAGAAAAGTAAAGAGGAGATGTTGATTGATGTGACCCAAAAAAGATAAAAAGATAAAAAGTGTGGACTTATTTAGTCTTCCCAAACCTGACCTAAATGAGGGATACAAGGTAGAAAAGCGAGTACCACTTAGAAAATACCTGGTATTTAATTGCAAGGTAATGAAGAGATTATCAGTATTTAGTGACAAAGATTGGACCTTATATTTTTTTTTAGTTTGATGTTCGTTTAGCATGGTGTTCGTTTCAATTAATTCCTTATCGTGATCTACTACCATTTTTTTCTTTCAATTAATTCCTTATCTTTTGTCATGCTTGCTTGATAATAAATTTAAAGGAGATCAAAATCCCCCTCTCTCTCTCTCTCTCTCTCTCTCTCAATAAGATACCCTGTAATGTCTCCTACCTTTATGATTGGTACAGCTTCTTACATTGTGCACCATGTGATTGGTTCTGATATACAAGAAACTAATTATTTATCATATAATAAATCAAAAAACTAAAATCTATATTTACAAAATTACAAAAGAGGACAACCCTTTTTATTTGAAACAAATGAGATAAATTGTGAATATACCCTACTTAGGTTGTACAACAAGACTACGCATCCACGTTCATTAATTTACATTATGAAATTATAGACCCCTTCATCTTCCTTGAATTTGAATTGGTCCATTTACCACTTATATTGTCTTAATTTCAATATATAATTCAACACCTTGAATGGATTATGTATTTCACCACGTCTCTCCTCATGTCAATATTTTTAGGTTTCTTTGACATATTCAAAAATTCAAAGTATTTAAAAATGGCTCATTCAAACAAATAGACAAGGTGGAATATGGGCTCATTCAAATAACTAGGTTGTTGTTTCAAGTTTGTTACAATTAATCAAATGGTTTCCTAATCATTATAACTAATTATTATATTTTATAAGTCAAGTAATATTCAATTGCTTTGTCAATTTTCAACTACTTGAGAGAGAGAGAGAGAGAGAGAGAGAGAGAGAGAGAGAGAGAGAGAGAGAGAGAGAGAGAGAGAGAGAGAGAGAGAGAGAGAGAGGAGTTACTTCCCCAATAGATATCTCTGTAATGGTTTTATTGGGATGAATTCAATGATCTATATGTTTAATACTAAACAAAATTGTGACTTTTAGTGGTTTTAAAAAATATGTGATATTTTATTACATTATTTTATTTTAATTTTAAATTACAATCATTGAATTACATATTTGATTGTCATGACTTGAAGTAATAAAAAAATACAAGATCATTGCAGAAAAAACATTGTAGATGATCCTTATCATGTTACATATTATCAAAGTATTTGAAAAATGCTATGGACCCCAAGTAATCTACCAAATTTTACATCAAATCTCTCACATGGGGGGGTGTGGAATCTATTAGAAATGGTTTTGGAAAAATCATATTTTTCATTAACTTTGGTCTAATTTTTAGGTGGGGCCCATGCGCCAAAGTTGGTGGGTCTAAGTAGTAATGGATTCTATGCCGTATTATGATTCACGTGATATATTTGGTTGCTCAAAACCATTATCAGGTGAATGAGAAATTGAAGCCAAAGTGAGATTCATGAAAATGGAGTTTTTGGTGAAATTTCCTAAAAGTTTGGTTTAAGGCTTGTCTCACACTGATTTAGTGGGCATACTTTGAGTGAATTTACAAGGCTTGAGTTTGGAACTTAGGATAGACCCTAAAGGGCACCCAAGTTTTGTAGAAAGGGAGGTTATGGGCAAAAGTGGACTGGACCCATTGAACCCAAAATTAAACAAACGCGCGCGCCGCCGTTCGTTCGTTCGGTCGGTTGGGCTAGGCTTTGGTGCTAGTGTGAGGTTAGGTTGGGCTTGTCCGGCCCAATACTAATTATTTTTTGGGCCAAAAACTTTTGAATTTTATTTTTCTAAAATTAAATTCTAATTTTTTGGAATTTGAATTTCGAAAATTAATTCCAAAAATTCTGCCTGGTTTTTCCTCCACCAAAATTCTGCCCGGTTTTTATCTGTTTGAATTTAAATTCGAACAGATTCAGTATCTGTTCAAATTCAAACCCAAACAGTGCCTTACCTGTTCAAACAGGTTTGCACCTGTTTAATGCAAACCTAACAACCACAATTTCTCCTATAAATAGTGTCACGACCCAAACCCACCCCTATGGGTTTAGCACCGTAACCGGCCAGTAATCCTAGATTACCGAAGGCCTGCTTGACAGTAATACAGTAAAACAGAGTACAGGGGCTTGGCGGAAGCCAATACAATAAATAAACAATGCCCAATGAGCTGTGACAGTCTGTATGCAAAAAGACTTTTCATACATTCACATATATATACGGTACAGAACAGTATGCAAAACATTTACAAACATTCAGAACAGGGATCAAGTCCCTATTAACCAGTACAGTGTAGTCTATACAGTCTATACAGTAAACAAAACAGTACGGGAGGGGAAAAACTAAAACACCCCTAAGCCTTAGCTTGGCAGGCTCGGAACCTCGCAGTGAGGCATATTGGTTGGCTTGACAAAACTGGAGTTTACCCTGACGCTTCTAGCATTGATCCGGTGCCTGTACACCTACATATATATATGAACAGTGAGCTAAAGCCTAGTGAATAACATAATGCGTAAAGAGGTTTAGAATGAATGTCCTTACAGTACAGTAATGAAAACAGTTCATTAAATCAGTATTTCAGTCTTTCAGTCAATCAGTCATATGTGGTACATCCATTAGCATAACAGTAAACAGTAGGTCTTGAAAGACCGAACAGTAATAATGGCCATCAATCAGTAACCAGTAGTGGTTCCACAAGGGAACCGACAGAGATCTCTATAACAGTAACAGTAAACAGTAGGTGCTAAGGACGCCACAGTACAGTTCAGAAATAAAGGACATACATTCATTTAGTAATCAATATCAGTTCAGTAAACAGTTCAGTTCAGTATTCAAAAGATAATCATTTTGAACATATCTTTACATAATTGTTACTCATAGAGTTCTGGGCTACAGTGAACTAGAGCGTCTCCTCGGAATGCCAACCCTATACAGTTAACAGATTGAATACACACTAAGTTTCACAGTTGGGGAAGGATAATAACTTAATCCCTAATTTGCCTCGGTGTGTTTAACATCTATATCCTCTTTAGGATGCCTTAAATATGCCCTAGGAATGCTTAGGATGGAAAAAGGATGCAAAGGTGCACTTTTGAACACTTTACAAAATTTGCTGAAAATAGGGGTCTCGCTCGAGCGAGGATTCCTCCGCTCGAGCGGACATACAGACAAAAGAGCTCCGCTCGAGCGTGGATTCCGTCGCTCGAGCGGACTATGTGCTACAGTAAAAATACTGGATGCTCAGAATTTACGCTCGATGCTCGCTCGAGCGTGAGACACAGCTCTTCGCTCGAGCGTAGGTCCCTTCGCTCGAGCGTACGCCTGCGCGCACCAAGATTCTGAGAGCTTGCAATTTACGCTCGAGCCACCATTCCTTCGCTCGAGCGTAGCTCAGAGTAAATGGTGGTCGCTCGAGCGTAGAATCCTTCGCTCGAGCGTAGAAGCCAAATTCTGGAATTTCCAGATTTGCCTCCCAAGCTCAAACCAAGCATTCCAAAGCTCAAAACTCAACCTTTTGGGCCCAAATTCTGGAAAACACAACTAAACTCAATATACAACAAGTTTCAAAGCTCAATTTGTGAATTTAAAGCCCAAGGGTGAGTCAAATAAATCCAAATTCAAACGCAATTTCAAATCAATTTTCATGAACATGCTACAAATATGACATGCATGAATTCAAACCATTTCAAAACTTCAAAACATGCTCTAATGAGCTCCAATCATCCAAATTCAAGATGAAAACATGGTCCTTAACACTAACATGAACATGCATGTGAGAAATGAAGGATTGTAACCCCAAAGCTTAGTAATATGCACATGCATGCAACAATTGAGCTTCAATACAACATTTCAAGCCATAAATTGGCTCTAGACTTCAACTTAGCGCTAAATCATGCAAGAGTCTAACAAAATTACAAACAAAAGGGTAGTTATTCTACCTTAGGTCTTGAATTAGAGGTGTAGGAGCTCAATTATGCAATTACTCTTCCAAATCTCCAAGTCCCCAAGCAATCCCCAAGAAGAAACTCAATTTCTCTCTCACTAGCTCTCTTGGTCGACAATTGCAATGAAATGAGGCTGAGGAAATGTTTGTTTGAGTGTAAAGAAGTTCAAGTATGGTCCAAGATAATGGCCCACTAGTGGTGGCAAAAAGGTAATTAGCCTAACTCATAAAATTTGCACAATTCAATCTAATTTAATCCGGTTTAATCACACTAAATCATTTTCCAATTAAGTTTATCATAAAATCACATAAATTCTACTGATCATGGGACGTCAATCAATTTTGGATTCGGCCGCCGATAAGGCCTTTAATTAGCAGTTTAAACAAAACAAACTGAACAGATAATCAAATAGTCAAACAGATAGAATGCAAAATAACACATATATACTCAGTCAATTCAGTTTCAGTTTCCAGTCAGTCAGTTCAGTAATTCAATCAGTTCATTTACTTTCCATAATCGGCCTTAATTTAGCAGTAATCGGTATTAATCAGTGATTAGTAATGAGGGTTATTACAAATAGACTAGCCCCTCATTTGATTTTTTCATTTATAATTTTCGTACTTCTCCTCTGCAATAATTCTCTGTATTTTGCTGCATTAAATTTCTGTGAGAAATAGTGTAAACACTTAGTGTGTTTGTTGTGCAAACAATTTGTAGTGCTGCTATTGTTTGTTGTTGATCGTTTTATCCTAGGAGATAGACGTCCATAATCTGAAAGCACAGTGGAGAGAACGAATCTGTCTTAAGGACACAGTATCAAACACTAGACTTGATCAGAAAATTTGTTCAACATATTAATTTGGTAAGTAATTAATTATTTTTTGTTTTATTATTTTTTCTGTTTCAGATTTTCATTTTGTTTTTGTAACAAAATAAAAATCTGTTTTATTTATTTTATTTTATTTTATTTTCTGGTTTGATTTTTGTAATCAAACAAATTCTCTCATTTTCTTTATTTCTTTTGTATTCCGTTTGTTATTAAGTACACAAATAGAATTTTTTTTTTTTTTTCAAATACAGTGAAAATTGTCCAACAGAATTCACACAAATCTACATGTGGGTCCCACACTCATGTGAGAGATTTGATAGAAAATTTGATAGATTATTTGGAGTCCCTAACATCACTTAAAGTATTTTGCAAGATTTTGTCGTCTACTAGGTGGCTATTTAGGAGGCATAATAAGTTGGGAGAATTACAAATTAGTGGAGTCCGAAAAATATTTATAAAAAAGTGATAAATATTATAATTATTAGGGGTTGTTTGGGGTGTCCTAAATAAGTGCACTTTTTACCTTTTTGGACTAAAAAGTTGAGAGAAAAAATATGGATGTTTGAGTTAACTTTTTGACTTTTTATGGAAAAATGTGTAATAAAAAATTGTAAAAATTGATTTGTAAGGGAAAATTAAGATTGGGAGTTGTGCAGCCGTAATTGTTGACTTTTGATAAATAGTGTTAACTTTTTAACTTTTTGAATAACTTTTTAACTTTTTAGCTTTTTTCATACTACCCAAACTTGGCCTTAATAACTAAAATTATATAAATTTTCATTAATGTTGGCTATTTATGAGGCATAATAAGTTGGGGTAATTACGAATTAGTGGGGTCAGAAAAATATTTACAAAAAAAGTGATAACATTATAAATATTAATAATTAAAATCATTAACATGTATAATAATTTTTACAAACTTCTCGTGATCGGTAATTTTCCCTAATGAGTTCCATTATAATGAATTATACATGTATATGATGTTTGTAGTATGAATTTCAATAAATAAATATATATATATATATATAAAATAAAAAAATAAAATAAAAAACTGCCACGTATGGGTTTGACAATGTCAAGCACTTCTCCAAAATTGTGGTCCATAGAAATTATTCAGCATAATTGCACCATACATTTTGCATGGCCAACCCTAACACCATGCAAAACCATACAAACTAATTATAAACTAATTAATAACTAAAAATAGCTCCTAATTCCTGTATAAAATCCTCTCCACCATCTCCATTATCCCTCAGGCCAGCATCAAGAGCATTTGTATATTTCTTCATCTACAAATCGAGTTTCGGTGAAAATTATTCTCACTTTTTTCTCACAATTTTCACCGAAAGATCATGGACATGAAGAAGATCGCCTGTGCCGTCCTCATCTCTGCTGCCTCCATGAGCGCAGTCTTTGCTGAGGTTTCATCTCCTGCTCCCGCACCCACCAGCGATGCCGCCTTGGCCTTGCCTGTTGTTGGTTCTTTGGTTGGAGCCTCAGTTTTGTCATTCTTTGCCATGTACTTGAATTAAGCTATCAAAAAAGGGAAAAGCAAAAAAGGGAAGAAAAAAAAAAAGGATCAAAAAGAAAAAATCAAGATCAAGACAAATGGTAGTTGATTATTTTAGGAAAATGATTTACAAATATAAGTTTCATATAGAAAGTTTTACTAGAATGATGTGGCACTGACAATTATAAGTCACGATGATTATGTTTGTATTTCTTCGTAACTCATTGCAATAAAAGAAGATTATTTCTTCTATCCTTTTCTTTATTTTGGATATATATTTGCATGTGTGTGTGAGATAGCCATTTCATTACATTTTTATGATCCCAATGGATGTGTAATATTGCTCAAACTTTTTTCATACATAGATTCAAGTATAAAATTAGATATAGAGCAAAATTACAGCTGCAAAACATTGTTTGGCAACAATTAAGAAAATTAATTTTGTGTGAAAATTTTAAAATTTTCAAAAAAATTATTTTCCAAATCCTTATAATCTATAAAGTATAAAAATAAATAAAGCCAAAAATAATAAATTTTTAATATTTTTTTTTTTTTAAAAAAAAAATCCGTCCAGTCTAGTATAACATAAAGTGAAAGATCTTTGTGAATTTTTTTTTTAATAAAAAGATTAACTAAAAATGAAAAAAAAAAAAAAAGAGAAAAAAAAATCAACAAAAATAACTTCTAAGAAAATAGTTGCCAACTACAACCACAATGTATACATATAAATTACATAATGTGCATAATGTAAATCAACCCAAAGTAGTTGCATACTCTGTTTTATAAAGGAAGACATTTGACAGATTAAGTAAATTTTTCACAAGAAAAACACAACAGAGATGAGAATGCCTTTAAGATACTATTGCCTAGTTACTTCGGCCACGATTTTTGAACACCTTCCTGCTTTCGAGTTTCTTTTTTGCAGCTTCAAATTCTTCTTCAGAGGGTTCTGAAGGTGACTCCCCTCCACCATATTTTGTCACCAAAGATGAGAATACTGAATCAAATTGCTCTTTCCTCTCGTTTCGACGCTGAGAAATAATTGCATATAAATCTTCACTCTTTCTTCTTCGACCTGTGAAGGATTTTTATGTATGGTAAAAGGTTGAGTCCAGCAGGGAAAGGGGAAAACTTTCTTGAAGCAATCAAAATCTGAAACAGGTGACTTACTTCTCTCTGCATCTTAAAGGACTAGTAGGAGGCTTTGTTTCGGATACTTGCTTAGCCCATTTCTGATATGCTTTTGTTGATTTGAGAACTTCTGCACAGAGAGAGAGAGAGAGCGCATTCAGAGTCATAAAAACATTGGAGTCCAAAGAAAAAAGAAAGAAAGAATGTAAGGCTTGTTGACAGCGTCCCTGGTGGAGTGAATTTGAGTCACAAAAACAACCTCTGTTTCTTAAAAAATAGGAATAAGGCTGCATACATGATTCCCTTTCCAAACCCCTTTTTAGGGGTAGTCTCGTGTACTAAATTGCCCTTGCAGTAGTAGCAATAATAATAATAATAATAATTGAGAATCAAAACTGTGAAAAAAAGAGAGGCTAATCACTGGATGGGCCTAAGCAATTATCACTGAAAGGAAAAGAGGGTATATTTTTATAATGATTCAATTTGATATTTAAAAACAAAATTTTCATTTAACATCCTTCATTTTTACTATTGTACAAAAACAGTTTTCCAAAACTTGAAAACAACCTTTTATGTTTCCTAAAAACTTGGTTGTTTTTGAAGGAAAAAAAAAAATCAAAAATAATTTTTGGAAACAGTTTGTCAAACAATTATTATTTTTATAAATGAAAAAAAAGAAAAAGAAAAAGAAAACAATACCAAATAGGCCTTTAGATGTTCAAAAATGTGGACCTGAAAGAGGGTATCAATCAAGCAACTGAATCCTGATCCTCCTCTTTCAAGTCTTCCAACTCACGATTTTCACCATTTCATATTTGTTGAACCAAAACTCATAATAGAAATCCTCCTCACCTGCAGCTATTGCCTCGTCAAGAATATCCTTGAATCGATGTGAATCCAGCTTAGGATCCGAGCAGAGCATCGAACAAAATAGCCTGTTAAGAAAAGAAGTTTAGAAAGCAAAATGGAAAGCTTACAGGAAGGAAACGCATTACTAATTCACTCATATACAGACATACCTGTTCATATTACCTTTGTACTTCTTGTACAGGTCAATCAAATCATTCTTCTCCGATTCAGACCCTCTATAGTTTGCTTCAAACTCTTCAATATCAGCCTCAGTGACCTGCAAACAATGCATATGTTGTCTCATCAAGATATAGATTTTAAAAAAAATATTATCACACACAAATGTAATAAAATGCAATCTGAAAACTAACACGATATATGTATTTTAAATACAGCAACCTTCTTGTACATAGTTCGAAAAAACTCCTTCAAATTGTTAACAACCTCTCCTGCAAGGTCCTGCTCTTCAGGAAAACAAATAAATAAATAAGAAAGAAAAAAATGACATGAGATGAAATGCATACCTCTCAATCAACAATAACTGCAAAAAATTGTTGCGTAGTGTTCTTACAGAGCACTTGAATTGACTACATTTTGTCCCTCAGCTTCTAAAATGGGACTTCTCATATTTTAAATATCATTTTTAGGAATTCAAGGACTGTAACCATAATAATTTTCCTTCTAATTTCTGGTATGACAAATTTTATGCAATGAGGCAATTTTGTCCTTGAATCATGCATGATACAAAAAAGGATTGGTGCCATCAAAATGCTATAAAAATCAGATAGATCCATGGAGTGTCCAAACACACCCTAAAGTAATTCTTTTAACATAGAAATGCAGCAGAAAATGATATGAAAATTACTCACAGCATCATCAACACAACCAGTCTGATCATAGAGTGCCCTCTTTTCCTCATCACCAAGAATTGATATCACCTTCTGCAATTGCTGAAATTTCTCTTTTGCCTCCTAAAAATAAATAAATGAAGGGTTAGTACTACAACATATATATATATATGGTGAAAATTTACATGGAGGACGGAAGTCAGTGCAATGGGAAATCAATTTTCACCTCATCACCAGGATTCTTATCAGGATGTAATCGCAATGCCAACTTATAATATGCTTTCTTTATTTCTTGTTGAGATGCTGTCTTCTCCACTCCAAGAACCTGCAAGGCATTTGATTACTTTTTGGGTTAATGAAAAATGAATAGTTCTTAAAATGATACAATATCCCAATCTTAACACACTTCATGGATGAGATGAGTGCAATTATATAGACCTAGGGCTCATTTCACTTTAAATCACTCCCCATCCACGTGTCGCCAAACCAATCATCTTGGCTTCACACATATAGGACACTCTAGCACTACTCCTACCCTCTGTGTTGTGTGTCTCACAACTAAAAGCATAGAGAGTAGAGAAATATCTAATTAACTCCTATATGATCCAAGTCAAATCTTCATTAATATCATTTTGCTATAAAATAACATAATTTGTATTTCACATTCTTGATCCTATTGGCAAGTATAAAGCTCAATAATTTTGATAATCTCATGTTTCCTTCAAATAACATATTTTCATATCCCATTTCTGGTCTCCATCAAGAATAATTTATATTTCTTTCAACAAAAAAAAATGTAGATAACCTTTCAAAATTCACCTTAATTGTCCATCACTGACACTTGAAAACTCCCATCTTCATTCACATGATCTATTAGCCCATTTTTAAGTTTGCTTTTGTTAATGTTAAGTTTACAATATGAAAACATAATTAAAAAATAAATATCAAAAACAAGAAAGAAGAAACGAGGGCACTTGAATCTAAATCCTAAGACTTGTACAAGCTTCGAAATCTTGATGTATACTACATAGGAAGAGCTTCAGTGTACATGGGCATGTATGCAATGTGGGTGCAGGAGGTAGAATAATCCCCTTTTTCAAGCTTTAATACAGTTCAAAGTCAAAGTCATCCAAAAAAGGTCAAAATAATTAATGGAATAAATAAAAATATCAAATTTCAAAAGCATCACAAAAGCCTAAAACCTATGTTGTTCCTAAAATATACAAAGGCACCAGCATAAGCATTATTGGCATGGAAATTACCAGCCAATGCTCACTGCCAATACCATTCCAGTTGATATATATGTATGAATTTGATGTACGAATTTTGAGCAAAATAATTATTAGCTTTTGTTTAAAGCATCATGGTTTGTATTATGTCAGACATATTATTCAGGCACTGTTCTTCAATTAAAGACAAAAATTTAGCAACAAGGATATTAGGCCTGAATGCTCTTGTGATAATAACAATATAGCTGCAATATATTAAGTGTGGTCTCACTTTTTTTCTTTTATCGAAGTGACATTTAACAAGAAGCCGCCTCTTAGACATAATAAAATGTTACAAATCTTGTTGAATATTTCGATAAACAAGAAAAAAGGTGGGCCTTCCTTGATTCGATGGAATTGGAATGAGGAATAATCTTTCTTCTTAGCTAGGCAGTTTTTGTTTTCTTCAGGCAACTCCTAGGTGCCAATCCTTGCTTTGTACTAGCAAAGATTACAAAATTACAACAGTATCTAACCTAAGCTTATGAAACGAGTTATCCAAACTGCTATTGCATCTAACAGGATACAAAATTGTTTACCATTTCTTGAGGCAATGTAAGGTATCTTAACTTCTCCTTATCAAGGACTTGCTCAATTTAAAGGGTTGGTATATTTTGCTGAAGAGAACAAGAAAGTGGTTACAGCAAGCAACCAAATAATTAGAAAATCGACAAAGATCGTAATAATATCATCTTCAAAGGAAGAGATATCTTGCAATTGAGAATGAAATATGTCATAATGTCATCTTTGTTTTTACCATTACATTAATCAAGTAATTTTGTACACACTTATTGTTGATTTTGGGGTAAAAAATTCCTTGATGAGGTGTTTGCTTCTTTCTTTTTGTTGTCCTGTCCATTGTATATAATTAAATGTAACTAGATTAGTGAATTTTATGTATTTACTACTACAAAAGAAAACAATTAAAACCCATCAAGGTTGAAACTTTCTTCTATATCAAGAACTCTTTGCTTTTGTATTAACCTAAATTTGTCAAATCCTCCTCAATTTACTAGAATAACTTAATTGAACTCTAAATAAAGCCCAATTTAGACACCAAAGCATCAAAAGTAATCAAATTTTTCAAAGCATATTTAAGAAGAAAAGAAAAAAAGAAAGAATTTTTTTAGAAAAGCAATGAATTATCAATTTCAAGTCTTGCAGTGTATTTCATAGATCACTCAATCAATCAAAACTAACAAACATTTTTGAAGAAGTGTCTAAAAATACAAGATTTTCATCTCCTTAAAAACCCTTTTCTCAAAACTTATGAAAAAAGTCTCAGAAACAACAATTATCAAATTTACCTCGTACAAGCTCTCAATTGAAGAAGAAGAAGAAGAAGATGATTGGTTGAGATCGTCTTGATTTTGTTGCTCTTCTCGTGGATCTTGTTCCGAAACCCTAGTTTTCTTCTTTCCCTTCCCCATCATCTTTAGCAGAGAGACGTGAAAATGAAGAAACTGAGAAGAGAGAGACAGAGAGAGGGAGAGTTGTATAAGCTTTTGATGATGATGAGTTTTGCCAATTGCGTAGCCTTTTGGTTTGTGTGAATTCATCGAACACGCATTTTCCCGCCAAATCATTGCTCTAACTTTACAGGGTTTCCCAGCCATCCGATGATGATGATCACCGCCGCCGAGTACGGCGGTTCATCTAGGGTGAAGATATTGCCACGTCAGCTTGGGGTCCACAAAGTTTATTTATTTATTTATTTTTATGTTTGAAAAATGTTAGGAAATATTTTGAGGCAATTTGGAAACTTGCTAAAAAAAAGTTAGGCGGTGTTTGGTTGTGCTTTGGAATCATGATTTAACATCATCGTTTGAGTATGGTGTTTGGATGGAGCTGTGGAATTAATTTTCCACAGCTCTGCAAAACGCTCTGTATGTTCTGTCGTCTGTTCTGTCAAAACCCAGTGCCTGTTTCAATTTTTTTTTTCAAAAGGGACGTCCGGCCAGTTGACCGGATGAGCGATTTTATTTTTATTTTTTTACAATTTTTTGCAATTGATATATAATCGAAAAAAATATTTTCTGAAAATTTTAAAATTTTTTATGTGCTTTAAAATAATTTTGAGTTGTATGAGTTGTAATTTTTTGTATCACATATCAAATGTCACATCAACAATTCCCTACTCAAATCAAAACTCTTTTCAAAACTATTTTCAAAACTCATTACCAAACAAATTTTCTACACTCAAATCATAATTCCACAACACACAAACTCAAAACACAACTCATACTCTCAAATCACATTTACAAAACTCTACCAAACGCTACCTTAATTTTTTTACTTTTTAATTTTTTTATAAAAAAAATTACAAAAAATCAATTTTTTTACACAAAAAAACCACTAAAAAATCAAAAAAGTAAAAAAAATAATTTTTATTAACTTTTTAAAACACCACTTTATCAAATGTTATATTCTATCAAATATCTCGACTCTACTATGTGGGTCTTATATCGATATAAAATATTTAAGATTCCTAACCTTAATCTTTATGTTTGACTATTTTTTTTATTTCGATTCTTGAATAATTTTTTTCTTATTTTACCCCAGTCAAGTTTTTTTTTTAATTTACTTTTAAAATTAATTTTTATTTAAAATTTTAAAAAAGTCACATTATTTACATAAAAAAATATATTATTATATTAGAGTTTGGTTCTGTGTAAGAGATATGAGTTATATATAATAAAATATTTTTATATTACGTGATTGTTAATGTGTCATTTTTTATTCAATTTTAGACATAAGTTAATTTTTGAAGTAAATTAAAAAAAAAAATTAAAAGATAAAGGATCAAAATGAGAAAAGATAAACTTTAATAGCCAAAATAAGAAAATGACCAAGCATAAAAAGGCCAGGTGTAATTTATCCTTTATATATATATTTTTAAATATAAATTAGTTTAATAAAAATAAATACTAAGAACATGTTTTTTAATTTTTAAAACTTGTTTGGGATGTTCTAAATACGTGTATTTTTTGACTTTTATAAAATATGGGTTGAATTTGAAATGATATGGTAGAGAGGTGATGTGACTTAAATAGAATAATGACTTTTTGACTTTTTAACTTTTTTAGGCTTGGTTTGGCATAATAAAAAAAAGTCAAAAAGACACTATCATATTTAAGTCACATTACTTCAAATCTAACCCATACTCAACCCATATTTCATAAAAAGTGAAAAAAGTATACTTATTTAGTTAATCCGAAACAACTCCTTAGCGGATGCCAAATTTCACTGCACGCAAAAATATATAAATAATTATATGAAAATGATAAGTGTTTTATTTTTTAACAATTCAATATTAAATTTACTTTTTTTTTTTTTAATAAAAATTGATTTAAGTCAAACTAAATGAAGAAGAAAGGGGTTAGAAAATATAATCTGAAGGTATAAACTCTTAGGTAGCGTTTGGTAATATTTATATTTTTAGTTTATGTTTACAAAAAATTTATAAACTGGTTTTTGTTTATTTTTAGAAAAACATAAATTACAAACGCGTTTGATTTGAATAAAATGTTTAAAAATTTTAACATAAACTAAAAAATATGTTTGTTCAGGCCTAAAATATTTATCTTTTTTTTTTTATTATTTATGACAATTGGATCACACACATTATAATTGAAAAAAAAATTAATTGAAAAAAAATTATTGAAAAAAAAATTATTGGGAAAAAAATATTTGGGAAAAAAATTATTTGAAAAAAAATTAATTAAAAAAATAATTGAAAAAAAAAATTAATTGGGAAAAAAAATATTTGGAAAAAAAATTAATTGAAAAAAAGATTAATTGAAAAAAAAATTGAAAACTGAAAACGTAAACTCATTTTTTGAGTTTACGTTTTTTTCTCAAATTTATAAACTGAGACAATCATTTATAAACCAAAAAAATTATCAAACAAGTTTTTATAACAATTTTTTAAATTTTTGTAAATATAAACTAAAAACGAAATGGTTACCAAACAGGCCTTATAAATCATAAAATAATAATATGTGATACATCAAAATCCTTTCATAATGAATTAAGATTTTGATTTTAGACAATATTTAGAGAAACTTGTAAAAGCAATTGCATACAATTGGCTCGGTTGAAAAATTAGCTATTTTAGTAAAATATTTTAATTTTTGATTATTTTAATAAGTTAAAATATTTGTGTTTGTAAAGAGAGTTAGATTTTTTTGTGGTTGAACGTAATGTTTGTGAGAGAAAAAATGAAATGATAATGAATTTGATATAACATTTTATCTTATTAGTTATTTTAACCAATTTTATCTTTTTGTGAATTTTAACCCCCAAAAAAAACTTAAAATTGGCTTCCCAAACACTCCCAATTGTTTAAGCTTAGGGGTATGAAAAAAAAAAGAATAAATTACACATACACCCATTAAGATTTGATTAAAATACGAATTGCCCCATGTGGTTTTAAAAATTACATTTCACCCCCTGAGACTTTGAATTTCATAACAAATCGTCCATTTTATTAATAAATCATCAAGCAAATTAACTATTTTTAATGATGTTAAAAATATGTTTCAATTAATAATTTAAGTTATTTTATTATTGTATAGGAGAACATTTATGAATTTCATTTTTTTTAGTTAATACTTAATTTTGTTAAATAAAAAATTATAATAAGGGGGTATTTGTAATTTTTTAAACTATATGAGGTAATCTATATTTTAAACAAAGCTCAAGAAATAAATTTATAATTTATCAAAAAAAAAATAAGTAAAAATTATTATAAATGTGTGCATTTCAACTGTGAGGACATAATTTTTGAATGACAACACGTGGCCGAGGTGACACCGAAGTGTCAGCCGATGTGTCACGTGTCTTGATCATGCGGAATCCGGAATAAGCGGATAAGGGACAAGAGTCCTAGAATGGGAGAAGACTTCAGTTTGGGTAAAGATAAGACTCTTAGAGAGTTTATCTCAATCCTACTGGGAGTTCAAGATTAACAATAATCCTACGTCCATTGAAGCTAGGCTTCTATTGGGACTAGGTTTGTGTTGACTATGAAACAGAGGCACCCTCATGGGTCTAAGGTAGGTCTTTTATACTCTGTCTAGTGAATTAAGCACTTTTGTTATCTTTGAGAGATAACTGACTTGATTGTCGGAGTGCCCTCTGGTGGACGAATCACCGCAAGATTCCTATCTTTCTGTGACAGGTCGTTCGGGCTTAATCTATTCTGCCGGTAACTCTCCAGCTGAATAATAATTTGACAATGTGATCGAAAATCAACACCCACATCAACAATACCTTTTACTTTTATGAGTGGTTTATATAGCTTTTAAGATTATCCGCATATAGCTAGCAAAAGGCACAACAAAAAAAGAAGCTGATTGCATTGTCTACTCTATTGAAAATTCCATTTATAATGAGATTAGATAAAATACTTAAAATACTCTGACTGTCCTCTTATTGGAGATATTTGGCATATTTTATTACTTATAACTTTACAATAGTCCAAATACTTGTGAGCCATTTGAAAAATGATTAATATACTTCTAACATTGTTTATGTTTTCATTATACAAAAAGAAATAAACTATCACTCTCCTTGATGGTATTAAATATCCGTGTTAATCATAATTAGACAAAAGAAAAAAAAAAGGACCTATTTTTATATTATTTTTCACATAAAAGATAATATTTTCCAATATAAATAAAAAACTTTATTCACATCACTTTTTTAAAAAAAGGAATTTATTTTGTTTTAGGATTGGTTTGGAATTAATTGATTATTTTTTTAAAAAGAAAAAGTTGAAAGAGATAATGAAGCTCAAGCCCATATGTGTATCCACTACTATTGGGCTAGACCCATCCCAATCTGAACCTGTTGGGCCACATAAACAATTTATTAATTCAGCCAAAAATGGCAAAACTGTAAATAAGTAGTTTAATGAGGGCAAATATACAGACCTTACCGACTAGGTGTGCAAAGCGTTCGTTGGCAGAGAGAAAAAGTAAAGTCTTAAATAGGATGGAAATGGGATCATAATTCAACCCTTTCTCTCTCCTCTGTTCCTTTCTCTCTCTATATCGACGCTTATATACATCTCTCTCTCTATATCTCTCCTATATACCCCTCGATTTCTCCGATCATCGCACTATTAAACCTCGATTAAGGTACTACTCATCTCTCTGCCGATGTTAATTTTGTATTTTTTTAATCTAATTTTGGTTTCGATTTAGGGATTTCTCGCCCAATTTTGTTTTCGATTTTTGACTTTTAATTCGATTCAGGAACAACCTGGTTCGATTTTGCGAGTCAAGATCGGCCAAAAGCTGTCGTTTTGAAAGCAGGTGAGGGGTTTCTTCTTATTTATCTATCTATGTATCGATTTCTCTTCGTTTTCATACATACATCACCGTATGTTCATAAAGCTGATTGCTTTTTGTACTTGTTTATGTATATTATTATTGGGTTTATTGGGTTTATTGGGTTTTTGGTTTTGCGGTTGATTAGAGATAGGTACAGTGTTTAAGGGTTAATTTTTGAATTTGTTATATTTCCTAAGTTTTATGGGAAGAAGGTGGTGAGACTTCATTGAGTTATACATAGTATTTTTAGTTAACCCATGTAAAATTTGTAAATATAGTCATAGTATTCAGGATATTTTTTCATGTGTTATGGACTGAATTCTTACCTTATGGCTTGACTGCTTTTTCTTATGCCTGTCGATTGACTGTTTAAAAAGTCTACTTCTGCATAATCTGGATGTTACCTAAGGGTTTTATCGATTTGGTAATATGGCTATTCATGGAACATTTAAAGTATTATGTGCTGGGCTAAGCTGTTTATATAGGCTGCCCTGCCACTTCAAAATTTTGAGAACAGTGTATGTGTTGTGGTGTGAGTTGTCCTCTGACATTTCATGGTCCTCGTGTAATTGGCCTCCTAAACATATCCGCCTCGCATGGGCGGGTGAAATTTTGAAAGAATCTTCACCTTCTATATGTTTCTGTTTTGTACTTATATTACTTGACGAATGGTCCTCCACCACCTTTCAACTCAGAATGTTGTCACTGCCACTTCAAAATTTTGAGAATAGTGTATGTGTTGTGGTGTGAGTTGTCCTCTGACATTTCATGGTCCTCGTGTAATTGGCCTCCTAAACATATCCGCCTCGCATGGGCGGGTGAAATTTTGAAAGAATCTTCACCTTCTATATGTTTCTGTTTTGTACTTATATTACTTGACGAATGGTCCTCCACCACCTTTCAACTCAGAATGTTGTCACAATTATTGAATATTTTGGATTGTTACCATTTATATGATGGGAATATGTTGTATACGATTCTATATAAAAGTAAGGAAATTGTTACTAACTCCTTAAACGATTTATTGTTTTTCTGTTTTTTCAAACCAGCTTGCTTGAACAATTTATTATTTTCTTTCAATCAGATTTTCTACTTTTCCCCCTCAAATGATTTATTCTTTCCTTCTCAGCTTTGTCTATCACATTATCCTCTTTCGTCTTTCATTCAGCGGACTAAGACAACTCTTCCATCCAAATTTTGTCTCTTTTTCTCACCCATATTCCTCTCTAGTCTTCCCTTCCCTTCTTCACTCAACAACACACATCTTGATCTTGCACTAAGGGTGGAGGTTGCCATCCTTTTGGCCCCTCCAATGGAGTCCCAACTCCACCTTGCTCCCCGACCATATTTCCTTTGAAGAATTTTGGACAGGTTGGAAATTTTTTTTTGGCTAGTGGGGGGTTATTGGGAAATTGATAGTCTTTGTTATCGATCATTTTTGCAGGAAATGATTTGAAGAAAAGGAACACTAAGAATTGTTCATTATTGGATAACTGAAATTTTTTGAGTCTTGCTGGTTCAGTCTGACTTGCACTTTTTTATTTATTTTTGTCATTAGAAAGTTGTGGCTTTTTAGTTCTTGCATCCTCAGTGAGACTTACTTTTTTTTTTTTGTGCATTTCTGTTCATGTGTGGTGGGTTGTAGAGAAAATGGTGTATGCCTAAATAGTATACTGATGTGGACATATATGATGGGGTTGTAACTACAATTAGACCATTGCTGCAAGAGAAACTAATGAATTTTCAATCATTGTAGGATTGCATTTAGATTCAGTTTGAGCACTTACCTATTTGTCTT
The DNA here is from genome assembly GCA_030407325.1 of Camellia japonica. Taxonomy (NCBI): domain Eukaryota; kingdom Viridiplantae; phylum Streptophyta; class Magnoliopsida; order Ericales; family Theaceae; genus Camellia; species Camellia japonica. Next base: position 6,820,276 of record JAPPVO010000017.1, on the reverse strand, counting down.
AATCATGGATGAATTAATTAAACACATTTGGGATGATGTCTAATGGTGTATGTTGATCGCAGAAGATATGCTTGGCTGGATGAAACTAGGGGAGTAATTACTGCTAAAATAGAAATTTGGAGAGAAGTGCTCGAGTCAAATCGATTTAAAATGACTAGAATTAAAATCGATTTAAAATATGTGGAATGTAATATTAGTAACAATAAAAGTAAAAATAATGGAGAAGTGAAGATAAAAACTACGAGATAACAAAGTGAATATTTTTGTTACCCAAGTTCAATTGGTACTAAGGATGGAGAGGTTGGAGATTATGTGATATGTATAATCAAATTAATTTATTCCAGTGGATTATGTGATCAGCGAATGCTAACAAAATTCAAAAAAGAGAAAAAAAAGAAAAGAGAAGATTATAGAACTTTAAGGCAACAGGATGAAATTTTAAGCAACTGAATAAAATAAGCATACCTGAGGTGAAGATGCTTAGAGGATGTGTGGTAAAATTAAGAAGGACAAAATTAGAAATGAATATATTCGTGAAATGGTAACAATAGCACCAATTGAAAATAGAGAACATGCTAAGATGGTTTGGTTATGTACAACAAAAACTTGCAGATGAACAAAATGGCGAAAAAAGATTCATGACCTCACCTGATAAAACACAAATCTTAGTTTAGTTTGGTTTGGTTTGGTTTCATTTGTGTTCGTGTGTGGTGAGTTGAGGTGTGGGTGTTTGTTTCTATTTGATGTATTTGTTGTTGACAGAATTTTACTGCAGGACATTTGAATAAATGGAGTCTTCCGATGAGACAGGATGCCAAGCTCCAGAAGGACCCATCCTTTGCATCAACAACTGTGGCTTCTTTGGCAGTGCAGCCACCATGAACATGTGTTCCAAGTGCCACAAGGACATGATCTTGAAGCAGGAGCAGGCCAAACTTGCAGCTACCTCCTTCGACAACATTGTGAATGGTGGCTCAGGCAACAATGGGAAGGAACCTGTAGTTGGTGCTGCTGTAGATGTGCAAGCTGGAGCAGTGGAAGCGAAGGTTCTTTCTACACAAGCATTGTGTGATTCATCCTCAAGCCAGAGTTCAGAGGTGAAAGTAAAAGAGGGTCCAAATAGGTGCAACACTTGCCGCAAGCGTGTGGGTTTAACAGGTTTCAGTTGCAGGTGTGGAAATCTTTTCTGTGCAGTTCATCGCTACTCTGATAAACATGAGTGTCCATTTGATTATCGGACTGCTGCTCGGGATGCTATAGCAAAAGCCAATCCTGTTGTGAAGGCAGAAAAGCTGGATAAGATCTAGAGCCATGGACTGAAGGTTGATGTACTGAAGTATGATGCTTTCTCTTTACATCCATCCGTCTTCATATAAATTGGTTGCTTGTCATGTTAGGTGTCCTTTAGTGATATAAATGGGTTAAGGCATGAGAATGAGGGCATCTATGCAGTCTAATGAACTCTATCATCGTTGGTTACCAAGGATTACTTGGTTGCTGCAGTGTGTAAGTCTTTATTTGTGCTGGCTTGATGACATCTTTGTGGTTTATTTGTAATTTGTCCTTCTGGTTCTTTTGCATTTTCTTTGGTATTTACATCTCATAATGGTGTGTGCAGCTTGGCTATAATTAAAAAATCTGTGTTGCTAGTTGTCTCTTGGTTACTTTCTGTGAGTGATATATGCTTTACTTCAAGCAGCTATGCATTTTGCATGGAATTGCAGTTATCTAGCTGACATATAACTGATATAGTTGTTGTGTATTTACTTTGGTTCATCTGTTCTTACACCCATCTATCACTTATTTTTTTTCTTCAGTTAGGTTTCGTGAATTGGCATTCTAATGACATTGATGGTTGGTGTTTCTTATTTCACCTACATTTTTATTTAGGGAGGGGGGGTTTGTTCCCTCCTTTTCTTTTCTTTTCTTTTTCATTAGATGTTTAAGGGCTTTATGTCATGGAAACATGTGACTTGTTGATGTTAGAATGTGTTTGTGATTCTCTTTTCTGATTACAGATATAGAGCTCTTCTTTGGGCTTCACCGCTGGGGTTGGGTTCTTGTACATTGTTTCTTTGTAGGTAGACCAAGAAAAGAATCACAGAAGGCTAGGAAATTTCATCATGCATCTTAGAAAATGCTAGGGGCTGCTTGGTTGGTTTCTATGAAGCACGGATACTTCAAAAAGGGTGATGTATCCGTATTGGATACCAATACTTCTTGGATACTTACGGATATCTTATACTTATTAAAAGTATCGGATATTTCTTAATTAATTTTGGAGTATTGAATACTTAATTTTGAAGTATTGGATACTCCCAAGTCATATATTACTTCTTTTACAAAATTAGAATTGTAGTATTTTTTGCATATCATTATAATATAATATAATTGCAAAGATAAATACAAGAATATGCAAGTAAGGATTACTAAGAGAATAAAACCATAGTAAAATTAAATATCAATATATAAATAAGCAAGTAAATTTGAATACAACAATTTTTACTTGTGCCAAGGAAAAAACTTATGGACAAATTATGGATTGTTCTATTATTGTAATATAAGCATATTAAATTTGATATTGAAATTAAATATTTGTACGACCTATTGAAAATTTAAAAAGTAAACAAGCTAGGAATTTAATTTAATACCTAATTCTTAAAGATTAATATTTTGCATTATAAACTTACAGTGTGGCCCAAATCTTATTGTTTCAAGTTTTGTCATATCGTCTTGTCCGTATCGTATATGTATCTATGCTTCCTAGATTGGTTTTCTTTTTCTTTTCATTTTTTTTGTGGGGGTGGGTGGGTGTGTGCATCAGTAGATATCTTGTTTTGGGGGAAATCTTTTGCACCAATGAGTTTTCATTTTCATTTATCTATCTCTTTGCAGAAACATTACCTTGGAAATGCCCGTGTGAATGAAAACCACACTTTTCTTTCATGAATGGATCATTGTGGGTGTATGTAGAATTGATACTTGTTGTCAGGAATCATAAACGCTTATTGATATCAGATGGTTTTATTTCATTTAGCATAGTTTATTTTTGCATTTCATTGTTCCTTTCTCTACAGATGTAAGGATGAAGGAACTTGGGTTTGGGATGGTGGTTAGTATATGTCAGCAGAATCAGATGGAATTGGAGTCGAATTCATCACTTAATGTTTGTATGGCATTGACTGATTCTTTTTGCATTCTTTGTACTAATAATTTTTTAGTTTCTGAAAATTATTTGATGCTCTTTTTGGAAGGGAAATTTTCAGTATCTGCATAGAAGATGATTCTCTCTTACTGGGAGGAGGATCTTGGTCAGTCCATGTAACATTAAGAGCATGTGGTCAATGCACTTGTTTGGGGCTATAGTTGAGGGAGCAAATGGGAGTTGGGTATTGTGTTAGCATGAATTCTGTGTGCTGTATATAACTACATGTATTTGTTGTGTTCATAGGTGTATGTAGGAGATAGAAGCTACATGTATGCATATTAGAATCTTCAGTGCTGATAATACATCCTCCCCCTATTTTTTCCCTTTTCTATTTTTATTCCCATATATTGAGAGTAACGGAGTGTCCAGCCTTTGTTAGCCCAATTCTTGAGAATCGTCCAATAGGTATTAGTTTAGTGCGTTTAGGTGTAATACAATCATTAACAATTGAAGAATATGTAGATGTTCTGAGCTAGTCAAGAGGATGACATTGTCGACTGTTGGAGAGGTGTCTGGTGGATTGCATGATATCTCAGGGTAGATGTCAATTACTTCATCTAATCATTAGCAATTGAAGAATATGTAGATTTTCTGAACTAGTCAAGAGGATGACATTGTTGACTGTTGGAGAGGTGTCTGGTGGATTGCATGATGTCTCAGGGTAGATGTCAATTACTTCATCCAGTGGCTGGTCCGGATTGTCATGGACATTATTCTTTCAATGAGTGGTATGAAAGAAACTCACTTGGCACTTAGGAGGTGGATCACAAATCCTTTTGACTCTACTGTTGAAGAGTTGAATTATTTGGTGATTGCACTTCATCCATTGGTATTTGGCTTCAGATAGGTAAGTCACCTTCTCTCCAACTACAGTGTAAGACTGAGTGTGTAAGAGTGAGTGAGTGAGCAATGACATGTTTTGGTATGTATCTGCAGATGTTTGGCTCAATTGTGAACAATTTGTAGTCTTTATTTTTGATTTGTTGACATGAAAGAGGTTTCCTCACGAAATCCGTTGATTCTGTGTGACGGTCTCTTACCTGACCGGTCCCCTGAAATATGCTTCTTCATCAAAGCTTACTCTGTTATTTATTCTCTTCCCATTTGAAGTCCAAAGTGTTCTTATTTTATTTTATTTTGATCTCGGCGAGGATCAAAATATATTTTACTCTTAAGGATAGGGGGGAAGGGGAGCACTTAGTGATGGGTGAACCTACAACAGGTGACAGGTGCCCAACCTAGCCTCTGGCAAGATTTGAACCGCAACCTCTCATATAAGAAGGCTTGATTTTCTGGATGTAACTTTATGGACCTGTTTCGTCTGTTTTTTGTTTTTTTGGAAATACAAATTCCAATTTATATCATCTAATCTGTAATCTAACCTGACCTAAAGGGGAAGAGATCTCAACCCTGATGTCTATGGGGGAGGACTGTAGTAATGCCATTTTCTTAAATTGGTTCTCTCATAAAGTGGCACTTGAAATTTGAGGCACCATCACTTTTGCTCACTTTCAGTTTCACTTGCTTGTTTGGTATCTTGTAATCTATTTTCTTGCAAACAACAGGAGTGAAAATGTAAGAGAGAGAAATGTGTAGCGCAGTGAAAGGTTTTCTATTAGTATTGGGGTTTCTCGACCTCATGGTCTTCACCCGAATTTCTACTCTCTCTCTCTCTCTCTCTCTCTCTCTCTCTCCCCCCTTCATTATTTAGCTTGTTTTCTATTCGTCTATTTAGGACGGGACAGGCAGTCCACACACAAAAAGAAAAAAAGGGTAAATTACAAATGTACTTTTTAAAATTTGTTTAAAATATAAATTATTTTTTGTAATTCTAGAAATTATATCTTATTTCTTCTAGTTTCTAAACAAATAATAAATGACTCATTTTATTAAAAAATTATTAAGTCATTTGACAATTTATGATGACATTAAATATATATTTCAATTTATAATTTAGATAAATATATTGCTTTATAGAATAGTATTTACAAAATTTATTTTGTCTGTTAATTTTGTTAAAAAAAAAAATTTAATAAGAGAATATTTGTAATTTTAAAAATTATATGAAATAATTTATCTTTAAATAAATTTAAAAAATATATTTGTAATTTATCCAAAGAATAATAGAATCTCCATGACCAAATTAATACTTGTAATTTATTGATGATTACTTCCGGATAGACTCTGAAGGGTGATCCTAGAAGGTCTTATCTCGCGAAGTTTTTCACAAGGATGTAATCGGTTGGATACGATCAATATTTAAATAAAAAAATTTATCAAATTGATAATATTGGTTTTATTATTTTGAATATTAGTATAGATCACTTCTCTCATAATATCGAACCAATTGAAATGGTTTAATTTGGTGTGATTTTATCGGTTTAAAACTTTTCAAACTTGAGTTACTTTTTACTATAGTCACTAATATATATAAAAATATTAAATTAGTTATTTGTCTACCATTTCAAATATATTCAATCAATCTATTTAATAAATATTTTTTAATTCCTAAATTAACAAAAACAAAAACCAAAAAAAACGATTATAAAATACTAAGATTTTAAAAATAATGAGTTAGAATTAAGATTATATATAATAAGAGTTTGCAAATTTAGGTTATAGAGATAATAAAGTTAATTAATTAAGGTTAATAATTTATTATAATTATTAATATCATTAAATTATTAGATTATATATATATAGGGTTTGGCTTCCTTCCAGTCTGTGATCACATAGGAGGGTATTGTTGGGCTCGTGGGGTCCACCACAAGTCCCGTTTTGATAATCTGAACCGTTTAATATGTAGAATTCGTCAAGTGCTATATATTTGTAAAAAATCACGTTGATCAAATATCGATAACCACATGATCAAATCAGTTTTGTATAAAAAAAAAATGGACGGTGAAAAAATAAATAGTTGACAGAAATCTGATCCGATGAAATAGCTATCGATATCTGATCAATGTGATTTTTTACAGGCATATAGTACTCGACGAGTTCTACACATTGAACGATTCGGATTATGAAAACGGGACCCGTGGTGACCCCACGGTGGGAAGCCAATTCCTATATTATAAATACAATGGTCGGTTTCGGTTTAGTTCGGTGCACAATGCGCTTAAACCAATATTGAACCAAAAATCGAAAAAAATCAAATTTAAAAAATACAAAGACTGATTCTTATTAAAAAGCAAACCAAATATAAATGATTCAATCTAGTTCAATATCTTTTTTATTCTTCTTACATCCCTATGTCTCACCATAAAAATAAGAAGGACAAATTACACTAATGGTTCTTATAGTTTGGAATTTGTATCACTTTGGTTCTTAGCCTTTCAATTGTACTACATTTGATCTTAAATTTTGAATCTCGTTTCAAATAAGGATAATTAAAGACACCGTTGCTCCATTTTAAGAGACAAAGTTGCCAATTTGATAAAATATAAATTAGTTTGACAAAAATAAATGTCAAAAAATTATTTTTCAATTTTTAAAAATTATTTCTATTCACTAAAGATAAAATTATATAAAAATGATAAATTTTTACATTTTTTATTTTTTTTACCAAATTAATTTTTAGTATGTGTTTGAATGATAATTATGTAATGGGTGATTATTTTTATTGATATTTTTGGATGGTTATCATGTAATGGTTGTATTTATTATTAACCGATATTTTTTTATGGTTATCATGTAATAGATGGTTATTAAGCTTTTTATGTGTAATCGATATGTTTAACATATGAAATGTTTTTAGTTTTGAATTTTTTATTTAATGGATTGGTTGAATAATGATATCAAAATTGTCATTATGTTTGACTTTTGAAAAAATAAAACCTAATTTAACGAAAATAAATATAAAAAAATTATTTTTAAAAATTATTTCTACTCTCTCAAAAAATAAAATTATATAAAAATGATGTGTTTTTAAATTTTTTTTCACCAATTTAATTTTTAGTTTTTAAATTTTTTTTCTAAAAATAAATTCTAAAAATCAAACCAAACAGAACTTTATAACCAAGAAAGTTCCAATATTATTCATTAAAAAAAAAAAAACTAATTACATTTCAAACAACATATAAGTTAATCAACACAAAATAAGTTATATGACGACTTTATCCTTAAAATAACTTGTTTGTAAAAGGAAACATTATTTTGAATAAAATTCAAAATTCAGGATTAAATGTATCATAATTGAAAAATCATGAATCAAAATGATACAAATCTCAAATTACAGAGACCGTTAGTGCAATTCGTCCAAATAAAAATTAAGTCACATCTAAGGCCTCGTTTGAGGACAAGTTATTTTACTAACTTTTTGATTTTTTAGCTAAAATATTATGTAAAAAAAATTAGTATGTTTAGAATGATTTTTTTATTTTTTAACCAAAAGATGTGTAAAAATTAGAAAGAAAATTAAATTTTTGAATTAGTAAAATAGGTTATAAGCTTTTTGAGTTTTTTAAGAACTTTTTAACTTTTAAACTAAAAATGTTATATATCAAATGAGGCCTAAATTCATATTTAAATGATTTAATGGAGCGCAAGGAAGGACTCGTTTAGATCTTAATTTTTTATATAAATAATGAGAGAATAAATTAATAATTTTTAATAATTTCGGAAATGAGCCGTAGCTCGAATTGGCTCGAAAGAGGGAGAGAAGAGAGGAAGAAGAGAGGAGAAAGAGACAGAGGAGAAAGAGGGAGAGAGGAGAGGAAGAAGAGAGAAGAAAGAGGGAGAGAAGAGAGGGAGAAGAGCCAGCACCACCGTCGCCGTCGAGGATCGTCGCTGCTCGTCGCCGGCCGTCGCTGCTCGTCGCCTCGTCGCCTGCCGTCGCCGCTCGTCGGCTCTGCCTCGCCTCCGCCCCCTCCCCTCCTCCCCCGCCTCTAGTCCCATTTGTTGGGCCCCCTCCAGTCCCTCTTCCTCCTCCTCCTCCTCCTCCTCCTCCCTCCTTCTCCTTCCTCCTTCCTTTTCTTCTCCTTCCCTACTTCTGATTCGAGCCAATTTCGAACTCCACCTTTCGAGCTACGTAGCACTACCGTAATAATTTTATGATTTTTTAACTGAAAGGCTTACTTCTCAAACAGGCCTATATAAATCCGTACATCATATGCATCCTAATTGTCAAGGTTGCCATAGTAGCTTCATACTTTAGTAGGTACGTTTTAGCAGACAAAAACACCATTATTATCATAGCTTTTCAATTAATGTCAACCCCAAAGTTGGTGACAACTTTCAGAGCTAGCTATTTTGTAGTAAAAAAGCAAAAACAAGATTCCTAACAATGTAAAGATATGATTTTATGAGGCTAACCAAAAAGTTAAATTTTACAAATCACTTCAAGAAAATAATGGCCTTGCTTGGTTTGTTTCTCAGAAAAATTTTTGAAAAATTTTTTCTACAAACAAATTTTTAAAAGTAATTAAATCAAACAAATTTTTTCAAAAAAATTTTCAAAATTTTGTTTGGTTACCTACTGTCCAAAATTACTCTCTCTCTCATACACATCAAATCAATCACTTTTTTTAAAACTCTCTCTCCAAAATAATTTTCTAAAACTATTTCTCAAAAAAGACAAATCAAACAAGTTTTCGTACTTTTTATCTAAAAAATTACTCTACAAACACAAACCAAACACACCCAATATGCTTTTGTAACCAAACAATGCCAAGTGAAAAAAGCAAGCATTATTGACCAACATGGCAAGCAAAATCAATCCCTTTGTATGGTTTTAATTTTTCAAATTTATTTTAAATTTATTTTTTTATTTTTTTAGATGCATCAAATCTAAATATATTTCAAAAATAAAATATTTATGAAGAAATATAAAAAAAGTTAACTAAAAACATAAAGGTCTTCAACAAGTGCCCTACAGGCACAAGAAAAAGAGAGAATAATAGTAGAACCCAATAGGCTTTTCATTAATTTTTTAACACTTTTTACTCATTTTAAAACACTTTTTTGATTTTTTTACCATTTTCAAAATACTTTTTGCACTAATCTTAACATTAAACTAATGCATGGGGACATTTGTTAACATTTACCAAACATAAAAACACATAAATGTATTGTATTTTTTATTCATAAGTGAAATTCTATAAGTGGCTTTTGAAACCAAACAATGACAAATGGATGGAGAGAGAGAGAGAGAGAGAGAGAGAGAGAGAGAGAGAGAGAGAGAGAGAGAGAGAGAGAGCATTATTGGAAAACATGGCAAGCAAAATCAATAGAATTGTCCCCACTAGCATATATCTACTGAAAGCAATGTTTGTAATGATAGTATGTGTGTATTATTGTCTTTGTTTACCTTTCTTCATTGCAATAAGTGAATTTTGATTTGATTTTAGCACCTTTGGCTCTCCCCTTCCATGCCATGTCTGGTTTTGTTCACCAAGGACAAAAGGCCATACTTACAATCTATTTCTCTCTATAGTTCTCTAAGGAATATCACAAACAAACAAATTGCTCAAACACACCTCTCTCCCTCTCTCTCTCTCTCAAGTAGTGATGAGTGTGATGTGTAGCGATTGAAATTTTACATTTAATTTTTTTAGTAATTTGATGTATGAAGAAAATTAGTTGAATTTGAAATTTGTTAGCGGTTATTAACAATTAATAATATGGGCATTTTATATATAAAAAAAAAGAAATAATTGTCAAAACTGTCTACACTATTTAAAAGAAATTCAAACAATACTTAGAATTTAAAATATGTAAACTAAGAATGACTCATATTGTATCAAATGTTTATGTCTTATTAATAAATGCCCTAAGGCCATTGATTAACTGGCATTTGCACCATATAATGTATGTTATTTTGTTATTGAAGCGCTGATTATGAGAATGAGTACAAAACATTTTTTGAAAGGAGCAAAATGAAATGCGTGAGGAAACAATTTTTTTAACAGTTTTTAAAATCTCAATAAATTAAAATAGTTATTTTTTTTAAGTGTATAATTAAAATAATAATAATACCAATGTTGACTATGAGAATATGTGTGGACTTTTTTGGAAGGAACAAAACTGAAAAGCTATCCAAGCAAACATTTTAAAATTTCAATAAAGTATTGCACGCTAAAAGTGTAGACACTTTCAAGGGTTGAACACGATTTTCAATTGGTTTGACATTTGTAAACTGTGTCAAAAATGGTCCAAATCATATAAAATAAATGTTATTGAGTGGCTAAGGTTAAGTTTGGCAAGTTGAAAAAAAATTAAAATGTTATTTAAAAAATTAAAAAGTTATTACTATTTATCAAAAGTCAAAAAGTACAGCTGCACAACTCTCAATCTTAATTTTTCCCTACACACTAATTTATATAATTTTTTAATACACATTTTTCCATAAAAAGTCAAAAAGTTAACCTAAATATCTATATTTTTTCCCTCAACTTTTTAGTCTAAAAAGATAAAAAATACACTTATTTAGGACACCCCAAACAACTCCTAAATTTGGGGAGAATTGCATTAAAAATGAAATGTAGAATAAAAAATTGTGAAAAGATGGAATAAAAAAAAATTACAATAGGAATGAAAAATTCAAAAATACTTACAAAAACATAATAATAAAATTTGCTCTTGGCTTTAGCCTCTCTTTTTCTCATCCCTCTCTACTAAGGAAGTTGAAGAAGGGATGGTCGGCAACTAGAAAGGTGAGAGGAAGATAAGAGGAGGAAAGAGAGGCAAAAGACAAAAATGGGAAGGGTGGTAAAAGAGTACTGTAATTATTTTTGTTTTTATTTTAAGGTTTTGAAAACATATCATTTATTTTTTTGGACATACGCAATAAAATAAAAAAATTACAATTATCAAATAATTTCTTTTTTATTTTTATTTTTATGAATGATACGTAGAAGAGGACCATACAAAATAAATATTTTAAATTATCAAACCAAGATCAATAATAAGTTTTATAAATTTCTTCAAATTCAAATTTAAAGATAAGAGTAACTCAATTCATATATATTTTAGACTTCTTGTGAATATAATTTATTTTTAAAGTTTTTTAATTATTACGAAAATAACATAAAAAAATTCAAATAAAAGTAAATAAATTAATAAATTATAATTTGTGTACCTAGTAGTAACAAAATTTTAACCAAATGTATTGTACAAATTAGATTTGAACTATCACGTGAATAAAGTGGGGGGAATACTACAAAAAAGATTTTCTCTGGGATTTATGGCAGAATGCTATAATAATTTTGTTTTTCAGAAACTGAAAAGTCAAAAGAAAATTGAAAGGTCAAACAAGTGTATAGCTCAAGATTGACACTTTCACCACCCATCACCCTCTGCTATTTTACTTTACTTTTACCCTTTTCACCTCTGTTCTGTACCATAATAAGGTACCAATTGCCAGCGGCCGTTTACAGTAGTGTACAATTCCCACTAGTCCTTTACAGTTTGGGTAATGCTAAAAGCATGTCAGATGGAGATATTATTATTATTTTTTTAAATTGATGCTTTTAAAAATTGGATATATTACACTGATACCTTTAATATTTTTGTTTAGTATAGATTCTTTCGCATATTTAAAAAATTATCCTGACTAAAATTTGTAAACTAATTACAAATTAGCTTTTAAATTGCTGGTATCATATTGTAAAAAATTTTAGATGATCATTTTGGTTTTTTTCTTACAATTTATTTTTCATATCATCATGATTACGTTCTACAACTTTCCGTCATTAAATTTTACTTGAATATATTATTATTTAATAATAATATACAAACATAAATTTTATATAAAATTTTCAAACACAATAATATAACTTAATGGGTGAATTACACTAATGATCCCTATAGTTTGGGGCTTGTGTCATTTTGGTCTCTAACTTTTCAATTGTGACACATTTGACCCTGAATTTTGAATCTTGTTCCAAATAAGGACAATTGTAGATACTATTGGATTTTTCAAGGGCAAAATCGTCAATTTGATAAAATATAAATTAATTTGACAAAAATAAATGTCAAAAAATTATTCTTGAATTTTTAAAAATTATTTCTAGCTACTAAAGATAAAATTATATAAAATTGAAAAATCTTTTAGACATTTATTTATTTTTTTATCAAATTAATTTTTATTATGTATTTAGATGATGATCATGTAAAATTAATTTTTAAAAATTAATCATGTAATTTTTATTAATTTTTTATCAATTTTACATAATTTTATATTTGGTGGGTAGAAATAATTTTTAAAATTTTTTAAAATATTTTTTAACATTTATTTTTGTCAAATTAGTTTATATTTTATCAAATTGACGATTTTACCCTTGAAATTAAGCAATGGTATGTTCAATTGTCCTTATTTGGAACAAGATTCAAAATTTAGGGTCAAATATGTCACAATTGAAAAATCAGGGACTAAAGTGATACAAGCCCCAAACTATAGGGACTATTAGTGCAATTTGCCCTAACTTAATAGTAACATTTCACTATAAAACAAAACATCTATAAACATGATTTATATTTGCAATAACATCACTATCATAACATTTTATGATTTTTTTTGTATAAATTTTTATATATGAATTGAATTTTTTATTTTTATTTCTATCATCATTTTTCTTTCTCGTTTATTCACCGATGTTTATAACAGTATTACCAAATACTATCATTCACATTTATTACAATATTACTGAATTTTTGTATTTTTGTATTTTTTTGTATTTGGTGAATTTTAAAAAAAAAAAATCACAAAATATTATACTTCTTAAATATATCTAGATTAGATATATCTAAAAAAAAAATTACTTAAAATATTAAAAAATCAATAAAAATGATATGAACAAAATATCTCTTAAAATGAAGATGATTGTTATTTCTCTTAAAATGATATGAACAAAATATCAGTATATGTCATTTTAATCTGACAATGGGATAAGTATAATTTTTCAAACGTGAGAAAGATCTGTATTAAATAGAAATCTCAGGAGGTGTTAGTGTGTAATTTTAAAAATTTGTTAAAAATATTGTTTTTTTACAAATAAAAATAAAATAATATGATATTTAACTTTTTTTAGAATATGACAAATGACTTGGAGGATTTTTTTAAACTTTTTTTTCCAAAATTTGACACGGTATGCCGAATAGCCACTAAAATTGAGTGTTAATGTGTATTATCTGATAAAAAAAATAATAAAAAATGAATTTAATTTTTATTTTAAGTGTTTATTAATTTAGAAAATAAATGAATAGTATAATAATGTGTTAAAGTTTGTATATTGAGTACATGAAAAAATTAAATAATACAAAAATATAGTGAATTTCCACCTATATGTACCGGTGTTTGTTGCTCTTTTCAATTTACTTGTTTATAACACCTGACTTATGTCTTAAAGTCTCCATTAGGAGCACTGAAGATGCTCTAAGTGCCCACAAAAATTATCAAGAATTTAGAGGGGTAGTTGAGATATAATGTGAAATTCATATAGATTAAGGAGTTGTTTGGGGTGTCCTAAATAAATGTAATTTTTGTCTTTTTAGACTAAAAAATTGAGGAAGAAAATATGGATGTTTGGGTTAACTTTTTGACTTTTTATGAAAAAATGTGTAATAAAAAATTGTAAAAATTGATTTGTAAAGGAAAATTAGGATTGGGAGTTGTGCGGCCGTAATTGTTAATTTTTGATGAATAGTGTTAACTTTTTAACTTTTTGAGTAACTTTTTGACTTTTTCACAATATGTCAAACTTGACCTAAATTTGAATTATACATGATATATCTCAATAAATTTTTTAAGTATGTAATAAAGTATGCCAGAGTCAACATATCACATCTTTGCCTACCAAGACACTTGAGGAAGAATGTTTACCAAAGCCATGCATTCTAAGAAGTTTAACCCTTTGTTATTAAGAACATAGAATGCTACAACAATTATTATGACATTTTGTCATAATGTCATCATTAAATTTGAGGTAAACTTTATTTTAGCGATAATGTTACTGTTGTTGCTTCTCAAATAAAGGTTTGAAGTGCCTTTTGGAGTGAGGCGAATCAAAATTTTAATTTGATTAAAAAATAATAATGATATACACAAATTCACTTTTAATTTTTTACACTCCATTTGTGTTGGGTTAAAAACAAAAAGAAAAATAACAATCCTTGCTAATTAGTCAAAAAGTAAAAAAAAAAAATAATCAATAAATTAAGAAGCCAATAATCTTTATTGCAAAGAAAGCCAAAAAAAATTCACAAATCATCTCAAATATAACTTCTTCTTCTTCTTTTTTTTTAACTTATAAAATAGCCAAAATAAGTTACCAAAAATAGCTAGATACAATTCTGAAATAGTAAAAAAAAACACAAACAAAAATAGAGTTGTGGGGAAAGTAGAAAACTTTGTTGGAGAAACCTGAAAAACCTATCATGCAATATCATGAATTTTTGTGTGTGAATATCTTTATTTGAGAATTTCCTCATTTTATGATTAACTTTTTGTTGCTTTTGCAACTTTAGAGCATTAATAATTAAACCCATCAAAATCTATAGTAATCTATTACCTTTCTTGAGTGTGAGTCTCACTCTGTCCAATTCCCTTTCATAAAAGACTGATGATATAAACAAAACCAAGCTCTGTCTCTCTCTCTCTCTCTCTCTTGTGTCCTCCAATGGCTACCACTACCAAATCCACACTCTTTCTCTCTCTCACCTTCTTGTTCTTCTCTCTCACCTCTGCTTCATCTGAACCAGACATCCTTCTTACCTTCAAGGCCTCCATTAAAGATCCCATGAACTATCTCTCAAGCTGGTCCCACACTTCTTCCTCCCATTACTGCAACTGGACTGGACTCACCTGCACAACCTCACTCCCTCTCTCAGTCTCTTCTCTCAACCTCCAAACCCTAAACCTCTCTGGTGAAATCTCATCTTCTGTCTGTTCCCTCCCCAATCTCCAAATACTTAACCTTGCTGGCAACCTCTTCAACCTAGCCATCCCTCTCCATCTCTCACAATGTAGGTCTCTGGAGACTCTGAATCTCAGCAACAATCTCATTTGGGGTCCAATCCCATATCAGATTTCTCAGTTTGGGTCATTGAAAATGCTTGATTTGAGTGGAAACCATGTTGAAGGGAAAATCCCAGAAAGCATTGGGGCTTTGAAGAACCTCAGAGAGCTCAACTTGGCCAACAACTTGCTTTCAGGTAGTGTTCCTGAGGTTTTTGGTAATTTCACTGAGCTCAGATTGCTTGATTTGTCTCAAAACTCTTTCTTGGACAGTGAGATTCCAACTGGGATTGGGAATCTTGAAAATCTTGAGAATCTTTTGTTGCAAAGCTCTGGATTTCATGGTTCAATCCCTGAATCCTTTGTGGGTTTGCTTGGTTTGGCCATTTTAGACCTTTCACAGAACAATCTAACTGGTTTGGTACCTCAAAAGCTAGGATTGTCTCTCACAAACTTGGTTTCTTTTGATGTTTCACAGAACATACTTTTTGGGTCATTCCCAAATGGCATTTGTAGTAATGCCAAAGGACTCATAAACCTTAGTCTCCATACAAATTTACTCAATGGTTCAATATCCAATAACTCCATTAATGAATGCTGGAATCTTGAGAGGTTCCAAGTTCAGAACAATGGGTTTTTTGGGGATTTTCCAAATGGGTTGTGGTCATTGCCCAAGATTAAGCTTATCAGAGCTGAAAACAATGGGTTCTCCGGCGAAATACCGGAATCAATATCCATAGCTGCTCAATTGGAGCAAGTTCAGATAGATAACAACAGCTTTACGGGTACGATTCCTCAGGGTTTTGGGTTGGTTAGGAGTTTGTATAGATTCTCTGCATCACTTAATGGTTTCTATGGTGAAATTCCTCCAAATTTTTGCGATTCACCCGCCATGAGCATCATAAATCTCTCCCACAATTCGCTTTCTGGGCGAATACCGGAGCCTAGAAAATGCGGGAAACTAGTCTCCTTGTCCTTGGCAGATAACAGTCTTGTTGGTGAAATACCAATATCACTTTCTGAATTGCCAGTGTTAACTTACCTTGACCTTTCAAATAACAATCTCACTGGTCCAATCCCTCTAGAGCTTGAAAACCTAAAGCTTGCTCTCTTCAATGTATCTTTCAACCGGTTATCGGGTAGTGTTCCGTCCTCCCTTATCTCCGGGCTTCCAGCCTCGTTTTTACAAGGAAATCCAGGCCTATGTGGCCCAGGATTGCCCAATTCATGCTCTGATGGTGAGCCAAGTCCCAAGATGGTTGGTCTATCAAAATTTGCATGTGCCCTAATCTTTTTAGCTCTAGCAGTTGGAATTCTGGTTCTTGTTATCGGGTTTTACATTATTCGATCTTCCAAGAAAAGATCTGAAACGGGTATTTGGCGTTCGGTTTTCTTTTACCCTCTTAGAGTCACCGAGCATGATTTGATGGCGGCAATGGATGAAAAGAGTGCTATTGGATTTGGAGTTTTTGGTAGAGTTCACATTGTGAAATTACCAAGTGGTGAACTTGTTGCTGTCAAGAAGATAGTCAATTTTGGAACTCAATCTTCGAAAGCTCTCAAGGCGGAGATCAAGACATTAGCGAAAATCAGGCATAAGAACATCATTAAGATTCTTGGTTTTTGCCATTCTGACGATTCAATCTTTCTGATTTACGAATATTTACAGAAGGGGAGCCTCGGGGATTTGATTTGCAGCCCAGATTTTAGGCTGCAATGGGGTGATAGGTTGAGGATTGCCATTGGAGTAGCTCAAGGATTAGCATACCTTCACAAGGATTATGTTCCACATATACTTCATAGAAATGTGAAATCAAATAATATTTTACTAGATGTGGATTTTGAGCCGAAACTCATGGATTTCGGGCTTGATCGGATCATGGGAGAAGCTGCATTTCAGTCATCCTTGGCATCAGAATCTGCATTTTCGTGTTACTTGGCGCCAGGTAATTTCAGTTTTACGATAAATTTCTTAATTTACTATTCAATTCTTGTTTTATACTTTGATTTGTCTCTAAAATTTAAGCCAACATTCTTAACTGTCCTTTAAAAAGCAGGTTATGTTGTTATAATGTTTAAATACAATTAAGGCATCACAGAAATGGTAATCTAATGCTGAAATAGATATCCTTCTATAATTTTTCAGTGTGTTCTATTAGGGTGAGTTTGGAGCAACAAAGAGTTATAATGATTCTACTTAAAAACATCTTTGCAAATGTTGATTGATTGCAGAACATGGATACAATAAAAAGGCCTCTGAACAAATGGAGACATACAGCTTTGGTGTAGTCTTGTTTGAGCTTGTTACAGGCCGGAAAGCAGAGCAAACAGAATCCGAAAACTCCTCTATTGATGTCGTGAAATGGGTTCGGAGAAAAATAAATATATCAAATGGGGCATTGCAAGTTCTCGACCCCAAGATATCAAGATCTTCTCAACAAGAGATGTTGGGAGCTCTGGAAATCGCTCTCCGTTGCACTTCTGTGGTGCCAGAGAAACGGCCACCAATGGCGGAAGTAGTGAGAGCACTTCAGTCCCTTGACTCAAGGACCGGCTTTCCAAATGTAGAGTTCTCTGCTTCTGATGAGTTCTCAGTTCCAGTCTGAATTTTCCCCCCACAAGCATTCAAATACTTGCAGTTTTTGTATATGCACTACTTGATTTCACATGGCTCTTTTGGAGTATCCTTTTTGTTTGGGGATAGTGTGTCCCCAGGGTGGGTTGAATTGGAAAGCAAAAATATATGTTTGGAAATGTTTTTCTTATTTCCTTACTGTAATTTGTTTTGGGGATTTTGATAATAATAATAGTAAATACAGGGTTTTTGCCGGTTTGAATGGTGACAAGTTGTCATAAACCTTAGTTTCAAACTGAACTGAACAGTGTCTCGATAATTTAGGGTTGGTTTGGCATAACCTATATAATTCATCTTTTTATCTTTTTATTTTTTTTCCATCACATCACCTCTCTACTTTTCTGCATATCTTTTCGTAAAAAGACAAAAAGTGTACTTTTTTAGGACACCCCAAACCAACCCTTAGTATGATTTGATTCCTAATTTTATAAAACCGTAAGAACAGTCTCAATAATTTAGTGTGATTTGATACAAAATTTTATAAAACCGTAGGTAACGGATTAGTCTTTAATTTTTTCTTCATGCTCACCTTTACTTTATCCGATTAAAGGAAAGAAAAAAGTTCCTAAAAGTTTCAAATAAAGAAAAAATTGAGAATAATTCCAGATCTCGTTTAAAATCTCAAATTCTGCTTAACAACCAATGTAACGTCGTCTCTCCTCCACAAAATTATAGTAAGCTCCATTATTTCTTTACATTGGCGGGTGTTTGGAAAGAGTTTTTTTTGTTTTTTTGTTAGTTTTTTGCTAAAAAACAAAATAGGTTAAAAAACTAAAAAAAACAAATTCAAACAAAATATCATATCAAATCCATAATCATTTCACTTTTTCTCTCACAAACATCACATCCAACTACAAAAAAATCTAACTATCTTCTCAAACACAAAAAAATTTTCCTCCAAAAATAATCAAAAACTAAAAAAACCTACTAAAATAACAACTTTCCAAACACCCACCTTATTTGTTAATGCCAGAATTAGAATACAATTCAAATTTGATTCATACCAAAAACAAAAACAAGAACAAAAGTGCAAATTTAGGTCCCAAATGGTTCAATTGTGAATACATTATGTATATGTAATGTCTTTCCAAGAAAGAGATAGAGACTCAAAAACTGAGAAAAATGTCTATTAAATGCAGTGGAGCTTCTGTATTGTAGCACAATAACAAACTCATTCACTCACACTCCTATGGACACATTTGAGGATATCTTGGAAACCAACCTCTCACTTTGCTTCCTATTTACTTCATATTCATTTTTCTTACACAAAAAACACTGCTATACATAATAAAACTTACGGCTTCAAGTCACGGGGACAGCCTCTGTGGAGATGGGGTAAGACT
Source organism: Camellia japonica (assembly GCA_030407325.1). Classification (NCBI taxonomy): domain Eukaryota; kingdom Viridiplantae; phylum Streptophyta; class Magnoliopsida; order Ericales; family Theaceae; genus Camellia; species Camellia japonica. Next base: position 6,801,137 of record JAPPVO010000017.1, on the reverse strand, counting down.
ACAGGGGAGAGTCGTGCACTGAGTCACCATATGGTAGGATTCACGCTAACCAAACTTCACGAAGGAGTTCGTACCTTGCATTTGCACCAACATTACTCGTTTGGTCCTTGCTCTTTCCATTTTGATTCGCCCTAACAGTTGGAGATGGCGGTAATTTGTCAATGATGGATGCCAGAGGAGAATCGAGCTCCTCCAGTTCTTCATCACTGGTATATCCCTTCCTCTGTACAACAGATGCATTCCTAGCCAGCTGAGATTTCTCTCCTGCCTCTGCAACTTTCTCCGCCACGTTGGCAGGGGAAGGTGGGGTGTAGACAACCGGGGCAGCATTATAAGGGAAGCTGCTGGCAGAGTCTCCACCAGATAATCTCCGCTCTATGATACACTGAACAAACAGAAAAATAGGTATCAAATGTTTGTTGTGGCATTTTCCTATATGATAGCCTCCCCCCCCCCCCCCCCCCCCCCCCCAACACCAACACACACACACACACACAAAAAAAAATCTTGAACCCTCTTGAGTGGGTAGTGTTTTACATGGTGAAGTTTTCATCTGCAGGGCCATTTAACTAGTCATTTGTCTTCATTTGTTACTCAGATATAATGAGATTTAGGCAGTCTGAACAACCTACTGTTAGATCAGAAGCATAAACCTCAAAATATTAAGCTTTTTTGGTTTTATGTGTTCTCATTTTTTGTGGTTTTAGAAACAAAAACAATGAACTTTTAAGAAACCATCAAATTTTTACTTTTGGAGTAGTCTTGTAGAGGAGCTTCACATATTTTATTGAAAGATAGAGGCAAAAGAGATTCAAGACATCAAAAAAACCATACCTCGGCATTTAATGCCTCCAAAACAGCACCTGGGACCGGATCTGGGCAGAACTCATCTGGAGTAAAGTTGCAGAGTATCCGTTTAACCAATGGAAGAGTAATACATGGGCAAACCTACAACGCATAATCAGATAAAAATATTTCAGATATCACAAGAGAACATGAATTCTGAGTATCTTGAACATGAATGTGCTGAAAATTATGAGGTCAACCTCCGTCCTGACTGATCGGTCCAGAAGCATGTCTTTCGGAAGCATCAAAAGATCACTCAGGGCATTAAGAAGATGAAAATGTTTTTTTTCAGTATCTTCACCGGGTGTGTCATCATCCTCATTGCTGTTTTGATCTTCCCTAGGTGAATCATCCACATCCATGCCAAACAGTTCAGTAAGACATCTAGACCAATTACCAACCTGCACAAAGTATATTAAGCATAATCATATACATGACAAAAGTAACAATGTAGCAATACCATTTGAACATGTGACACATATCACCTAGGAAGTCCTCATAAGAATGAGATATTTTGTCAACCCCCTAGGGTAACATAGTGGTTTAAGGTTGCCATGGACAACCCGGAAGTCTGGTGTTTGAGTCCCGCTAGCAACACTCATTCTTACCTGATACCTATGGATTGAGGGTTTATCCCGCAAGGATTCCTATTAAAATAAGGGGTTCCTCACCATTTAGAGAGAGAGAGAGAGAGATTATTGTCCACGTTTAATGTTCAATTTGAAATGCCAATTCTGTTCTCATGGATGTTTAGGGAGGAAGGATCTAGTGGCATGGTGCACGTGAACTAAAGGTATGTCGTACATGTGGGTATATATGAGTATATTTGTGTAAAAGATTGTTTGTAATATAAAAATGCTCAATTTCCATATGTTAGCTTGACAATATGAGATCCCACAAGTGGCCTGACTAGATCCCCATGTGGATGATGCCAATATTTTCCTCTAGCTACTCCAGAACAAAGAGATGAGGTCAATTAACAATGGTAGCAGATCATGTTATTCAAACTTCTCTTCATGTTTGACAAAATGATAGAACAGACACCCCAATAATTGCATAAATATTTAAAAAGGGACAATAGAAGACACTGCAGGAGCTTGTTTAATTAAATAGTTGTTATTATGCTGCAAGAAAAATCACTTAAATGTCGCCCCAAAAAACGATTTTCCTAGAATTCCTCTGGCAGTTTATAGGGCTAGACTATACAGGGATCAAATAGTCAATAGCAACTAGGCAAAACAAACCCCACAAAGCCGAGTGATATTGAAATTAATATTTTCTTTGCTTCTTGGTCAGAAGTGAAGAAAAATGATACATACAGAATTTTTGAGTTGTGCACCAGATCCAAAACTCAAATTGCCTGCTGGAATAGGCAAAACCTTGGAATCGACTATAGGATCTGATACAGGATCAGTTGGGATCTCATGGGCTGACTCACGCAGAATAGCATTGAACATGGCCACATCTAGTCTGGCAATACATTGTTCCATCACCTGAACACAGATATAAGATCTAATTAAACAAATGAAGCAATAAATGCTGAAATAGGTCGGTTAATGCTGAGAGAAATGAAACATGGAAAATTTGAAGATTGACCCCATTTTTCCATAAAGCAAAGAAAATGACGCTTACAGATGGAGAGCAAACATATTTAAAATTACATACCATTCTTGCCAACAAAGGCAAGCAACCACATTCGTGCCCTCCTGCTCGAACTGGACAAAGTCTTTTGAAAGCATCTTGGAAAGCATTTTTCCAATGGTCAATCGAAAAGTTGCCTTGTTGCTGGTCTCCCAAGGCAGGTCCGCATAACCTTCCAATGGTTTTAGTGATATTCAAATCCTCAACTGGAGATTGCATATGAGGGGTCAAGGTCTGGAACCACAATAAGCTAGTTAGCATCAGAGAGGAAAGCACATCAATGTCACCTAACTAAAAATGTTGTATATAAAAGGGGAACTCATTCATTAACTAAAAAATTAGTTTGAAATTCTATTTTGTTTTTACACACACACACCAAAAAAAAAAGGAGTAATTAAGGCTCAAGCTTTTATCAGTTAAACATAGATATGTTGCATTTCTATCACAATTTCATGGGCCAAAGTCAATTTTACCCAGCAAAAAATAAAATGTAAATAGATTACTTGATTGGTTCAGTTAAGAAATTATATAATCATTATATGCATCGAATCTCAAAATCTTTAACATAAAAGACAATCAAGTTTTCACCTGCCACCATATTGACTCAACTATCCTAGAGAAAATCCAGGATTCAACTCTCTCTAGTGAAGCTGTTAATGTTCTTGTCTCTTGCCAATCATCAATGAACTGCAAAAAATCATGCTTGCTTGTCTGTCTATTTCCAGATTGAGCTTTCCATTTTAGTGAAGGAGACTTCCCTTCACTTTGCTTTCCTCCTCCGTTTAACACAGAAATCCTTGAAATTGAACTTGAGTTGCATGAATTGCCAAAAGCTTGAGAGATAATTTCCCTCAGTACCACAGTGTTTGACAACCAGAAAGTTAACCTTAATCAACAAAGGAAAGATTTATTAGTCTGAAGTAAATGAAAACAGGTTCTAAAATCCTCTGATGTGAAAGATTTTTAATTTTTTATATACCTTGGGACATCATTGCTGCATGACTTGGCGACCAAAACAAGCCCTGACGCTGTGTTTCTTGCAACCGTGGCCCGCTTGTCTTGAGACCAGTGTTTGCAAGCATGAATGTAGAGTCTAGAAAGACGCCGAGCAGGCGTGTGCACCTTATGTGCTGAGCTACCATGCTCTGGTACAACAGAATAGAGTGAAATTTCAAGAGCAGCAACTTCTCTCAGCTCCTCTTCAAGTTTTCCAATCCTTGTTTCCATTTCTTCGATCTTTTGGCTTAAAGCTGCCTGATCTTCATGGTCACCGTTTTCCTCAGCATTGACTGCTTCATCATCACTTCCAAGACTCTGAGTACCATTTGAGGTCTCATCTAATATCTCCACCTCCTTTACATCCTCAAGAGGCTTCTCATCAACACCTTCAGATGATTCAGATGAAGGTTTAGGATGAACCTTCATATGTTTTACGTATTCATCAGATATAATTTTGCTGGTTGTGTTAGAAGGCCCTTTATTGGATTTTGTACCTTTCTTTGGACTGTCATGTGATGCCTTAATCTTCAAATTATTTGTTCCTCGATCAGATTTCACTCTGGAAGCATGGGACCGGCTGTCAGCAGAATCCTTTTTCACAAGCTTTTTAGGAACTGTTGAAGGGCATTCTACTTTCTCATCCTCAGCTGTTTGTGAATCCCCTTGAGATGATTCCGAATCTTTTATTGTCTCAGAATCTGATCCTTCTTCATTCCCTTGCTTCTGTTCTTTCTGCATGTCACTAGCATGACCGTTCATTTCATCTGTATTCTCTTTGTCAACCATTTCATGGGTTTTTGAATCTTGAGATGCCTCCTTCGACCTGTTGACATCATCCACATAATGTATAACCATATTTTCATAAACTTCAGATGGTTTTGTGCCAGCATTGGAATCAATTACTGATACATTGGACTCTGGTTTAGAATATGAAATTTTAGATACAGTTTCTTTTGCTGTCAAATTTTTGCAGCCGTTATCTTGTGGAAGTTTATGATCTCTTCTTTCAGATCTTCCAGAACGTTTTGTTTTATTACTGTTTGGACTTGTCTTCTTGTCAATCTCCTTCATACTTAAAAAATTTCACCTTTTTCAACAGCAATGAAAGAAGCAGCTGTGATGATGGAGAAAAGCAACGATCAGGAACCCTTCAAAATCTCTTCAAGGAGAGGGCAACGATAAATGCACATGACAATCTATTCACCATGAAGGCAACAGCCTCATGCAAGTTGCAACAGTCAGAACAATCACCCCCACTCAGATGCCTATTTGTTTTTCATAAATCTGAAATAAAACAGCACTTACGATCAACAACAGGAGGCTATTATGACCAATTAAAACAGGAACACAAAAGTTCACAAAAAGTTAATCATTTAACATTCCCTAGTAAGTAAGATAAGCTCTATAAAGGGCAGACAGCTGAGCACCATTTAAATGGCAATGGTATGAATCAAGATTAAATACCAAACCTAGTATTGGTATATTGCAATGCAAACATAATAGCACCTCAAACATTTGTAGAAAAACCTGTTTAAAAATAGTCATGAAGAGGACATCAATAAATATTCATGCAGATCAGACCATAATCACAACATAAATGGCAATTAGAGGGCTTCCATTAGGTAAATTAAAAAATACACTAAGAGACCCAATAGGCTTGTAAGCCAGAAAGGATGTATACAGATACTCCTTGAAACCCTAAATCCTCAGCATTCTAGTGCTAGAGCAAAACTAAATAGATGATTCTGACAATAATCATTGACCAACAAAACTGATAGATTCAAGTCATAAACATTATTGGGACTCAATTCATTTTTAATGGGCTTGCTTCCATAGGAGAGGTTGGAAACTCAGAGCATGGTTTGAATTTGTTGAGAAGAATAAAAAATGAGGATATCTCTATAAATATTATTTATATTATTTATCATATAAATAATGTATTTATATTTATTATATAATTTAAATAAAGATAAATGAACCGAACTTATGCGAGCCGAGCTTATGCAAGCTCGAGCACGGATCGTTTACTAAACAAGCCTAATATTCGAGCTCGAACTCGGCTTGTTTACTAAACGAGCCGAGCCGAGTTTGTTCATGAACAGTTTGGTTCATTTGTAGCCCTAGTAATAAGTATAGAAAAAACATTACCGAATATCATGCAATCATATAATAGTCGATGGACATAAGGTCCAAATAAAATCGTCAACAATAGCTATTCACTTGTGCTTTTACAAACTATCACATGTATTATAGCCATTTTTTTCAGGTTATGGAACCTGATAGCAAGGCTTTTATGCCTCATATTAGATATTTTTTTTAATTACTACCCCTTAAGCCAAACCTATAACTTCTTAAAAAATTGACTTTAATTTCACAAGGGATGATTGTTCAAGCATTGGACAAAAAAAGAAAAATATACAAACATAGCTGAACAGAGAACTATCCTAGGCCATCAATAATTGACACGGAATCAATCAATGTGGACATCTCAGTACAACCAGATGTGATAAAACCAACTAGATCTGTGGTCATTATGCAATATAATATTAATATGCACAATTTTTTTGTACAGCTAAATTTAGTGTCAATGCCACATACTCCGACTCCAAAATACAATTAAATTGACGATTCCACATCACATCAGCATAAAATAATTTCCTTATGAGGCCAAGCAGCAGCAAAAACTGATTCCTCACCCCATATTCCATCAATGAAATACTAGTGTGCATACATATGATATAATGATATAAATGCAATTGAAAAATGATTTAGACCTCTAAAAAAAGAGCTCTAATGGAGCTCTAATTTGTCCTTTTCCTTCTTTTTTTTGTCTTTTACTTCACTGTTTTTTTTTTATTTTTTGTTTTTTTTTTATTATTCATCACAGCTCATTAGAGCTGTACTGCAGCAGCTCTAATTAGAGCTCTGCAGCAGCTCCGAAATGCCAAGAGTTGAATCAGTCTAGATGCATCTAATTCAATTTGAGAAGAAATCTCAAATCTCAAATTCTGTGCATTCGAATTCGGAACAGAAAACGCAATACTCGTTCTTCCTAACACTCGATGTGAACTGAACAAAACACGATGTCCTCAAAATCAACCATTAAAAGAGTACAAATTCATAACTAGAACTTTATTGAACTAAATCATAATATCAATCAAGCTTACAAACCTGAAAACTCATAAAAACACAATCTAATAGAGAGCGAGAGAGAGAGAGAGAGAGAGAGAGAGAGAGAGAGAATTCAGATCAAAAACGAAGCAGAGAAAGAGAAAACTGTAGAGAGAACGACAAGATCTAGGCACTGAAAATGCGTATCGGAGCAGAAATGCGTTTCATGTTATCAATTGTTCGATACAAAACCGCCAAAAATAACCGAACGCAACAACAAAACCAAAATGAGGGAGAGAAATGAAACAAACAAAAAAAGCACAATGGAAAAGGTGTTTATGTAGTAAAAAGGACATGGAAAGATTAGAACTTACTTACAGAAGCTTTTTTGAGATCGACGAAGAAGAAGAAGAAGCTTGAAAATGGCTAGGCTCGTGTTCCACAGCTGTAGAGAGAGAAAAATCTTGGGGATTGTCAGCTTTCAATATAACCTGATTCTCTCTGGACTTGAGAGTTATTGAGGAGAGGTCACTTTCTCTCTCTATATAAGCACAAACACACACACACACGCACTACTCTCTCTCTCTCCTATCTGTCTTACTGTAAATCTCTAGTGTTATGTGCAGGTTATGAGTGCGGGAACAGCAGATTTAAAAGGGAATTAAAAAAGGGGAGAGAGAGAGAGAGAGAGCATAATTATGCACTGTTATGTTTACGTACGTGGGGTTATGGGGGGTGACTGGGGAGGGTTGTCGGTGGACAAAAATGACCGGGAGTTCCCGGTTTTGTTACGCGTCTTTTGGATTTATTTTTTACGGCTTATTTCTTAATTTTTTTTAGAAAAATGATGTACAGATTTATTTTTTAATTTATTGTATAGATTTAAAAAGTTATAAATAATATGATTGATTGGTAATTAAAAAAATATAAAAGTATGTTATTTTTAATATTTTAATTAATTATCACATCACTAAGTTAAAAATTAAGTCTAATTTTTTATTTTAAATAACAATATTTTTTTTTTAATACAATCTATAAAGAAAAATTATGATACACATATGCACTTTATAATTAAAGAATGTACCATATGTATTTTGGTAGTATTACATATATCAATACCAATATATGTTATGTCATTATTACTTGAAAACTATGACCTTATTCATTATACAAATTATAAATATCCAAAATTTTCAAAATTATGTCACATTATTTGTTAATAAACTAATTAGTATATCAATTGGTGCATATAACATTATTCTATGTATTTTATAATTAAAAAAAATGACAAAATTTTATAATTTTTGAGTCATAACTAAAAAAATATCATAACCAAATCTAATATGAGACATAACTAAAAATTTCATAAGTCATAACTAAAATAATATCATAATTAAAAAAAAAATTGTCATACTAAATAAGAAAATGACATAACTAGATATACATATGGTACACATTTTTAAGAAGTGTGTACAGTAAAAATTTCCCCAATCTATAAATTCGTTTAACAAAAGTAAATATCAATAAAAAAAAAAATGAATTTTTTAAAAAAGAATTTGCCCAAAAAAAATTGTATAAAAATAATGAATATTTGATGCTTCTTTCTCTTTTTCTTTCTTAAAATTTGGCCAAACTTTGCCAAGCAAAAACTTGTCATAATATAAAGACTTATTTTGAGAAGTTAGTTAAAAATTAATTTTTTTTAAATTTTTTATTTTAAAAGAAATGTAAAAAAATAAAGAAAAGATGTGACTCGGAAAAGTCAAAAAAAACCAAAATATATAAATAAATATAAATTTACAAAAATTGTAAAGGGAAATAATTTTTTTTTTCTTTTTAAATCTTATATATCTATATTCATTTTTTAATATGACTTACACTACACCTCCACCTGGAATGAATTTTGATCATATAATATATTTTGTGCATTTCTTTGTTAAATAATGTTACAATGAATATATTTGCATACGGCATTTGGTTTTTACTATGTAAGAACAGCTCCACTCTCAATATGCCAACTCTAATGTAGTAATCCAACGGCTCAATTTTAGCTATAAGAGTGAATTGGTGGGTCAAAAGTTGACATGATGATTTTTGAGATCACCCTTGCATGTCAATTTGAGAGTTTTTGAAATAAAAAAATTTCATGTAAAATAAAAGAGCTCAAATTTTAAAAATAATAAAATAATAGATTTGACATATCAAGTTGAGAGTTTTTATATCAAATTGACATATGTCAATTTAGCATTGAAATTGATGATACTACTAGTCCCTGATGAACGGGTCGGGTTGATCCACGCCTCCCACACCGTTGTCCGATCGCTGGGCTCACTGAGATACCTGCACAAAAGTCCAACAGCGAACGGAAGTCCCCCAGCGAACCCTCCGACGAGCAAGTTAGAAGAGAGATTAATGGAATGTAGAGATAGGATGATGATAAAGAACTTAACCTTCTTTTTTTCTTAGAAACCTGCTTATATCCTTTGTTCATCATTTCCTTGTCCACTCCGACCTGCCATGTTGGCCGAAAGTCTATGCTCTAGCTTGCCTTGTTCATAGTCAGGCTGTTCTGTTCCGACGTGAAGGGGTTATCGCATTAAATGCTGCAGAGGACCTCATTAATGGCTGATGTGTGGTGCAATAACTCTGGAGGATCTTTATTTGCTTACGTGGCTGGTTCTTCTCTTAACAAGTGTTTAGATGCCATTGGTTCTTGGTGCAACGTTGGGTTCTAGTAATGTTGGGCTTTAGTGTTTGAATTGTGCGTTGAGCTCTAAGTGGTGGGCTAAAAGCCCCCCTATGGGCTCAGCTATGTCAGTAGTCCCCCATTTCCAAGTGCAGCTTCAGTCCAACGAAGGGAATAAAGAAGAAGACGGGGTTTGTGGGTGGTCGAGTGAGAGAAGTCCGACGGGAAGGAGGGCCGACCACGAAGGGTGACCAAGTGAGAAGACCGACTAGGAGGAGGGCCGACCGCGAAGGGTGACCGAGTGAGGAGGCCGCCTTGGAAGAGGGCCGACCGCGAAGGGTGACCGAGTGAGAAGACCGACTGGGAGGAGGGCCGACCGCGAAGGGTGACCGAGGGCCGACCGCGAAGGGTTTCCAAGTGAGAAGACCGACTGGGATGAGGGCCGACCGCGAAAGGTGACCAAGTGAGAAGACCGACTGGGATGAGGGCCGACCGCGAAGGGTGACTGAGTGAGAAGACCGGCTGGGATGAGGGCCGACCGCGGAGGGTGACCTAGTGAGGAGGGAATGGCGGCACGCGGGGCTTGAGGAGCGGCGAGGCACGTGGTGATATGAAGTGAAATAGACAGGGTAGGGGAAGAGGGTAGTGGATCGTGGTTGTACAAGTGGCATAATCCCGTAATGGGGGAGGTGATGCATTAGCAAAAAGCGAAGGGATAGGGTAACATAAGGTGTTGAAAAGACGGGGGCAGAACTTTTCGAAAATTTTCAAACTGGCGAAATTTAATCTTGACCCTTGGAATATAGGCAAACCATGGGCATTTGGAGTTATTCGCTTTACTTACCTTATTGCAAAAAACCAACACATCCCAGAAGTGAACTCATTTGTTTCGTGTGACACGCCTTTGCAATACTTTGTAAACTTCCTTGTGCCAGCGTCCGAAGCGATACGCAGACACGTAAGAGGAATGGCTCGAGATGAAGTGCCAACCATGAGGCTAGACTCATTGGGAGAAGACGACGCAGTGGAGTTGGCGGAACAGTATCGAGCAGAGCAGAGGGAGGAGATGGGAGCTGGGCAAGCGGCGCGGGCTCGCCCGGCAACAATGATCGTAGCCGCCAGGCCAATTAGCCAAGTGGAGCCAGACCACTAGCACACCAAGGCCGATAAGTCTACGTTTACGGCAGAGGAGTTAGAAGAGGTACGAATGAAGTTCCAAATTCCAATGGAGATAGAGTTGAGGCTGCCCATATCTAAGGAGAGGGCGTCAGATGCGCGGCCAACATAATTCACGTTGTACAAGGAAGCATTGTGGGGGGGGCTAAGATTGCCGATCCCCCAAGTAATGGTAGATGTATTGAACCGATTGAAGGCGGCCCTGGGGCAGCTGATGCCCAACGCATAGAAAATTCTAATGGCCTGCACAATCGCATGGCCACGGGCGACCGATGGGGCGGCGATGACAGTTGAGGAATTATTTTCCTGTTACAAGGCCTCCGGTCAACAAGAGACGTGGGTGATCTTGCAGGCGGTTGCGGATCGGGGTCTAGTGGCGGGCTTGCCATCTTCGGTGAAGGGGTGGAGGCCGAGATGGTTCTATGTATCGGCAAATGGTGGAGGGGGAAGTGTGCATGACATGGAAAGTCCCCACGAAGTCAGTGGAACCGAAGTTGGGGGCGGAGGCAGAAGGTAGGGTAAAAAGGGTGAAGGAGTGGAAGGAGAAGGAGGGTGTGAGATGGGACGACCTTGTCCGTCCTTCAACTTTGTATGCCTTAGGTTTAGGACCACATGCGATAGAAAAGGACCCCGCACTAGAGGAGTTGGAAGCAAGGCGAAAGGCGGAGAAAGCGGGGGAGCGAAAGACCTTTGCCAAGGCAGAAAAGCATAAGGAGTCTCAGCTGGGGCCTGCTCCTAAGTTGGTAATGAGGGAGAGAGTCTGACCTCGCCCCAAGCTATTGGGAGGCAAAGACCTGACCGACTTTGCCCCATTGCCACCCCTAGTAGACCCACTGAAGGAGAGGGGAAAACAGGAGGTGGAGGCAGTGTTAAAGAAATCGAAGAAGAAGAGGGCAGCTGCAGAGAGGAGTAAAGACGCCCCTGTTTTGAAGAAAATGAAAGAGGGGGTGGCGGAGGAGGCATCAGGAAGGGAAACTGTCGTGTGGCGGAAGAAGGCATGGGCCCAAGAGCCCAAGTGTCAAAAGAAGACATGGGGCCAAGTGCCCAAGTGCTGAAAGAAGACGTGGGCCCAAGTGACCAAGTAGAGGCGATGGTGGGGCCTGTGGTAGAAGTATCTCCCAGTCCTAGTGAAGGGAAAGCTGGGAGTAGCAAACCCGAGACCAGCATCGCGCTAAAGACCGCCATGTACCACGAGTGCGCGTTGGCAGATCGCTCGGCAGAACAAGGGTGGGAGGCCAGGGTAGCAGCCGACCGACTCGTTGGAGTGATGGAGGATGCGGCCGTGCAGTCGATGGCGCGGTTAATGGAGGCCGACCCGCTGAGATGGTGTCACGACCGAAACCCGCCCCTATGGGTTTGGCATCATAACTGGCCAGTAATCCATGGATTACCGAAGGCCTCTGAACAGAATAATATATATAACAGGGGCTGCGGAAGCAAATACACAAACATACATAGTCCATAGAGCTGTGCAGACATACATGGGACAGGAAATTTAAACTTTTCATATACATATATATATACATACAGATGTGGCGACGAAAATACAGTAACCTTACATCACCCAAGCCACTTACACAAGCTTTCAAACGTGTTCAAACTAGACATAACATTTAGAAAGTACAAAAGTCCCAAGGACACAAAATCTTGGGTAGATCTCAAAAGGGAACCTCAAAGGGAGGCGTGATGACTGGCTGACACCAAAACTCGCCATGCAGCATCTCAGGCCTGGTCACGTGCTTGCTCATCTACATACATACAAATAATACAGTGAGCTAGAGCCCAGTGAATAATAACTAGGTAAAGGGTTTTAATGAATGATATCCAGCACAGAGTTAGAAATCTGAGTTTATATCAGAAATATATTCTTATCGAAAACAGAGTCTTATGCATATTCAGATTTCAAATCAGAAATAGATTCAGATACATGTTCATATTCGTATTCATATTCAGATTTTGCATAAGATCATACGTGGTACACCCCTTAGCTATCATATCAACTTGGTCCTAAGACCCACATGCATAGTCGGTACCGACGACCATAAAGGTCCATATCTTGCGCGCAAGTAGCCATGGTATTGTTACCACCAGGCAAGGGCCATGTGAATATAGGCCTCGGTATTGTTACCCCCGGGTAAGGGCCACGTGAATATAAGCATCGGTATTATTACCCCCGGGCGAGGGCCACGTGCATATTGGCCACGGTATTGTTTCCCCGGGCGAGGGCCACGTAAACTAAAGATGCCACAAATACATTTTAGAAAAATGGACATTTATTCATGATTCATAAAATAGGATTTCAGAAACAAATCATATCATTTCAGTCATAAAATACTTATAATCAAACATAGCTTTACAGAGTTATTACTCATAGTTAACAGATGGCTTCAAGTAAACAAGTAGAGTAGGCAACTCACTTATCCTGAGGCGCGTGACCTACATAACATGACAGTGACACACGTTGAAACACACGCTTGAATTGCACATAACACATGTTCTTGTCCTAAGTGTGTTTCTAGCCTTTTATCCTCATTATAGTGTCTTAAACATTGCCTAGGAATGCCTAGGATAGAATGAGGATGCAAAAATGCATTTGAAAATATTTTCCAAAACTTGTTGAAAACAGGGTCCATGCTCGAACGTGGCTTTCCTCGCTTGAGCGGATATGCAAGAAGTGAAGGTTCGCTTGAGCGTGAATTCCCTCGCTCGAGCGAACTGTAAACTTTGGAAAAAGTACTGGTTGCTTGCTTTTCACACTCGACGGACGCTCGATCCACGCTCGAGCGTGAGGCTCGGACCTTCGCTCGAGCGTGACTTTCGTCGCTTGAGCGTGCTGCAAAACATATGGACTTCTGGATACATGCATTTCACGCTCGAGCGGGTATCATGTCGCTCGAGCGGAAGTGCAAGCATTCAGGGTGCTCGCTCGAGCGTGGATTCAAATTCTAGAATTTCCAAATTTGATCTCCAAGCTTCAAACTCAAACCAAACACTCCAAAACTCATCCTCTTGGGCCAAAATTCTGGAAAACATTTAGGCCTCGTTTGGGGACTAGCCGGTTTAGCCAAAAAGCCAAAAAGTTACTAAAAAAACCAAAAAGCCAACAACCCATACCAAAAAGTCAAAGGTTCTCTTTTCTCTCTACTTTTTGCACATCTTTTCGTAAAAAGCCAAAAAGTCATCCCAAACATACTATTTTTTTTAGCTCATATTTTAGCCAAATAACCAAAAAGTTATTAAATTAGCATGTTCCCAAACGAGGCCTTAGAGACTCACAAAACATCATGCTTTAAAGATTATTTCATGAAATCAAGGCCCCAAAAGATGGCAATTGGTCACAAATCCAATTTAAACTTCATGAATGATCTAAAACATGACATGCATGCATTTCCTTAACTCAATCACCCCCAAAACATGATCAATGTAGACAAATTGGTAGAAAACATGGTGAGTCCTCAAAAGATGATTGAAATGAACACATGCATGAAAGAATTCTTTGAAACCACGCTCAATTTGCGAAGAAATGAACATACATGCATGATATGGCCCAATTCTTCTCAATTCTAATGCAATTCTCTCATGAATTCGCCTAATTCACTTGAAGTCTTGTAGAGTCTAACTCACTTACACAATTAAGAGTTGATTCCTTACCTAGAGACTTGAATTCACAAGAGATGAAGTTAAAACTCCCAAATCTTCCTCAAATGGCAACAATTCCTAGCAATCCCTTGATTTGAGTCCAAATTCCTTCTCTCTCCCTCTCCCTCTCATTTGGTGCTTGAAGATGGAAAGTAATAGTGTCAAAAATATGCATATAAGAATAGAAATGGTCTTGCATAAGCCTACTTGGTGGCAATCAAGTAATTAGCTTAAGTTAAGTTAAGTAGCATTAATTATTCTAATTTAATCGTTCCAAATCGAATTTTAATTAAACCTACCATTAAATTCTATAAATTCCAAATAGCACATAAACCAAGTCAATTTCTGAATCAGATGTTGATAAGGCCTTCAATTCATAGAACAAAGGATAAACATGAACAGATCTTCCTACGACAACAGATATAGACACAAATAATACAACACACACAAACAATTTAGTTCAGAATTTCGTCTTAATTACTTATTAAGCACAATTAATCATGGGTTAGCGCTAATCATGGGTCGGGGTTGTTACAGAGACGTTTGCTCGGCCCAGATAGAGGCAGCGACCTTGGCGGCTTCCCTGATAAATAAAGTAGCGCCGGTGAAGATAGAAGTAGAGCCGCTGAGGGTCCAGCTAGAAGGGGTGAAGGCGCAGCTACAGAAACTAAAGGTTGAGATAGTGGACTGGAAGAAGGCCACTCGAAGTGCGTGCGTAGAGGGGCTAGAGTGCACGCAAAGAGCCAAGAAGATGGAAGTATTGGCGGTGGTGCAGAGCTATTCAGCAGAGCGTGCTAGTGCTGAGCTCATCGCGACCAAATCAGAGCTGGAAGCGGAACGCCACAAGGCGGTATCGCTAGAGTTCGAGCTGGCGGGTGAGAAGAGGCAGCTAAAGCTGGTCCAACAAGCCTGCACCACCGCCAATAAGAGGTGGGAAGAGACCCTTACCAATAACGAGGAACTGCGCAACCAGTCGATTAAAGACAAATAAGAGGCGGATCGTCGGATCGAAGAGTTGGAGAAGGCTCTGGCGGAAGAAATGGCCAAGTTGGCATCTGAGAGGGCAGCGTACCCCGACTTATGTATGGCGGCCATAGAGGAGTTCAAGGGGTCTGCTGAATTCCAGATGGCCATTGATGTCGCGGTCGCCAGAAGCTTGGCGAAAGAGGGGGATATGGGGGCTGGGCCGTTGGGAGCGGCCGCTGGAGGTAGAAGTGATGAGGAAGTGATCCAAAGCTTCCAGTGGTCTGACTTTTACAAGCACGAGATGAGCCAGTTCTGGGACAGCGACTAGATGACTTTCAAGTATAAGGCACAGGAGCTGTTCCCGGATGTGGACTTCAGCTTCATAAAGGTAGGAGAAGACGACGTCGCCAGACCCCCCTAGATGAGGGGGTTGAAAAGGAATATCTCGCGTCGAGTGAGGGAGATTAACTGTATAAAACTATTTGGTTTTGTTTGTTTGTTGTTGTTGTTGTTGTTGTTTTTTTTTTTTTTTTTTTTGTAATAGAGGTAGTTTCTGTAATAAATTTATGTAAAAATGCAAGTTTGTGAATAAAACAACGAGTTTTCTTATGTATTGTTGTTGTCGTTATTGCTCTGATTTGTAAATTTGGGATGGTGAAAATGGTTGAGTGGAATTCAACAAGAAGTAGGTGTAAAAAATGAAACTTGTGCGTAAATTGTGAAACTTGTAAGTAAATTGTGATGTAAAAATGGTCAAAAATGGGCAATCAGGCTGACTTGTATGTTCACTAGTGAAAATGGATGACTAGCGGAAATGTTAGAAATGGGCAAACCATGATGTAATATGAAATTTCGTAACAGATGAGTAATATGAAATTTCCTAAGTAAACCATGATGTAAAAATGTTAAAAATTGACAAACAGGCTAACTTGTATGACTAGTGAAAATGGATGGTCATGAACTTGGATTTTAACTAAATATGGCAACAGCTGAGACTAGCTTTGATTCAGACTGGCTGAATTCTTCATGCGAGTTCTGACTAAGACTTGGAGGGCTCTGTTGTGTTGAGGCTTAAGTTTACTCGGTCTGGCTGAGCTTTTCGTGCTCAGTCTGGCTGAGACTTAAGTTAACTCAGTTTGGCCGAGCTCGTCGTACTCAATCTGGCTGAGGCTTTAGTTAACTCAGTCTGGCTGAGCTCGTCATGCACAGTCTGGCTGAGACTTAAGTTAACTCAGTCTGCCTGAGCTCTTCGTGCTCAGTCTGGCTGAGACTTAAGTTAACTCAGTCTGCCTGAGCTCTTCGTGCTCAGTCTGGCTGAGGCTTTAGTTAACTCAGTCTGGCTGAGACTTTAGTTAACAAGTTGTTATTGAAACACGACGCAAAAAATGAAGATAAAAAGTCATTGTCATTTAAGGCACAGCCTGTTGATCACAAGTTTACACCAGTGGAATAGTACAAAAAGGAACATACAACAATGGAATAGTACAAAAACAGGAGACACCATTTCACTAGAAATAATGCTTTAAGTGCTCGGCGTTCCATCGATGGGGGAGGTATCTACCCTCCATATTTTGGAGTCGGTAAGTGCCCGGGCGGGGTCTGGCTTTGACAACGTAAGGTCCTTCCCACTTGGCCGCTAGCTTGCCCTCGGTAGGATTTTTAGTGGCAAGGGTTGCTTCGCGCAAGACTAGGTCCCCCGCCGCGAACTCTCATGGTCAAACTTTGCGGTTATAATGTGTTCTTATTTTCTACTAATACGATGCCCGTCTGACAGCGGTTGTCTCTCGGAGCTCTTCAATCAAGTCTAAGTCAGCCCAACGCAATTCTTCGTTGAGTTCTGTATCCAGGTGCAAAACCTGAGGGGTCGGCAGGCCGATCTCCACTGGAATGACCGCCTTTGCGCCGTACGTTAGGTGAAAAGGGGTCTCCTCAGTAAGGGTACGAGCGGTAGTTCGGTAAGCCCAGAGTACGTTTGGTAGTTCCTCAGCCTAGAGTCCTTTAGCGGCTTCTAACTTAGTTTTGATGATCTTCAGGAGAGAACGATTGGTGACTTTGACTTGCCCATTGGCTTGGGGATGACCTGGGGAAGAGAAACATGGCTTAATGTGGAGCTTAGCACAGAATTTCCTAAACTTGGCATTATCGAATTGTTTTCCGTTGTCTGAGACGATTGCTTGAGGGATTCCAAATCGGCATATGATCGACTGCCAGATGAATCTGGTTGTATTTCGTTCAGTGATGGTGACGAGGGGTTTCGCTTCCACCCATTTAGTGAAGTAGTCAATGGTAACTATAGGGAACTTGGTTTGGCCCCTACCGGTGGGCAATGGACCAAGTAAGTCGATGCCTCATTTGGCGAATGGGTAGGGACTACAAAGTGTAATCAGTTCTGTAGGTGGAGCATGGGGGATGTTGGCAAAGCGCTGGCATTTATCACACTTAAGTACAAATTCGGTGGCATCTTGGCTGAGAGTAGGCCAGAAGTAGCCAGTGCGAAGGATTTTATGGGCCAGTGACCTGGCACCCGAATGATTACCATATACGCCCTCGTGGACTTCCCTCATCACATAGGTCGCTTGAGCAGGACTGAGACACCTGAGGTATGGGCGTGAAAATCCACGTTTGTATAGTAGGCCGCTGATGAGGATGTAATTGGACGACCGGGCTCTGACTTTGGCGGCCTGCTGTTTATCGTCTGGCAACTCCCCACTTGTCAAAAACAGAAAGATGTCTGCAGCCCATAAGATAGGTTCATTTTGAAAGAAGTAAACCTCCTGCTGGTTTGGCGAAGTAGCCGAGTGGGCCAGGTATTTAAGGCGGACGCCATGGTTGAGGTCTGGCTGGTCGGCCGAGGCTAATTGGGTCATTTCATCTGCTTTGGAGTTTTCTGACCAAGTGATGTGTTTGATATGGAAAGTATTGAAAAGGCAAACAAAATGGAGTGCAATATCCCTGTAGGCTCGCATCGTGTCTTCCTTCGCGTCGAATTCCCCCCATAATCTGCATGACGATCAATTTGGAATCACTGAACACTTGGATATGGCTTACACCAATGTCTCTGGCTAGGCGAAGACTTGCTATCAAGGCCTCATATGCGGCTTCATTATTGCTTGCATCGAACAGGAAACGGAGGGCACACTTGAAATAACCGCTCTCGGGAGCGGTTAGGATGAGACCAGCTCCACTGTCTTCTTTGTGGGATGATCCATCGACATTGAGGGTCTAGGAATATGGGTCTTCTGCCTCAGTCTTGAATTGTCTTGGTGGAGGGGGCGCAGTTGGAGTGGGATTGGTGAATTTTAGGATAAAATCGACGACGGCCTGTCCTTTGATCGTCGTTCGAGGTCGGTAAGAGATTTCATATTGGCTGAGTTCAACGGACCATTGCATAAGTTTGCCGGACAGCTCTGGCTGTTGCATGACCTTCTTCAAAGGTTGATCAGTGAGGACCACTATGGAGTGAGCTTGGAAATAAGGTCGGAGTCGCCTTGAGGCTATGACCAAGGCAAGGGCCATTTTCTCCAGCAGAGGATAGTTTTTTTCTGCCCTCCTGAGAACTCAGCTAATGTAGTAGACCGGACGTTGTATTGAGCTGTCTTCCCTGATGAGGGCCGCACTGACTGCAGTGTTTGATACGGCTAAGTAGAGAAAGAGGGTTTCGCCTGAGAGCGCCTGAGAGAGTATGGGGGTTGGCCATGCACTGCTTTCATTATTGAAAGGCCTCTTCGGATTCGGGGGTCCACTCAAAAGCCTGCCGGAGGACTTTGAAAAAGGGAAGGCACTTGTTTGTTGCGCAGGAAATAAAACGGTTGAGGGCAGCGACTCTACTGGTAAGCCGTTGAACCTCTTTAACCGCTCTGGGAGATTGTATTTCTATCAGGGCCTTGATCTTTTCGGGGTTTGCCTCGATGCCCCGCTAACTGACCATAAAACCCAAGAATTTTCCAGATCTTACGCCGAAGGCGCTCTTCTTTGGATTCATCTTCATTTGATACTTGCGTAGGGTTTCAAAGGTTTCTCACAGGTCTGTCAAATGATCAGAGGAGAGTTTGCTCTTGACGAGCATGTCATCGACATAGACTTCCATGTTTCGACCTATCTGGTGATGAAAGACAGCATTGACCAACCGTTGGTAAGTTGCTCCAGCATTTTTCAACCCGAATGGCATAACATGATGGTGGTAAGTTCCTCTGTCTGTGATGAAGGAGGTGTGTTCCTGGTCAGCCGGGTGCATTAGAATTTGATTGTAGCCGGAGAAGACGTCCATGAAACTGAGCATCTAATGTCCGGCAGTGGCGTCGACAAGCAGATCTATGCGAGGGAGGGGATAATTATCTTTGGGGCAAGCTCGATTAAGGTCGAAGTAGTCGATGTAGAGTCGCCATTTGCCGTTTTTTTTACTGACCAGGACCATATTTGACAGCCATCTAGGGTAGTCTACGTTCTTGACGAACCGTGCCTCCAGTAGTTTGTCTACCTCAGAAGCAATAAGTGCATTGCGTGCTGAGTGAAAGACACACTGCTTCTGGCGAAAAAGTGGGAAGTGGGGCTCGATGTTGAGACGATGAATGATGAAGGAGGGATCGATACCCGGCATGTCGAAATGGGTCCAGGCAAATACATCATTGTGCTCAGTTAGGAGGGCTGTGAGGTCAACCTTGGCTTGGGAGGATAGTTGGCTGCCAATCTTGGCTATTTTTGTTAGGTTGGTAGGGTTGATGGGGACTTCAACAAGTTCTTCCACTAGTTCCCCTCTGACTAACTCATCTTCGTTTTTGATGTCGAGTCCTTCGATAATCATAGCCTCTTTCAGCTTGACCTCTTTGAGTGAAGTGACGTAGCATCCTCTGGCCACCGTCTGCTCTCCCCTCACGGTGCCGACCCCGAGGTCAGTAGGAAATTTTATGGCCAGATGGTATGTGGATGTGACAGCTTAAAAAGCGTTAAGGTCTGTTCGGCAGAGGATTATGTTATAAGCAGAAGGACAGTCGACGACAAGGAAGGTGAGTAACTTGGTGGTCTGCCGTGGATACTCGCCGATGGTGATGGGAAGATTGATGGTGTCACGGCCCGCTCCCCGTACCCAAGGGTTAAGCATCGTGATGGCCAGTAACTGAGGTTACCTCCGGCCAAATCATAAACAAATCAATAAATGCGAGCGGAAGTAATATTTAAATAAGGGTACCAAAATAATCATCGGAGCTTCTATTTTGATTACAAAATTATATTGACCAAAAAAGTCATTATTTACATAGAGAAATATCAATAAAAGTGCTGTGTGTGTTTAATCCGCAGCCTCGCATCTAAGATTTTTCAAAAGCTATTTCTGAATTGAATTGTTTCCTGAAAATTGGTAAACAACTATAAGCACATGGCAGAGTGAGAAATATTATACCAAGAGTATAAGGGACACGAAATAACCATGGATAGTTAGTCAGGCCAAAACATTTAGGATAACTGAGTCAGAACAAATAATCCTTTAAGTAGCAAAACTGAGATTATGTAAATAAATAACCATAATCATGGTAATTTGATAGACAAATCATTTAAGTGCCAGAAATTGAAATACAGATATTATGTAAGTAAATAATCATAACCACGGTACCGAACAGAACAGAACAGAAGTCACAGGAGTGACAGTCAGAACAGAGGTACGGATTCAAGAGGTGGCTCGTACGGATTCTAGAGGTGGCTCCCACAATAGTGTAGTACTTAGCTCCGTACAACACTTTGGTCCGCACAGAACAGAGGTCAATGGATGAGAGGGCCACAGAGTAACCAAACAGAGACCAATGGTTATTTAAGTCCCCAAAGGCGTGGGACTCTCGTGGTGGTACTTACAAAACATAATTGTATATAAGGTTATAGCAAAATATTCTTTAAAATATAAACAAACATATCCATGGGTTTCCTTTTCAGCAAATAGGGTTCAAAAATAAAACCATGTAACTAAAACCTTTATAAAACATAACTTTTATTAATATACTAATAAAACATAACTTGTATAAAACAGATTTTGGTAAGTCAAAACATACGTAAAATACATTTTGGTGACTCAAGGTATAATATAACTCACCTTAACTTTAATACCTTACTCTTTCTTTCCACTATCAAAAACCCTTTCAACTTCCACTATTTTTTTCCTTTCTTTCCTCTCTTCTTTCTTTTCTTTCTCTCTTTCTTTCTTTTTCTTTCTTCTTTCTGTTTTTTTCTTCCTTTTCTTTTCTTTACACAGGTTGATCAACTCTTCCCTTAAATAGGGAGGAGGACGCCACAGGCGCTCAACACGTGGCAGGCGTCGCTTTCGCTCAGATTTAATTCATAATTATATAGATTCATTCTTATCCTTAATAGATATTTAAGATAATTACCTTTTGACCCAATATTTTAATATAATTATATAAATAAATTAATTTCTAATTAAATTACACTTTATTATATACCAATAGAAAATTAATTATTTGTTTTAGTACCACACCCATTATTATTATTATTATTATTATTTATATTTTGACCCCTAAGCTTTTAATAATTATATTATTTTACAAAATTACGCATAATAATATATAATAAATTATATATTTTCCGAACTGAGATTAAATAATATTAGTATAAATTCTACAGAATAATTAAAAATCAGGATTGTTACAGATGGAGCTTATAGAGGTCACCCGATCCCTCGTGAAGCCAACCAGTGAGGCTTGAAGAGGAGATAATTTTCTTCTCCGACTTGGAGTTGGTGATAGGCGTTCAGGAAGATGATGTCTGAAGAGCTGCCGTTGTCGACAAGCACCCGTCTGACTTTGTAATTGGATAGGAGGGCGGAGATGACGAGGGGCTCGTCGTGAGGGTAACGGATGCCTGTGCAGTCAGCCTCCGTAAAGGTGATGGGTTCCATTCACTGTTTGGGGTGTTTGAGGGGCGATCCAATGTCACAACTTCTTTGTCGGCGTCATGTCTGATTTTTTTGAGTTCGGCAGGCTGAGCCGAACGGGATAGTCCTCCGCATGCAAGCCCGCCAGTGATGACTCAGATCTCTCCGACCGGGAGAGCAGGGTTGCCCGGGGGTCGGGGTTGTAGTGTGGGTCTGTCATTATCTCGGTTAGGTTTTGGGGGTTGTCGGCGGCGACCTTCGGCGGGTTCGGTCATTGGCCGTTGTTGGGGGCGGGCTGCCGTGAACCGATTAAGGCGACCCTGGTGTATCAAATTCTCCACCTGGTCTTTGAGGTTAACACATTCCTCAGTGTTGTGGCTGTGGTCCTGATGGAAACGGCAGTACTTGGATTGATCTTGCCGGCTGGAAGGAGACCGTGAGGGTTGTGGCCATTTCGGGTTGTAGTCTCTCTGGATTTGGTTCAAGACTTGTTCCATGGGAGTATTGAAGGGAGTGTAGCGTTCGAACCGACCGAGCTGTCGGGTAGGTGCCGGTCGGTAGGCTCGAGCAGTTCGGTCGGTATACTGAAGTGTTTGCTGTGTATATTGGGTGGTTCTGGTTTCGGATTCCTTTCTCTTCTCTCTGGGGGTTGAGTTTTTGGTTGTAGGATCTTGGCGAGCAGCCAGAGAATATTCGGCGTTCATATATTTTTGGGCTTTGGAAATGAGGGTCGCTATGGAAGTTGGAGGGTTTTTGGAGAGAGAGAAAAGGAAATTGGATGATCGTAAACTAGCCATGAAAGCCGTGAGAATGACCTTGTCGTTGTTTTCCGCCACCTGCAAAGCTTCGGTGTTGAAACGGATGACGAAGCTATGTAGCGACTCTCCCTCCGTCTAACAGATGTTGAGGAGCTGAGTCGCTGGGCGCCACTAGCACTGGGCACCAATGAAATGGCTAAGAAATGAATCACTTAGGTGTTGGAAAGTAGAGACGGAGTCCGTCGGTAGCTGACTAAACCACAGTCGGGCCGACTCCTTAAGCATTACGGGGAAAGCCCGACACATGATCTCATCAAGGAATGCATAGAGGATCATTAGGGTTCTGTAAGTCTCTAAGTGGTCGATTGGGTCCGTTGTGCCGTCAAAAGAGTCGATCAAGGATATTTTGCACTTAGGAGGTAGGGGTTTGTCCCTGATGGAGGCAACAAACGGTGAATTGGCTGTTGTGGAGGATTTATTCTGCATGTTCTGCATGACTCCTTGAAGCTGGAGCTTCATGGCTCGGAGTTCCACATACCAAATAGGAACGTTGTCACCACCAGAATGCAATGGAGGCTGGACACTACTGGCCTCGCCCTCGGGAGCAAGTGCTTAGGCTGATGGATGTAGACCCCGAGGTGGCGGGTTCATGTCTTGAGGTGGGGGTCGCAAACCCTCCAAGTTGGAGAGGTGAGCTTGTTGGAAGGGATGACTCCGGATTCATTCTCGATTATGTGGGATATCTTGTGGTGATGGAGGAGGCACAAGGAGGTCTCGCTAGAGCAAAGCATTGATCAAGGCTTGGTTTTGCTCGGCTAAGCGGTTGATGCTGTTGGTGAGTTCTATGAAATACTGAAGTGGGTTGTTTGGGTTAGGAGAGTCGGCTTGGGGGCGGCAACGTTGTGTTGAGAAGCCATGGATCTTGTTGTGACCATCCACCTTGGTGGGTGGCAAGAAGGAATTATCGGGAATGGGTCTCTAGCAACAATGAGCACAATTGTCACCCAGAGTGAAAGGTTCCCACAGACGGCGCCAACTAATGATACTACTAGTCCCTGATGGACAGGTCGGGTTGATCCACGCCTCCCACACCGTTGTCTGGTCGCTGGGCTCACTGGGATACCTGCACAAAAGTCCAACGGGGAACGAGAGTCCTCCAGCGAACCCTCCGACGAGCAAGTTAGAAGAGAGATTAATGGAATGTAGAGATAGGATGATGATAAAGAACTTAACCTTTTTTTTTCTTAGAAACCTGCTTATATCCTTCGTTCATCATTTCCTTATCCACTCCGACCTGTCATGTTGGCCGAAAGTCTATGCTCTAGCTTGCCTTCTTCATGGTGAGGCTGTTCTGTTCCAACGTGAAGGGGTTATCGCATTAAATGCTGCAGGGGACCTCATTAATGGCTGATGTGTGGTGCAATAACTCTACAGGATCTTTGTCTACTTACGTGGTTGGTTTTTCTCTTGACAAGTGTTTAGATACCATTGGTTCTTGGTGCAATGTTGGGTTCCAGTAATGTTGGGCTTTAGTGTTTGAATCGTGCGTTGGGCTCTAAGTGGTGGGTCAAAAGCCCCCTTATGGGCTCAGCTATGTCAGAAACCTTTAAAAAAATTGACATATCAAATTTTGGAAATTTTAGTAAAGATGCTCTAATATATCATCATTGTATCATCATTGGTTACATTTGGGAGACCGCAATACTAAATTTTTCCATCGAATGGCCTCATGGAGGCGGGGTCGAAACCGTATCTTGTTCATTCAAGACAAAGATGGACATGTGTTGACTCACCCGAAGGACATTCAAAGGGCTTTTGTGGAGCATTTTCAATAACTCTTTTCACCTTTGCAAGCCTCCAACACAATGTCATTGGACTCTCTGGACTCAGGTTCATTTCCAACACATTTTAATTTAATCCATGTAATTAATAGTCATTTAACTTTACATCATTGCACTTTTCTGGATCAACCTTTTTCCACTGAGGAAATTCAAACTGCTGTGTTTCAAATGGGGAAGTTTAAGGCACCGAGGCCGGATGGGTTTATAGCGGGTTTCTATCAAAAATTTTGGTCGACTGTGGGACATTCGGTTTCTGACGCCGTTTTGGAATTTCTTAATTCGGGTTATTTATTTCCCCATCTCAACCAAACTTTTCTTTGCCTTATTCCCAAGACGAAGAGTCCTCTTACTGTGAATGATTACCGGCCCATTAGTTTGTGCAATGTGATGTATAAAATTGGTGCTAAAGTTCTCGCCAATAGACTTAGCTCGGTGTTGCCGGACTTAATTGCCAACAATCAATGTGCTTTCTTGAAGGGTCGACTTATTTCTGACAACATTTTGCTGGCCCATGAACTTATTGAATATATCAAAAAGCATAAGCGGGGGCATTTATCCAGTTTTGGGCTAAAGTTGGATATGAATAAAGCTTATGACAGAGTTAGTTGGGATTTTCTTCGGGCAGTCATGACCAAATTGGGGTTCTCCACTAAGTGGATTCAATTAATATCCCAATGTGTCTCTACCGTTCAGTTTGCGGTTCTGATTAATGGCGTTCCCTCAAACTTTTTTCAGCCCAAGGCGGGGCTACGACAGGGAGATCCCCTGTCGCCGTATTTATTCTTGTTAGTCACGCAAGTATTGTCAGAAGGCTTTGCTCATTTGGCGTCGCTCAATGTCTGTAGAGGTATTGCCATTAGCCGAAAATCCCCCCTATATCACATTTGCTCTTTGCAGACGATTGTTTTATCTTTCTACACTACAAGCCAGCGGAACTTTGGTGCCTTTATTGGTTCTTAAATGCCTTCTGCTTTTATTCAGGGCTTCGTATAAATTTCCATAAATCGGAACTTTTTCTTAGCCCAAACTTTTCACACTCCGCCCTGGATTGGCTTGTCTCTTTATTTGGTGTTAAGGTGGTTTCTAAACCTGGGATCTATTTGGGCGCTTATTTGGGGTTCTCGGGGCGTTCTAAATCCGAGATTTTTAATTCTATTTTGAGCAGAATCCAATCGAAACTACAAGGATGGAAATGTGATTTTTTGAATTTCGCTGGCCGGGGAATTTTAGTGAAACATGTTCTGCAATCCATCCCAGTGTATCTCCTGTCTGTTTTTCGTATGCCTAACAACTTCCAACATAAAATTACAACTCTAATTCGTCAATTTCTTTGGGCTTCATCCAAGGGTTCAGGGTTAGCATGGAAAAAATGGACAGCTCTATGTCTTCCCAAAGGTTGGGGTGGGCTAGGCTTTAGGGACCTTACCTACTTCAATCAAGCTTTACTAGCAAAACAAGCATGGCGGATTTTGTCCTCACCCAACTTACTGCTCTCGAGAGTTTTGCTAGGTAAATATTGTCAACGAAATTCATTCCTGGAGGCTAAACACTCATCATTATCATCTTGGGGATGGCGAAGTATTTTATAGGGACGCTTGTTATTGCTTTCTGGTCTTCAGTGGGTTGTGGGCAATGGTCGGAGTATCAATCCGTTTGAAGCTCAATGGATTCCGATTGTTTCCAATCCTTGTAAAGGACGCGGCTTGAGTGATCTTTGTCCTGCAATGAGGGTAGAGCATTTCATTCACTCCTCATCTCGATCTTGGAGGTTGGATTTATTAACTTTGTTTTTTCCAGCCCATGTTATTCCTCATATTTTATCCATTCACATCCCCCACGAGGATCTTGAGGATAAAATTGTTTGGGGTCCAACTAAAAGTGGTCAATACTCGGTGAAATCAGGCTACAAGCAGGCCTTAATTCGTCAGTTCCCAGATTTTTGTAGGCCTGATCCAGACTGGACCGTCTGGAAGCGACTTTGGCATTTTAAAATTCCTCCCAAATGGACTTTGTTTTTGTGGAAATGTCTACACAATATTCTCCCCGTTAAACATGAACTCAAGAAGCGAGGTCTCACCATAGATGTCCTCTGTTCGTGATGCTCAGCGAATGACGAAACTATTGAACATCTCTTTTTTGATTGTCCTCTCTCTCAAAGGGTTTGGCGTGGGTCTATTTTGGGCTTAGATTTTGGTAGTGGAACACCCTTATCATTCTTCTCCTGGTTCAAGCGTTGGGTGGAGCAGATTACTGATGTTGAGATTTTATTTCATTCCATAGCTTTATTATGGGCCATCTAGTTACAACGTAACTCAGCGGAATTTCGTGGTGCAATATTGCCCACTGATCATATCTTGCAAACAGCTCGTGAAGTGCTTTTCACCTTACTGTCACCTCCTACTGATGTTGCTCATGACATTTCCTATTCGGATAGTATTGTCCACCATTTGGTTGCTAACCAAGTTATCTTGCAGAATGCTGCCACATCCCTTGCAGACTATCCGCAACAACGGATCGTCGTTGACGGGTCTTGGACCTCGGTCATGGCCAGGACGGGTTTGGCTTGGGTATGGCTGGATGACGCGAACAATGTGGTTAAGCAGGAAGCCATTTTGGGGCCACACATGTTATCTCCTCAGCAAACGGAAGCTGCTGCGGTTCTTCAGGCCTTACGGTGGGCATCACAGCAAGGGATCAAGAGCCTCCTTTTGCAAACAGATTGCCTGGTTTTGGTACAACTCATGCAGCACTTTGATCAAGATGAAGACTGGCAGCTCCATTCTATCCTACATGACATTTTGTTATGCACTAAGCATTTTGTTTATGTTGTCTTAAAGAAAGTAGATAGAGCAGTGGTCCAACCTGCTCACTTTCTTGCACATTCTGTAAGACTCTCTTTTGAAACTTAATGAAATATCTATGCTGTTTTCGTTCTAAAAAAAAAAAAACACAAACTTAAGTGATAAAACTCACTCAACTAATATAATTATGATAAATGAGAGATAACATACAATATAATATATAAATATTATCAGTGTGGCAATTACTCTTCATACACACACCTAATATTTTGCTCCATTTATATTATATTGTCTCTTCTTAAGAACCAATATGAGAGTTGTAAATATGGTTGCATGAATCAATAACAAAATTATCAATTTGTTAGGAGATGAAAATTCACATTCATCACATGAAAAGTGTAAAACGTTTGCACATATATTTTTTCTAATGAATTACACTCACCACCCTTAATGTTTAGACAAAATATAATGAATTTTATAAATTTAACATAATTTATATTGTTTTTTTGATAAAATTAAAATAATCAAAATTAATGTAAATACATAAATAAACAAGAAATATATATCTATATATATATGTATAAAATAGATAACAGTATTATTTTTTTCATTCATACGACTTACGAATTACTGATCACAATAAAATAAAGGGTGCGTTTGTTTGGACGGACTGGATAAGGGGGGATTGTAATCCATCGGACTGTTAGTCCTGGGATACATTGTCCCTGGACTATTTGGTCGGACTGAATTTGTATCCTATGTTTGTTTAGTTATGGGATTAGAGGTCTGGATTGGACTATTCTATTGAATCCCATGTTTGTTTGGGATATTATGGAGAAGGATAAATGTTCAAAAGACTATTTTGCCTTTTCGAATTATTTACTAAATAATAAGAATATTAAATCTGAATTATAAATTTTATTTAATTTGTTTACTAGAACTTTTAAAATATTAAATACATAGAATATTCATAAATATTACATAAATTTATTTTAATTTGTAATTGAGATTTTTAAATTTTTATTTTACTTTATTAAGTATAATTAATACCATGAATGGGTATTATGTTTATTAAGTATATTTTTATTTTACTTTATTAAGTAAAATATTAATAAAAGAAAGAATAAGCCACTGGGAAAGCAAAATGGAAGAGTGGCTGGTGCTGCTGCATATCAAATGTGGGAAAAAACAGAGCATGAATTCTGGGAAAGCAAAATGAGAAAAGCTAAAAGAAAGAAAGAGGGTCAAAGATGTAATAAACTTAGTTAATCCCATGGGATACACTATCCCATGAATTCTGTCCCAGGCCCCCCTCCCGGATACAATAAGCCACTGAATCCCGGATTGATAGTCCGGGGGGATTATTAATCCGGACCAAAAAATCCATACCAAACAACGGACTATTAATCCCTCCGGATTAATAGTCCAATCCCATGAGTTATCCTTCAAAACAAACGAGCTCAAAGTGTTATGTGAATTAAAAATTTTAAAAATATGATATAATTATGTCAAACTTGTAACGTATAATTAATTTTCTTAAAATCTCAAATAAGATTAGTGTGTTTACTCTTCTTCTCTTTTTTTTCTTCAAACTTCAAGAATTTTTTTTTTAAACACTCATTCATAAGACTTATGTTTATTTAAAAAAATAATTAAAAAAATATAAAACAGTTTGTGTATGGCTTGCTTTGGTAAAGTGGACTGATAGGAGGTAGAGCATGTGACAGACAACTAAACGAACCTGGTGGCAGACTATTCTCTCCGTAAATAAATAATTAAATTTATAAAAATAAATAAATATAATTAATTCAATTTTGGGTTGGAGGCAATAAATGAAGCTTTGTTTCAACATCCAGTTGTGCATTGGGGCCTAGTCAAAGTTAATGAATGAAAGCGCTTTTATACCAAATTATAAAGATATGACACATGATTGTCCACATGTAGAATATACAATATAATTAAGGAAGTAATGATACATCTCTCTAATTTAAGAATTCTAATTGAGTTCTAATGATGTGTTAGGAAATAAAAAAAATAAAAAAAAATAAAATCACGGCCAAAACATCACATCACAGTAGGCCTACTCCCATTAGAGCTCATTAGAACTCCTTTATTAGAGCTCTCAATCATTTTTTTAATTAAGGTGGATTTGAATCATAAATTTAAATAAAAATTTAAAAATAAAATAAAATAAAATATTAATGAAATATAATTATATCTCATCTACTCGCATAACTTTTTATTTTTATTTTTTATATCTCCATTCAAATTTATGAATCAAAACTTTGTTAGAGTTCACGGACATTTGACATATATATATATTTTTTCTTTTTAAATTTTATTCAAATTCATAAATTAAAACTTTGTTAGAGGTAGTGTGTGCGCAGTTTGTAATTACATCTTATAACTGTAACAGATATTTAAAATAGTTGGAAGGGAATTAAAATAGTTTCTACCAGCTATTATGTGTTAGGGATATTTTCAAAAAAGAAAATGGTGTATCTTCCCCACTACAAGTCTTTGTTTTATATAACATAAGAATATTAACGATCTTGTTAGTGAGTGTTTTTTAAATATATTAATGGATAAATTTTCAAGTAAATACTATTTGAAATAATTTATTTTAATAAAAAAATGTATAACTATTTTAAATTTACTAGCAAATGCCGTTTAAGACATTCAATAATAAAATCTTACTTCTAAATTATCAATAATTTGATTAATCTAAGATTAGACAGAGTATCATCATCAATCATTACTTGTCCATCCTATCAGCATCCTAAGCAAAAATTATTTAAAAACTTAACGAATGATTAACATGAGTTGAGTAGATAAAAGAACTTATAAATAACTCCTTTCAGTACTCACAATAATTGTGATATTAATAATTAAAATAGCTAAAAAAAAATAAAATTTAATAAAATAAATAAATAAGGAGTAAAAATGCCAACCATGTCTCTTTCTAACCACCTTACGTTGAAAAAAAAAAAAAATTTTATGTCACATGACAACGTAAAGCTTAATTAATTAAAATTTAAAAAGTCCATAATAATATGGGTGGACGTGCCGCTGATTCGCTTTATCTTAATACCTACTCTCATGAAGATGACGGGAATGATGATGATTTTGTGGGACGGTGGGTTGCTGCTGTGCGCAATCCTGTTGTGAGGTCTTGTAAAGGTATTTTTTTTAATTGTATTTTGATAATATGAATTGTTTAAATTATAAAATTTGTTAAGTATATTTTTTATATAAAAAATTAAATTAATCAGACATCTATAATTCCATGATCAAGTCTTAATTGTTTTAAAAAATATATACTAAAATCATGTTAACTGTTTATTTTTTAAAAATAAATGTGTTCTTATTATGAGGTTACAAATGTCCAATTTATTTTATTTTTTGCATGAATGATCTATTTGATCTATTCGACGAACCTTACAGTATGAATTGTACAGGGAGCAAATATTACGGTGAGTCCGTACTCCTTTCTTCCAAGCTCCGTCTCTATCCGAACACCTGCGAGGACAACAGCGGTGTGTGGCCGGAAAACCCCTCCGACGATCAAGTTAGCATACACCTTGGGATTGAGAGAGAGAGAGAGAGAGAGAGAGAGAGTTGAGTGTAAGTGTTTCTTACAAAATGTTCGTCTGTCAAGTATGGGGGGCGCAGACTCGCTTATATACATTCTGCGCCCCAAATCTACTCCCATTAGTCTCTCGATACGTGGTGCTGCTATCCCATCTGTCAGCACAAATCCAGTAATCACCACCTAACCAAACTGTTAGGATATATTAGCGGAGCTCGGCAGCCCGGCGGAGTCACCTCGGCCTTCCACACTAGAGCTGACCTTCACGACCGTGCTCCTCTCGCTGAGCTCAATGATGACCGAGCTCGGTTGCATTCCGGCATAGCCGAGCTCAAGACTGGTCAAGCTGGTAAACCGAAGGCCTTTCCAGCCAGGCTAAACACGCAAACCATGGAAACCGGAGCGTCTGGCAATCATCTCGGCCGAGCAACTCAGGTAGCTCGGTTCAACATGGTCCTGGGCCTCCACCGAGCAAAACCTTCTCCGGCTAAGCCCAAGCTATCACGGCCCCAAACATGTTCGGCCTAACCCAGCTCGGCCCAAATATGCTTGGACTACATACAGCCCGGCCAGAACTGCGGCCCGGGCCGAGATTGTGAAATCTCCCTCACAATTGCCCCTTAATTCTGTCCGCATTTGCGTGACCGAAATTATATCACAAGGTCGGGCTAGACTTTCTGCTCAGTGGTTCACTTTGCTCGGTTTAGAAACTTCAAAGTTGGCGAGCAAGGTTCGCTCCGCGACTTCCTTCTTGGCGAGCAACATCGGCTCGGCAAGGAACTCCAAAGAAGGCGAGCAAGGTCCGCTCCGCGACTTCCTTCTTGGCGAGCAACATCAGCTTGGCAAAGAATTCCAAAGAAGGCGAGCAAGGTCCACTCCGCGACTTCCTTCTTGGCGAGCAACATCAGCTCGGCAAGGAACACCAAGGTCGGCGAGCAAGGTCCGCTCCGCGACTTGCTTCTTGGCGAGCATCATCAGCTCGGCAAGGAACTCCAAAGAAGGCGAGCAAGGTCCGCTCCGCGACTTCCTTCTTGGCGAGCATCATCAACTCGGCAAAGAACTCCAAAGAAGGCGAGCAAGGTCCGCTCTCCGCGACTTCCTTCTTGGCGAGCAACATCAGCTCGGTAAGGAACACCAAGGTCGGCGAGCAAGGTCCTCTCCGCGACTTGCTTCTTGGCGAGCATCATCAGCTCGGCAAGGAACTCCAAAGAAGGCGAGCAAGGTCCGCTCCGTGACTTCCTTCTTGGCGAGCAACATTGGCTCGACAAGGAACTCCAAAGAAGGCGAGCAAGGTCCGCTCCGCGACTTCTTTCTTAGCGAGCAACATCCGCTCGGCAAGGAACACCAAGGTCGGCGAGCAAGGTCCGCTCCGCGACTTGCTTCTTGGCGAGCAACATCAGCTCGGCAAGGAACACCAAGGTCGGCGAGCAAGGTCCGCTCCGTGACTTGCTTCTTGGCGAGCAACATCAACTCGGCAAGGAACTCCAAAGAAGGTGAGCAAGGTCCGCTCCGCGACTTCCTTCTTGGCGAGCAACATCAGCTAGGCAAGGAATTCCAAAGAAGGCGAGCAAGGTCCGCTCCGCGACTTCCTTCTTGGCGAGCAACATCCGCTCGACAAGGAACACCAAGGTCGGCGAGCAAGCTCCGCTCCGCGACTTGCTTCTTGGCGAGCAACATCAGCTCGGCAAGGAACTCCAAAGAAGGCGAGTAAGGTCCGCTTCGCGACTTCCTTTTTGGCGAGTAACATTAGCTCAGCAAGGAACTCCAAAGAAGGCGAGCAAGGTCCGCTCCGCGGCTTCTTTCTTGGCGAGCAACATCAGCTCGGCAAGGAACTCCAAAGAAGGCAAGCAAGGTCCGCTCCGCGACTTCCTTCTTGGCGAGCAACATCAGCTCAGCAAGGAATTCCAAAGAAGGCGAGCAAGGTCCGCTCCGCGCCTTCCTTCTTGGCGAGCAACATCAGCTCGGCAAGAAACTCCAAAGAAGGCGAGCAAGGTCCGTTCCGCGACTTCCTTCTTAGCGAGCAAGATCAGCTCGGCAAGGAATTCCAAAGAAGGCGAGCAAGCTCCGCTCTGCGACTTCCTTCTTAGCGAGCAACATCAGCTCGGCAAGGAACACCAAGGTCGGCGAGCAAGGTCCGCTCCGCGACTTGCTTCTTGGCGAGCAACATCAGCTCGGCAAGGAACTCCAAAAAAGGCGAGCAAGGTCCGCTCCGTGACTTCCTTCTTGGCGAACAATATCAGCTCGGCAAGGAATTCCAAAGAAGGCGAGCAAGGTCCGCTCCGCGACTTCCTTCTTGGCGAGCAACATCCGCTCGGCAAGGAACACCAAGGTCGGCGAGCAAGGTCCGCTCCGCGACTTGCTTCTTGGCGAGCAACATCAGCTTGGCAAGGAACTCCAAAGAAGGCGAGCAAGGTCCGCTCTGCGACTTGCTTCTTGGCGAGCAACATCAGCTCGGCAAGGAATTCCAAAGAAGGCGAGCAAGGTCCGCTCCGCGATTTCCTTCTTGGCGAGCAATATCAAGTTAGCACACACCTTGGGATTGAGAGAGAGAGAGAGAGATAGAGAGAGAGAGTTGAGTGTAAGTGTTTCTTACAAAATGTTCGTCTGTAAAGCATGGGGGGCGCAGACTCGCTTATATACATTCTGCGCCCCAAATCTACTCCCATTAGTCTCTCGACACGTGGTGCTGCTATCCCGTCTGTCAGCACAAATCCAGCAATCACCATCTAACCAAACTGTTAGGATATATCGGCGGAGCTCGGCAGCCCGGCGGAGTCACCTCGGCCTTCCACACTAGAGCTGACCTTCACGACCGTGCTCCTCTCGCTGAGCTCAATGACGACCGAGCTCGGTTGCATTCCGGCATAGCCGAGCTCAAGACTGGTCAAGCTGGTAAACCGAAGGCCTTTCCAGCCGGGCTAAACGCGCGAACCATGGAAACCGGAGCGTCTGGCAATCATCTTGGCCGAGCAACTCAGGTAGCTCGGTTCAACATGGTCCTGGGCCTCCACCGAGCAAAACCTTCTCCAGCTAAGCCCAAGCTATCACGGTCCCAAACATGTTCGGCCTAACCCAGCTCGGCCCAAATATGTTTGGACCACATACAGCCCGGCCAGAACCGCGGCTCGGGCCGAGATTGTGAAATCTCCCTCACATGAATAGTTCAAATTATCAAAAAAGACTGGGACAAGCCTCCAACGGGCCTCACAGCAGTCTGCTGCACAACAGGAACCCAACTGCGATTTTGTGTTGAATTATTTGTGGACATACTCGCATGTATGTATGCTTCTTGAATGGAAAATGTTAGAGATTTTAAAAGATTTAATAAAATTTTTATCAAATATTTTATATGGGTGTAGAACTCACCCTATGTGAATTCCATGTGGATCTCACACCCATATAAAATATTTAATAAAAAATTTAGGGTTGGTTTGGGAAGTGGGTTGGCTTTTTGGCTTTTTTGGCTGTGTTAGTCTGGGCTAAAAAGCTTGGTTTGGGAAGGACTTTTTGGTTTTTTTGACTTTTTTTGTGAGAGAAGAGTGTAATGATTATGGGTTGGATGTGATGTTTTGTTTTTTGTGGCTAAAATAGCCTATTTTGTCTTTTGTGACTAAAATAGCCAAAAAAATCCCAAACTCTTCTTGCCAAACGGTGCCTTAATAAATCTTTTAAAATCTCTAATATTACTCTTCTTAAATTCATATCTTAATTCTAAAACTAACAGCAATTGGGTCAACAAATTCAACAACATTAAGAGTGTGAAGGAGATTCCAATGCGAATTTAATTAAAGAACAATTAGTAAACCAATTGTCATACCAAAAGTTCGTGAATTGCCATTGCCAATGAGCCATTTTGAGTTCAAAAAAACTGATCTCATGACACTAGCAATTTCAATCCAAAGTTTCAAGCAACCCAACCTTTTAGAAGCATACCAAGGACAAATGTTTTGCATGTATTTATGTTTGAAGAAGGTGGACCACAGACTAGTTTCAATAAAGAGTTTCACTTCAATAATTTAAAATTTGTTTGAAAAGGGACTTTTTAATTTTTTAGTTAAAATATAAACGCATATTCAGTACACAAAACTTCCATTTAAGCGGGATCTAAAATGCACGAAACTCCCATTTAAGCAATATCTAGAGAAGGTTTATGTATGAGTTAAATATATATATATATATATATATATATGTGTGTGTGACAATGATTTTTTATGAAAAAAAGTAGAGAAAGTGAGTGAAGAAATCTTTGAACTTTTTTTTTTATGACTTCTATTTCTTTTTGACTAAATCCTCATCTTCCCAAACAAGTCCTTAATAATAAAGAATAATGACTTAGACCCTCTTTTTTTCTCACCCCCTTGACCCCCTCTTCACTTGATTGGCTACTTTTTTTTTCTTTCTTTTTTTTTTATTCCTTCTCCTCCAATCACTACCTGCCACGTGTCCGTGGGATGGTGATTGGAAGGGGTCTCAATCATTACCCAATAATAAAATGCCACTAGATGACTTATTTAGAAATTGTTTGGGGTGTCTTAAATAAGTGCACTTTTTATTTTTTTAGACTAAAAAATTGAAGTTGAAAATATGAATGTTTAGGTTAACTTTTTGACTTTTTATGAAAAAATGTGTAATAAAAAATTGTAAAAATTAATTTGTACGAAAAAATTAGAATTGAGAGTTGTGCAGCCGTAATTGTTGACTTTTGATGAATAGTGATAACTTTTTGACTTTTTGAATAACTTTTTGACTTTTTTGAGACTTCCCAAACTTGGCTTTAGTATCACATGGTAATTTGGGAGTTCCTCCTAAACAAGGAATTATACAATTTGTTCCCCCTTTGTATATGCACCATTAGCTTTTGACTGTCAGCCCATCAAACAAGTCTTCTTTTAAGAAATTATCAATTTGTTCCACATACTCATGTAAACCATTGTTGATTATATAAAACATTCAAAAAGCCTTTGTTACATGAACTTTTTGTTCGTAGAGGGGTTAATATTCACACAAGAAAGATGGCTTTGCCTCATCACAATCTTCATACACAAAAGATCCAAGGCCTTGCAACAAAATTTTATAGACCTTGCAACTATTACATAAACCTTACAAAAAACTAGAAAAAATACATTTCACAAGCCTTGCGATGAGCTGAGCAGGCCTTTCAGCGAGTATGACAGGCCTTACAGCAAACCAAGTAGGCCTTCTAGCAAGCATGAGAGTCTGGATGGAAGGTCTCATGCTGGGCCTTCACTTCTAGTGGTCCCGTACTGGTCATGGGAAAGTGGCGGCGACACACATGTCACTGTGAACTACCATGTTTGAGTAGTTTAGCTACAGACCTGCAGTGTAAGACAAGTGACAGAAATGCAAAAAAGATAATATGGAATACACAACGAGCTTTTAAACGAGGCATTCTAGTTAAAATAGTGGGTCATCCTCATTTTTTATGGCTTCAATAGGGTCTACAAATGACTGGTATTTTACATACGTCCTTTCATGCTCTTTACGTTTGAAGAGAGCAACTCGTTTCCTTTCCCTTCAATTTAACACTGACATGGGGTGCCATAAAAGAATATGATGTTAAATTAGTTTGGATAAAGAGTTAGCATAGAGTAGTGGCTCTACCAAAGAGGAAAAAATTGATAGTTGCAATGGAAAATTTAAAAAGACAAAAATAGCCCCTTTACGAACCCTTTCACCTATCTCCTCCCTGTCCCTAACTAGTCATCCCATCTCTCCTCCCTAACTGGTCACTCCCCCCTTCCCTTCCTTAACCCCATCTATATCGTTGCAACCCAGCAATAATAATGATCTTGAGAGAACCAGAGGGCTTCTCATTGAAATGATGATAACAAAGCCAATGTATGCATTCTAATTAAGTGCACTGGACACAAAACTAGTATTTCAGGAAACTTGATGTGATTGATTT
Organism: Camellia japonica; assembly: GCA_030407325.1. NCBI lineage: Eukaryota > Viridiplantae > Streptophyta > Magnoliopsida > Ericales > Theaceae > Camellia > Camellia japonica. Next base: position 6,764,284 of record JAPPVO010000017.1, on the reverse strand, counting down.
AAAACACATGGATGATAAAATTTCAGATGTAACTATTTTATGACGCTGAAGAGGATAGATGATCTTGTGTTGATGAAAAGAATGCATGATACGCAAGTCTTAACACCTTCCATAACCATAGTTTGCATTTAGAAAGGGACACTATTGGCTAAGTTTTTCAATCCATAGGGAATGCATTTACAATACAAAATCCTTTCTTGTTTAAACATAAAAACAACACAACTACAAACGAATTCGATCACTAAATCAAGTCTATCTCTGCACCTAGAGCACAAAGCTCACACTAAATCGAGTGTACTAAAGAAGAGGTGCCAGAAAATAGGCACAACCTTTGTAAACAAGAGTAACCCTACAATAAATATATCTATGTAAGGCCAATTAAACGAATCAAGCAACTTGAGTTCGACTCGTGTTTGCTTAATTAAAAAATCATTTGAAATCAACTTGTTATGTAAACTACATATTTTAAAGTTCGCTAAGTTTCCAAATCATGCTTAAAAGACATCCTCCTTGGCTCATTTATAACCCTAACCCTATGACAAGTGTTGGGAGAGGAATCTAGCAACAATCCCTTCAATTAACTCTACCCTTCAAAAGATCTCTTGTTTTTTTTTTTTTTTTTTCTCTCTCTCTCTCCACAAGCATAGATAGCATCACACACAAAGGAAAATACACCCAAGCTTTCCTTACTCTATGCTTTTGTATTTTTAAGGCCATAACATTAAAAAAATAATAATAATAAAAAAAATAAAAATAAAAAACTAAAAATTTGATTGTGAAACAATTGATCATACAAGGTTACACACTTGCTAAAATATCATCAATTGTCCAAAAAAAAAAAAATTAAAAATTAAATTAAAAGGAGTCAAATTTGAGACGAGGAGGCTTTCAACTACGCAAGAAATTATCATGTGAAGAACCCATTAACAACATAAAGAGCAACGAATAAGAACTTAGATTAAAAGTTAAATTCGAAAATCAAAATCAAGAAAATCATAACCTCCCCTTCTACTATTATAATCGCAAAAATCAAAATTGACATTTAAAATTGAAGTAAAAAAAAGAAAAAACGTGAGATCTAAGTTCAAGAGTGAAGATCTTATTTCAACTAACATCAACAAATTCTCTCAGAACCCTAATTTGACCCCGAAGAACAGAGAGAATACCGCTCTAAAGATCAGAGAGATGACTCAGTCAGATTCATCAGACGAGGCAGAGAACTTCATTTGGTCGAGGGCTTTGTGGTGAGCCCAGGACTCGATGGTGAGATCGGTCTTGGAGTTGAAGCCGAATCCGCAGATGACGATTGTGAGAAAGCTGGTGATGTAGCAAGGAAGCTCCCAGTCCTCCCACTTCCTCCGCTTCCCCGGCGGCGGAGGAGTCCGGTTGAAGAGAAAGCCGTTGGTCCGCTCCTGGTCCGCTGTTGCCCACCGGCTCGTGCCCGCGGTGGTGCGACCGCCTACACGGGTGCGGAGGGCGGAGCTCAGGCGGTTCCGGAGCATCGTTGCGGCGGTGGCCAAGAGTTCCGGCGACGGCATTGTTGGTTGTTCAGACCGAGAGACAGAGAGGACTGAACAGAGTGAGTGTCGTAGCCTTTTGTGTTTGTTAAATGACCCAACAAACCAAACCTTTTATGGGTTGGATTTACTTTAATCTAACCCTAGTTAGGATTCGGAGTTAGGCCTCAACAAATGATAATTTAATTAAAAAGTTATTAAAAAAATTAAAAAACCAACAAGATAAAGGGTAGAGTTAATTAAATGCAAAAAAAAAAAAAAAATTTATACAATTTTTCGTAAAAATATTTGATGTGTACAAAAATTTGACTTTTTTTTTTCTCTCCACAAGCATAATTTTTTTTTTCTCTCTACTTTTTACATATCTTTTCGTAAAAAATTAAAAAATCATTTCAAACATACCAATTTTTTTACATCATATTTTAGTCAAAAAGTTATTAAAAAAGTATGTTCCCAAACGAGACCTTAGGAAATGTATAATGAATTTTTAATTTTTTCATAAAAAAATAAATAAAATGAATAAGAAAGAATAAGGCCAAGTTTGGCAATCTTAAAAAAAGTCAAAAAGTTAAAAAGTTACTCAAAAGTTAAAAAGTTATTACTATTCACCAAAAGTCAAAAATTACGGCTGCACAACTCCCAATCCTAATTTTCCTCTACACACTAATTTATACAATTTTTTAATACACATTTTTCCATAAAAAATTAAAAAGTTAACCCAAACATCTATATTTTTTTCCTCAATTTTTTAGTCCAAAAAGACAAAAAGTGCACTTATTTAGGACACCCCAAACAACCCAAGTTGATGTTTTGTGGAATTTTTAAATTTTTTTGGACTAAAATTTTACGTTTCCAAACAAAATTTTTAATTTTAACCTGCGTTGCTTTCACAATTTTTTTTTTTTTTTTTGTTACAGGAAAATCCTCCAAACTCTCATACAAGTCCAAGGCAGCGCCCCTTGCAGAGATCACCAGGGTGTCCTGTTAGCTGTTCCGAGTAAGGAGACTATAACTTGGGAACTTACCCCGACTTCCCAAGACAAGCTCTGCTTAAGTCAGGACTCGCACAGTGAGAGAGTATTGAACCCACACCAAGTGCTGATTAGACAATTTGAGATCCAACCTCCTAACCAATTGTGCTTCGCCTAGGAGATTAGCTCAGAGGAGAGGAAAAAGAACCTGTGACCTTGGAGCTTAAACCCCAAGCCTTAACCATAATGCCACCCAGCCCTGGGTTTCTTGCACAATTTGATTAGTACTAATCTGAAATCAAAACTTTGACCAATAGTGTGTACGAATTTAAAAGAGAGAGAGGAAAATGTTTGGAACTCTTTGGGGATGGCCTTTACATCCTCAAAGTGATTTTGACTTTTTATATATATGTGGAATTCACCAATCTATGTGTGAGATTCATATCATGAATGGTTCAGATTTATAGGAGTTTTATAAAGGTCTTGTAAGAATAGGGGTCTCAATCATTACTCAAAAGAGAAAGTTCACTTCACTTGCCATTTGAAAAATAAGAAGTAAATTTTATACATACTAATAATTAAAAATATAATTTTTTTCATAAATCTATAATAATTTTTTTTAACTATTACTAATTCGTGATTTCCTCTAATTTCAAACTCGAATCACACAAATTAACCTCAACACTAAAAACTAAACAAATAATATTTTGAAATCAGCATAATTTGTTTTTTTATTTGAAATAATTTAATCTTTTTTATTTATAAATACATAAGCAATCGAGAAAATACAAAATAATTAAATTAAAAAAATAAAATTAGTTTTTTAAGAGGAAAATAAAATTAGTTTAAATTAAATACTTTTATGAATACTTTCAACTTGTAGAAATTAATTTTATGAAATTTAATTTGTAAAGACCAAAAAAAAAAAACTTCAATATTTTCACACATTTGGTATTTTTCATTAGAGGTGGATTTTTTTTTAGACATGATACGTTAATATAATACGAAACATACGTAAATTTAAAATCACATAACATGACATAAAAACACAAAAAAATAAACAAATTGAGTTAAATGTTCAAAAAAATTTAACACCAAACTCAAAATGACTCGAATACAGCCAACACGACACATCTACACTAGGGGTGCAACTCGGGCAAGTTGGGAGGTTATCCAAACCCAGCCCAAGTTGGGCTGAGACCTACACAAACCTGCCCAAGTCCGAATTGTAACCCGAGATTATCTGCCCAAGCCCGACTCGAATTAAACTCGAATTACCTAAATTGCCCGAATTGTAAATGAATTTCAATTTTTTTTTTGACAGCTACATTATTAAATTATTAAAATTTCACTCTATTTACATTTTTTTTTATTTATAGAAAATCATTAACACTATCAAAAAAAATAATTTATATAATGTAAGAGAGATGCCACTATAGTAGTCCTTACAATTTATGAGTGAAAATAAAATAATAAAAAAATATGTTATTTGTATATATAATATTTCAATATGATTTAATAATCTAAATTACTTTAATATCATATAATGACTAATAATTTATATGTATATTTAATATTTTTATATATGTATAATTCGGGCTTCGGGTTATTCGGGTTGTTTGACGTCTTTATCCAAGCCTGCCCAAATTTAATTCGGGCTTCTGAATTTTTGCCCAAACCCTTACCAAATTTGAAAATATTTTGTCCAAGCCCTAAGCAATTCAAGCTGGACTCGGGTTGCTCGGGTTGAGCCCGCCCAAGTTGCACCCCTAATTCACACCCTATATTGTATGTGAGACGCACATTTCATATCCTCAATTATCAAGTGTCCAATACAAGTACTCCAAATATTATAATTCCCTCCCTAGTTTGGGGCCTGCCTTCTCTTTGCAAAAAGACTGAATTAAGGTGCATGCAATGGGCCTTTTGGCTCTTTCATATAATTCTAATGAATGCCCATCCAAATTTTTAAAACCAAAATATATGCAAGTTCCTGTTGGAATTTATGGTTTTATAGACTTATTTTGGGCCAACTTTAAATCCAAATTTGAGTGAGTTTCGCACGTCTTTTGAGTCTCTTGCCTCATGGTAAGTCACATGGTGAAGACGGTTCGTCAAAACCATTTATGAGTGAATGAGAAGTTGATGTCGTTTTCGGATTCGTGGAATGAACAATTCAAGAAGTAAAATGTGTTTCCTTAGAATGGTTGTTCCACATTGGAAACTTAAGAGAACTTATATGTGTATATAAGTTCTAGGTGGTAACACTTAGGTTGGGTTCCAAGGGGCATCCCAAGTTTGTAGAAGGGATGAGTTATGGACAAAGTGAATCTTGGCTCAAACCACCACACGCGTGCGCACTACCGTTCGACCGGCCGGCCGAGCCATGCTAGGTGTGAGTTGTGAGTCGGGTCGGTCCTAATTTTAATTTTTTGGACAAAATTTATTTTGAATTTTTTCAAAAATTCTTGCAAGAAAATTTTGAATTTTTCACCATTTTGAATTCAAATTTTTTGCTCCTAACCAGTGTATCTTTTCCAAAACCAGCCCAAATAGTTTTCAACTTGTTTTTGCACTGGACAAATTCAGTTCTTCCAACAGATTAAAACTGCCCAGCAGTTATCTGTTTAAACAAATTTGAAACTGCCAGTAGTTATCTGTTCAAAACTGTTTGTATCTGTTTAGTTTGGTTTTGTACTTGCTCGGATCTGTCTAACAGGTTCCAGTTTGCCTATAAATACTACATCATTTCCAGCAGGTTCTAGATCCTGAAAAAGTATTCTTGCTTCTCGTTTTTGCTCTTTTGCATTGTTATTCCTCATATTAGTTTTAGAAAAAATTTCAGAGAGTATAGAACATAGGTTCTAATTCGCCGTACAAATTGTTTGAAGTGCTACTATAATTTGTGTAGATCATTGTATCCTGGGAGATAGACGTCATTTATCCTTAAGCACCCAAGCGGGGCAGATCTGTCTTAAGGACAGAGTGTCACACACTCAACTTGATCCTTTTGTACTTATTCAGTTCAATAAATAAATTCTGTAAGTAATTTATTTTATTTGTTTGATTTGATTTCAACCTATTTATTTTACACAGAAGATTGTTCCAACAATCTTAAGACAGACTCGAATTATTTTTGTTTATATAAAATTTTTCGTTTGTTTCTCTTTCTTCTTTTTACATAAATTATTTTCTGTGGTTTTACAAAATAATATTCTGGTTGGAAAAACAAATAGTAGTAATACACTGTTCGAAAAATAATAGTAATATACTGTTTATTTTATTTGACAACTAGTAGTAATATACTGGTAGTCATTAACAATTCAAAATATTTATTTGTGAAATTGGTCAGAGATTAATTTTGGTTTTCAGAAATAATTTCTGAGTTTTTATTAATTAAAATTCTATTTCAGTATTTTAATTTTTGAAATTTTATAGAAATTTAATTTTTCTGTGTGGAATTAATTTGTTTAAATAAATATTTTTATTTTCAAATTAATTGGAAATAAAAGTTACAATTCTTGTTTCTTTTATTTTTACAGAATTAAATTCTATGTTTATGGTTTAAATTTTCTGTGTACTATAAAGTTCTGATTATAATTTTGTTTTATAATTAGAATTCATGGCTACAGAATTTGGTCAAACTAATGTTCAAACCAGTACTGGTATGGTGGCTACAATTACGCCAACCCTTTCTCATGTTGTGACTGTGCCAGTGAATTATGATAAAAAGCTAGAGAAGTTCTTAGGAACTGATTTTTGCAAAGGCAAATGAAGATCAAGCAAGAAGGTTGCTCAAGCCAATATGACTGAAGTGGATAAAATTTCCAATGATGTAGATGACCTAAATCTTTCTGCAGTTGTTTCCGAGGCAAACCTTGTCGGAAATACTAAAGAATGGTAGGTGGACACTGGTGCTACTCGCCACATCTGTGCCAACAAAAAGATGTTCACATCTTATTCTGTAGTAGACAACGGTGAACAATTTTTTATGGGCAACTCCTCAACTTCTAAAGTTAAAGGAGAAGAAAAGATTATTCTGAAAATGACATCTGGAAAGGAACTCACTTTCAACAATGTGTTGCATGTACCGGACATTCGCAAGAATCTAGTCTCCGGATCTCTGTTGAGTAAAAATGTGTTTAGGCTAGTTTTTGAAAGTGATAAATTCGTACTTACCAAAAACGGGATGTATGTAAGAAAATGTTACATGTCCGATGGCCTTTTCAAAATGAATGTAATGACTATTGTACCCTCTGTTATTAATAAACATACATCTTCTTCTTACTTGCTTGAGTCTTCAAATTTGTGGCATGGTAGATTATGACATGTTAATTATGGATCTTTACGAAGATTAATTAATATGGAATGTTTACCTAAATTTGACATTGATTTAAATCATAAATGTGAAATTTGTGTTGAGGCAAAATTATCTAAAACTTCTTTTCATACAATTGAAAGGAGTACGGAACCACTTGAATTAATTCATAGTAACATTTGTGATTTTAAATCAATTCAAACTAGAGGTGACAAAAAATATTTTATTACTTTTATAGATGACTATACTAAATATAGTTATATTTATTTAATCCTAACCAAAGATGAAGTTTGGAAACGTTCATTCAATTTAAGAATGAAGTTGAAGATTAACTTGGTAAGAAAATTAAAAAACTAAGAAGTGATAGATGTAGTGAATATGAATCACCTTTTGGTGAATTTTGTAAAGAACATGGAATAATTCATCAAACCACAACTTGTTACTCACCTCAGCAAAATGGAATTGTTGAAAGGGAAAATAGGACTTTAAAAGAAATGATGAATGCCATGTTAATCAGTTATGGATTACCTCAGAACTTGTGAGGGGAAAGCAATACTTTCTGCTAATTATATTCTTAATAAAGTACCCCGAAAGAAAGTAGATCAAACACCTTATGAAATGTGGTATGGTAAAGTACTATCCTACAAATACTTAAAAGTGTGGGGGCGTTTGGCTAAAGTGGCTATTCCTAGTCCTAAAAAGATTAAGATAAGTCCTAAAACTATTAATTACATATTCATTGGTTATGCCAATAATAGTAGTGCATATCGATTTTTGATTTATAAGTCAGAACATTCCGAAATACATGTAAATACTATTATTGAATCTTGGAATGTATCGTTCTTTGAACATGTATTTCTAAATAAAACTGGACAAGAGACTAGTACTAATAAAAGGTCTTATGATGCTATTACTAGCCATGATCAAGAATAAGATCAAGAACAAGAGCAAGAGATAGATCAAAATGAGGAAGAGGAACCTAGGCGTAGTAAACGTACTAGAACCTCAAAATTTTTTGGTCCAGATTTTCTAACATTTTTGTTAGAAAATGAGCCTTTAACTTTCAAAAAAGCTATGTCTAGTCCTGAAGCTCCTTTTGGGAAAGAGGTTGTAAATAGCGAAGTTGAATCCATCTTGCAAAATCACACTTGGGAATTAGTGGACTTGCCAATAGGTTGTAAACCTCTTGGGTACAAGTGGATTTTCAAAAGAAAAATTAAAGCAGATGAATCAATTGACAAATACAAGGCTAGATTTGTGGTCAAAGGTTTTAGACAAAAAAAAGGTCTTGACTACTTTGATACATACTCACCAATTATTAGAATAATATCTATTAGAATGCTAATTGCCACTGCATCTTTATACAATCTAAAAATTCATCAAATAGATGTCAAAATCGCTTTCTTAAGTGGTGAGTTAAATGAAAAAATTTACATAGAGCAACCAGAAGGATTTTCTGTTCCAGGAAAAGAAAAGAAAGTGTGTAAATTGATTAAATCATTATATGGTTTAAAACAAGCGCCAAAGCAATGGCAAAAGAAATTTGACAAAGCAATGATGTCAAATGGATTTAAAATTAATGAATGTAACAAATGTGTTTATATTAAAAACACAAACAAATGTTATGTAATAGTATATGTTTATGTGGATGATATGCTCATCATAGATAATAATAATGACATGATTAAAACTACTAAGAAAATGTTGAATAAACATTTTGACATGAATGACATGGGGATTACTGATGTAATACTTGATATGAAAATTACCAAAATATCAGAAGGATATGCTTTGTCACAATCACATTACATTGAGAAAATACTTGAAAAATACAGCAAATGTGATGATCATCTTGCTAGAACACCTGTGGATGTTAATTTGTTTCTTTCTAAGAATGTACCGGAAAATATTTCTGAATTAGAGTATGCCCAAATTATTGGAAGCTTAATATAGTTGATAAACCGCACTCGTCCGGATATAGCTTATGCAGTAAGTAAATTAAGTAGATATACGAGTAATCCAGGAGTAGAACACTGGAAAGCAATTATAAGGGTTCTAAAATATCTCAGATTTACTCGTAATATTGGGCTGTATTATACTAGATATCCAACAGTACTTGAAGGATATTGTGATGTAAATTGGATATCGGATATTAGAGACTCAAAATCCACCAGTGGGTATGTCTTTACTCTTGGTGGGACGGCTTTAACTTGGAAATCTTGCAAATAGACTTGCATTGCTAGGTCTACTATGAAATCAAAATTCATAGCTTTATATAAAGCTGGGGAAGAAACAGAATGGCTTCACCACTTCCTTGAAGATATTCCAATGTGGCCAAAACCGGTGCCTGCTGTAGACACCCCATTTTTGATCGTCCTCAAGACTTGGACGTCATCGTTTGAACACTCGATGATTATCTATATTGGTGATCGTCTTGAGTTCTCGGAGGTTTCGGCTACGCACCTTGCCTCAAGACCTCTCGACTTGTCTGTTTTGTGTTTGGTTTTGCAACAAACACTTGTTGTTTTGCTTCTGAGGGTGGGAAATGGCTTGTTGGCCACCCCCTCACATCACGGGCCATGGCTTGAGGCCACCGGCCCTGTTTTCTTGCTACCGGCCAAAGGTATTGGCCAGTCGGCATTGTGTTTGGTCGGCCGGCCACTTATTTTGGTCAATCGGCCAGTTTTTCTGGCCAAGACCTTTTCTTGAGGGGGTTTGAACCTTTTGAACCCTTGTTTTAGCTTCCTGAGGAAGCTTGAACCTTTTGAACCCTTGGTTTTAGCTTCTTGAGGAAGCTTGAACCTTTTGAACCCTTGGTTTTTGCTTCTTAAGGAAGCTTGAACCTCTTGAACCTTTGTTCTAGCTTCTCCAAGAAGCTTGAACCCTTGTCTAGCTTCTCCAAGAAGCTTGACCCCTTTGCCTAGCTTCTCCAAGAAGCTTGGCCCTTTTACTCCAAGCTTCTAAGAGAAGCTTGGCCCCTTTGCTCCAAGCTTCTAAGAGAAGCTTGCACCCTTGTTCCTCTATAAAAGAAGAGCTCCTCTTCCATTGCAAGGGTTCCAAAGAAATTTGTCTAAGGCAAAAACCATACACTTCCCTCCATATCTCTACATTCCAAGCTCCAAACTCCATTGTTCTTGCCCCTTTGCACACCAACTCTTGGCCTAACACCTCCATCATCAACCTAAGGATCTTGGAGGCCATTTTCAGAGGCTAAGGGACTGTTTTTTTTGACTAAGAAGCTGATGTCCCCTTTTGGCTACAAGGGTAACACACTTTACCCTCTTTTGGTCTTTATTTTGCTTCATCTTTTAGCCATACTTAGAAGCATTTTCGAGCTTTGTCATAAACTGAAAAAAGTCTTATTTTGAGTTCCTTTTTAAGTTTGTTTAAGATCACTTTTGTGTTTGGGGTTGTCTACCCCCTCTTAGGCCTTGTTTGGCCTCATTTTTGTGCCTTTTTTGTGAGCTTCGGGACCACCTTGTATTGGCCCTCTCACCACTGAAATCCAGAGAGATTTCAATAGTGGGAATGGTGTTTTGAGGTCCTAAGAAGGAGAGGGGTGACCCTCTCCCTTGTTGCCTTGTTTACCAGCATTGTTGGCTTTACAAAGGAGCCCATATTTGCACACTTCTTGAGCATGTTTCAGGCCTTTCTTGGTGAGTTTTAAGGTCTGCATAGGCTCTGTCTAGAGCCCATTTTGCCATATAAAGTGTCTATTATGCATGTGTAGAGTAATCCTCCTTAAGACCTTTCAAAGGGGTCTTTACTTGTATGCTTCCTTGACTCATTCCAGGCCCTTTTCAGTGAGTTTTAGGGCTGTCATAACCTCTTTCCAGAGGTGGTTTTGCCATTTTGTATGTCTATCATGTATGTGTAGAACAACCCCTTGCATGGCCTTCCAAAGGAGCACTTCATTGTAACATGTATTGATTGAGTTTCAGTGGTTATTTGGGCATATTTTGGCATGGCATACTCCTGTTTTTGGATGGTTTGGTGACCTCTCCTATGCTTCATATAGTTGCAGTGCAAATCATGGTTCACTAACTTACTTTGCATGCTTTGTTGACCCTTGATTCTAGCACTTTTTGGCCATGCCTTAAACGGATTTTGTGCATATTTTGGACTGCCTTAGCCCTGTTTTTGGGTCTCATGGTCGAATGATGCTTGTTTTGCATGCTTGTAGTTCAACATCCATGCTTAACTTTGAGTTTTGAGGTCCATCGCATGCATATACTGAGGTGTTTTCATGTTTTGGGGCCATTATACATCATATTTCAGAGCTTATACTTGTGTCATACTCTCATGTTTTCCATGCTTTAAGTGCTATTGAGAGTTGTGCTTGTATGCCATGTTACAATGTGTTGTGCATGTTATGTTGTTAGCATTGTGTATGCTATGTCACTCCTTGCATTGTGTATGCTAGGTGGTTAGTTGCATTGAGCATGCCATAGTTCATATAGCATTGTGTGTGCCATATAGTCCATAACATTGGGTATGCTAGGTTGCATGTTTGCATATTTAGGTTATATGCCTATTACATATTGCTTGCTAGCATACTCATTTTGCATTAGTTTGTTTGCATGTTTAGGTTGCATAACATTGCATGCATCTCTTGTCTCTTGAATTGATTATGATAGAGGTTGGAGGCCTTTATGTGTTTATGTGCATTTCATTCCACATTGAAATTGCACACTAGACTCTTGGGCCATCATGCATTGAAATGCGTGATTGATGGCCCGAGGGTCGAGTACCAAACTCCCTTGAGTCCATAACATGATGGGGAGGTTGGTGGTGCAAACATTTGCTTAAAAATGCATTGCCATGCCTTGTCTGTCCTCTGCTGCTGTCAAACAGGATTCTACAGGAATAAATGGTCGGTCGACCATCTCTATTGCCGACCGGCTATCCATATTTGGCCGAGAGCCTCACACATGGTCGATGACCAGTTTCCCATGGCCGGTGGCCTTGCCTCTTAGCCGGTGATCTCCCACAGCACTCAGGGAGCATTCCAGAACCAACCTTGGGACTTGTGCAGTCTTCAGAGGTGCAGAGCAGTGTAAACAGAGGCAACTGTGGCATGGCGATGTATTTCCGAGCGGAGCCGAGCATGCATACATTCATCCCTCTTCCCGAGGCCTTTTACTGCTTTTCATAGCTTAGTTAATTTGTTTAATTAGTTAAGTGGTTATGTAAATAATTAATTAGCTTGTTAGTTGATTAATTTGTATTATTCTTTCGGACCCTCCGAGTGAGGGCACAATTGTAATAAGCATGCGTGTGTGTGATGTATGTCTTCCAACCCCCATTTCTTTCTCCCTTTTATTTAACCGCTTATGATGGTTAGTATTAGGGCATATTTCAATTAGCATCCTCATGCTATGCATGTTTGCATCATTCATATGTATTGCATGCACCGGACTCGGTGCATCATACTAACTGCATTGTATTTCAATTCCAAGTTGAATACGTGTTAATTGTAGTATCTCACATGCCATCTTAGAATAGCCGAGCCTATTGTAGTTGCATCTTGCATGTGTTGCATTAGCCATCTTCACATGAACTAGGATCATGCATATGATTACTAACTAGTTTCTATTTTGGCTTGGAGTACTAGGTGAGCATTTATGCTTTAGCATCTCGCATGTGTGTGAATGTTAACATGATAGCATGCTTACCATGAGGCTATATGCTTATGTGATATAAACTGCCTGAATGCCTGTAGGTGAAGGTTGGATTGTTTGAGTTGGAACGACTCATTGAAATCCGTGTTTTAGCCTACTCGTGAGTAGCAAATTTCAAACCATTTTCCAAATAAACGGATATGCGATACTTTGTTCCAAATTAGGCGATCTAGTCTATAACTTTGTGTTGTGCGCATCACATAGTAAGATTAGCTAATTAATCGGAATAAGAACACATAATGTTTTCAAAACTAGATATCATGTTTAGTAGTGGCCGATCTTTGATCGGGCGAGCGGGGGTGCTCATAGCTGACCTTCCCCAATCGTACCCAAGTTCCCGAGCTGAGGCAACTTTGGTGATGACGGACACGTGGCCTTAGGCAACGAGTCAGGGTTTCCTAAATTCTCCCAAAATAAATATTTAGGTGGCGACTCTATATCTGGCAAAGCAGTCCATGTTTGGCACTTCTTTCTAAAAATCTGTTTTTCAAAACGATTTGCCGGATTTGGACTCTTTGATGATTCATCGGTCTTGCATTGCACTCTGCAAGATTAGATACAGGACCGTGACATTGGAGTCTTGAACTGTAGTGAACCCCAAAAAGAACAAAACGGGATTTCTCTCCCGGGACGTTCGGGGACGTCTACACCTACTATATACATACATTGTGATAGTCAATAAGTAATAGGTAGAGCACAAAGTCATATGTATAACGGTAAGTCACGACACATTCATCGTCGACATAACACCGTGAGACAACTACTCTCTAATGGAATTATTTCCATTAAATATGTGAAATCTAAAGACAACATAGTGGATCCACTAACCAAAGGGTTAGCAAAAGAGTTAGTTGAGAATTCATTGAGGGGAATGGGACTTAAGCCTATTAAATAAGAGTTACCACAACGGTAACCCAACATAGTTGACTGGAGATCCCAAGATTTAGGTTCAAAAGGACAACTGAGTTGTGTATGACTCATAAGAATCACTAGGGAGTAAAATTCTTACCCATTTCTATGATAAAATAATGATGTCTGCAGCGTTTTAGGTTAAGTAAATACTTTTAATGATTCTTATATCTAAGAATATCTAGTGGAGTATGGCAGGATACTCTTCATAAGAATCACCTATATGTGTGTGAGATTTGTAAAGGGATACAATTCTCTAGAGCACTCATAAAAGACAAGGTTGTTCAGGGCCAAAATGAACACAATAGTGAGAACTAAACTGTGTCTGATAATATACTGTGTGAGTTCTATTGTCTTGGTTTACATAACTGGCTGAACAGTTCAAGACATCATGTTCACTGATTAGCTAGTAAATCCGATAGTGTCTCACAAGGAAATGTTCAAAGCCAAAAACTACCTATTATTTGCAGAATATTTCCAATTTCTATACTCTCTGTAATTAGATCATGTTGTTACATTTTCTCTCCGTCAAATTTCATTCATGTGAGGGATTGTTGGAATTTATGGTTTTATAGGCTTATTTTAGGCCAACTTTGAGCTCAAATTTGAGTGGGTCTCACACATCTTTTGAGGTAGGTCCAAAGAGGTGATGTGTTTCTTACCGCATGGCAAGTCACACAGTGAAAATGATTCGTTAAAACCATTTATGAATAAATGGGAAGTTGACATCGTTTTCAAATTCATGGAATGGACAATTCAAGAAGTAAAATGTGAGTTTTCTTGGAATGGTTATCCCACATTGAAAATTGAAGAGAACTTCTATATGTATATAAATTCTAGGTGGCAACACTTGGGTTAGGCCCCAAGGGGCACCCCAAGTCTGTAGAAGGGAGGAGTTATTAGCAAAGTGAATCTTAGCTCAAACCACTACACGCGGGTGTCGCCGTCTGTCAGACTGGCTGAGCTGAGCTGAGTTGTGCTGTGCTGGGCGTATGTGTGGGTTGTGGGTCGGGTCAGTCCTAATTTTAATTTTTTGGACAAAATTTATTTTGATTTTTTTCAAAAATTCTTGCAGGAAAATTTTGAATTTTTCACCATTTTGAATTCAATTTTTTTTGCTCCCAACTAGTGTGCCTTTTCCAAAACCAGTCCAAACAGTTTTCAACTTGTTTTTGCACCGGACAGCAGCTATCTGTTCAAACAGATTTGAAACTGCTAGTAGTTATCCGTTCAAAACTGTTTGCATCTATTCAGTTTGGTTTTGTACCTGTTCGGATATGTCCAATAGGTTCCAGTTTGCCTATAAATACTACATCATTTCCAATAGGTTTTGGATCCTGAAAAAGTATTCTTGCTTCCCGTTTTTGATCTTTTGCATTGTTATTATTCATATTAGTTTTAGAGAAAATTTCAAAGAGTATAGAACATAGGATCTAGTTCGCTGTACAAATTGTTTGGAGTGCTATTACAATTTGTGTAGATCATTGTATCCTAGGAGATAAACGCCATTTATCCGTAAGTACCGAAGCGGAACGAATCTGTCTTAAGGATAAAGTGTCACACACTCGACTTGATCCTTTTGTACTTATTCGGTTCGATAAATAAATTCTGTAAGTAATTTATTTTATTTGTTTGATTTGGTTTCAACTTATTTATTTTACACAAAAAATTGTTCTAACAGTTCCACAGTAAATATCAGATACGGATACGCATCCGATACGGCGGGATACGTATCAGATACAACAAAAAAGTATCCTATTTTTTTTTTATAAAAAAAATTTGAATTTCGGATACGTTTGGGATACACAAGGATACTTCAAGGATACGCTTGGGATATTTTCGGGATACGGCGGGATGAAAAAATAATTTTAAAAACTTATAATGGGGTCAAAGTGTAAAATAACAAAAATTATCTAAAATAAAACGAAAAAAGAAGAAGCAAACAAACCCTAGCCTCTGTCTATCGCGAACAGCAGCAACAAGGAAGAGAATGAGTCGTCTCTGTCTAGCCTCTGTCGTTGTCGTCCTCTTTCGCTCTCACTTGCACTCTCATTCTCTCTTGCTCTCACTATCTTGCTCTCTCTCTCTCGCTTTTACTCTCTCGTCGTTTCTGTCTAGCCTCTATCACTTGATCTCAGTCTTTCTCTCTCACTTGATCTCATGCTCTCTCTGTCTCTCTCTTCCTCTCTCTCTCGCTCGATCTCTCTCTCACTTTTCTTTGCTCAATCTCACTCACTGTACTTCTAATCCCTTTGATCTCAGTCCCTCTCTTCTTCTTTTTTCCTCACTATATTAGTACCCACTTTCTATTTCCTCAAAAGACAACATCAAGGAGCCTTGTGAGGTATGTTTTTTGAATTACTGAAATTTAATTAAATTGTTGAATTTTAATTGAATCGTTGGAATTACTGAAATATAATTGAATTGCTGGAATTACTGAAATTTAATGTTCTTTTGCTTTAGCTTTTATTTTTATACGTATTACATTACTAAAAATAATATTTTTTACGAACGTATCCCCGCCGTACCCGTATCCTAGTTTTTCAAATTTTGCTGTATCGTCGTATCTGTATTGTATTGTATTGTATCTGTATCCCATATTCGTATCCGTGCTCCTTAGATCCACACCCCCTCAAAATGAAAGGAGGCTTATCCTAAATTAATATGGCATCAAAACTCAAATCAAAAAATTAACAGAAACTATTCACAATTAGCCGAGAGGAAAGAAAGAGAAAAAGGGGGAAGCACTCCGTTCATATATATTCATAAAGCCAACCTAATGTCCAAAAAGCAAGGGAACATCAAACAAAAAGGCTTAACTTCGAATAATGTAGGCAAAGGCATAGCTTGTCTATGTCTTTACAGTATGAATCAATCAATCTTTTTCATACCTGTATATCAGATTGAATGACCCGCTTAAGTTAGTATTAACAAAATATATGGCAAAACATAGTCGGATCTTCTCTTCTCCAGCATTGATATAAATATGTATTTCCAAGTAAACGGGAAGGCATGGCATGGAAACACAAGCAGAACGTCGAGGCCTCCTCGTTACTTCTCTGCTAATTGCTAACACAGTAATACTATGTTCGATATATACACTAGTAGGTACAATTGCAGCTTTGGTCCATCTTCATAGCTCCATTTTGAGCTGATTTGTGGGCAGACATGCTGTGCCAACATAAAGAGTAGAATCAGTCCCACAGTTCCAAAGAGGGATTCTTCCAACAGAAAATATAAGTCATGCCATTAATTTTCACCCAACAAAAAAAAAAAAAATAGTCAAATACTTTAAACAAAGTGGATATCTGGAATCATTTAGTCAAATTTGGGGTTATTCTATCTTTGTTGATATCCCAACACAGCATAAGTCCAGCTTTTTCTCTTTATACACACAAGAAGTACTTGACTTAAAAAGATATCACAAAAAAATGACTACATCATCATTTGTGACTGAATTTGCTGTAGAAAGAATTTCACATCCACCCTTGCTATGTATTTCCCTTGTTATATTCTTCATATCTTATCAAAACAGAAAAATAAAATTAAAAAAAAGAATAGGAAACTGTGTTAAAATGGAATTCACCTGAATTTGTTGACAAGTCATAACTCAATAGTGAGTTCTCTGGAGTAATGAAGGTAGCATTGTCTTCTCTTCCCCAAACTGGCTGATGAAGTCCGTCAAAATGCCACAACTGTTGATACTGTTGTCTGTTCCCGTTGACTTGTCCTTCTGACCACATCAGTGGCATAACCGTGCCCGGGAAGTTACCATCCATTGGAGATTCATTCTGCAACATTTAAAGTTAAATGAAATAAATTATGGTCAATAATGAAAATAAACTTGAATGGTGTCTCAACTTGTAAAGTGATGTGGTCTTTAAAACGTGAAGCTTAGCGGCACCATTGAATGGCAAGTACCATAACTCTGACTATTCAGGTCAACATAGACTAGCTTTGCAGAAGGATTACCGTCCCCATACAATTACATGGTTGACCATTACACTCTTTTATATGAATATGATTTTTTTACAAATACACTACAGTACTTGAGAAGCGCATTGTCACTCTGGTAACCTAAAAAGCATGGACACATGACACAACACAGACATAATGACACGGAAATTTTCAAAAAATGTAGAATACAACATGTGGGGGAAAATGCACAAATTATATTATTTTATATATTTATTAATTATTATACGTCATATATAAGGATAAGCAATTATTATATCTCATGTATATGACTATTTGATTCAAATATAATAACAAAATGCAATATAGCACAAATTTCTAAAGTACAAAAGAAGGGAATACATGTATATTTACGTTATTTTTCTTTTATTTTTGGATTACAAGTTATTTATTCAAACTTGTAATGTATTATTTCATGTGTGTCTAAGCGACAAACACGTGTTCCCCAAGTGTCTAAAGTATGTCTGACCCTTGAAAATTTTAAACAATAAGTAGGACATGTTTAGACATAACAGGTGTTGAGAAGTGTCCGATGAGTGTTGTTGTTAGTGTCGACACAACATGCCACCTTCTTAGAAGGGTCTGTGCTTCTTAGCTAGTATCGTAAGGCACCTTTGGTTTTCCCTGAATGACCAAGCACTCCTCAAGATGCCATGTGGCTTGTAACAGCAAAAATTGCACTTAAGTTGATTGAAGAGGATATTTACCCATCCTTAATCGGGGACCACCAGCCTAAGAGTCCCACCGAAGTAACCCCTATGGTAAATAGCATTAAATTGTGGTGCTGGTACACATTTCAGTCAATCACATTCTAATTAAAAGTTGAAGATGTGCAGATGGCGGGTAGCTTAGGTGGTCCAAGTCTGACCCCCCTGCTCTGCCATTATTGATGGTGGAAACTTTCCTTTGAAATCTTGAGTATGCACCTTGCAAAATAGATCTATATGAGAACTCCAAAAACTTGATATTTCCCACCGTACCAACTTACTGAAGGGTAGACAAATTTACTAATTTATGCTGGGTGTTATTTAACAAAAAGTGCTTTGAGAAGTTGATGCCATGGGTGCCTGCTCATATTATGGCACAACCAAATATTATTAATATTAATACATCATTATTCCCAATATGTAATTGAAAAGTAATGAAAATTAGCAGAGTCTAGTACTAGTGCAAGATAAAGAAAGAGGGCTGTGTAGCACTTACTTCTGCAGCCAATAAATTGTCAAGGTTGAAATCAATTCTTGGGTTAACAGCCGCAAGTCTCATTGATAAGAACTGAAATCAAACAAACATCCAATCAGAAAATGATTGAGGCAACAGAGGACAATATGATTGAAGCATCATTGGAGATTGCCAAGTGATCATTGAGTTTTGTTGCATTTTTTGGGTTGTTCCATGATTCATTAGCTTCAAGTTTTAAAGAGAAAAAAACTTTTTTTTCACAGGTAAATGACAACAGATCATATTTATCTTATTGTCAACCAAATCACAAAAGTGACAAAAGCAACAAAAAAGTAAAATCTAAAGCTATCTGAATTCCCAAAACTAAACATTACTATTTTGCTTTAGGATAACTCTTGGCATCATTGAATGTCTTCAGACATAAATTCAACCCAAGAATAAACCTTTGCTTGCATTGTCAAAAAGAACACTCTAGACTACACATTTCTATATCAGATGCAAAGTGTTGTGTTGTGCTGGGCTAACCTCCACTTGACGTTGTAGGGACTGTACATGGCTAATAATTTCATCCAGCACCATAGCTGTACCTGAAATCTGCAAAGCAATTATTTCTTAGTACGAAGATGGACATAAATAGCACCTGGAAACATTTCAGTCCGTAATTTTTATGTGAATCATCAATGGCATGAACTATTCTCAAATGAACACCTAACCGTGAGGTTTTTTTATTATTATTAATGTTTTTCCGGTTTTCATTTTAATTTTGTTTATCCGTTTTTTCCTTCTGTCTTAAATATTTTCCATTTCTGTTTTTGGTTTTTATTTTGTTATATTGTCTGTTTTTTTTGTAAACTTCAGTATTTTATTTTTTAAATTTTATTATTGTCACTAAATTGTAATTGTTGTTAATTGAAATTGTTATTACAAATAATTAAAATTCTATAATGGTGTATGGTGGCAATTCTAGTGGTAGACAAGGGGAACACAAGTAAAAAATGATTCCACATATCAAAATTTTGTTCAAGAGAGAAAAATGCATATAACAAATTTTTTATTGAGTTGGTATTATTTTTAAATTGATGACCACAACACTTGATTCTCAATACATACCCTCAATACTCCCAATGCCGACACACCACAACTAATACTGAAATGTGTTTTGATACCACAATAAAGAACCATAGTCCTACCCTAAACCTTCAGCTAGACCCTACCCTACATAAGACATTGTTGTACATGCACAATTGATCACAGAAACCCACCAGAGTACTATTATGTAGGTACCAACCAGAGTTGACAGCTTTCATATAAATAACTTTCAAGTTTCTACCACCACAAATCAAGCTTACTTTCACATCTTCCAAACATTAAGATAGGTGGGCCATGGAGGAAGACAATGGCACAGCCTTAATAATCAATCCACTTGGGTCATTCTTTCAGAAATAATCAAGAAAGAGAACATAAATCAGAAATGGTAAATTACTTTCAAAAATCACCAGTCTCGTTATATTGTCTGCTCTCTATGACGTAAAGTTCATTCGTTGTGGTTGAAAACCATCACACATCATATGGTTACAAGTTCGGCTTGGGCTGTCAGCAAGTGCTTTGTGAAAGAAGTGTTTTTCTGTCCAACCATTTGTGATTTGTGACTAATCCCTAAATTTAGATGAAATGTTTGTAACATGCACCTCTCAAATGTCTGCATAACAACACATTCAATACACAACTGAAGAGATCAAGATATCCCCAGTACATGGGATCCATAGACAACCATTTAATTTGAGCATTAGATTAGATGTGTTTCCTAGGGGCTGCAATGCAGCATGCTGCGTGCAGCTGCCAGAACCCAGTACTTTTTTTTTTTGTGTTTTTTTTTTGAGCAAGCCAGAAACCAGTACTTGGGTCGTATTTTGGTTTTTTGTTTTTATTTTCTAGAAAATACAAAATGTGGGATGAACTGTTTTCAAAAAAATAAAATAATTAAAGACAACCCCTTTTTAGAAAAAAACAATAAGTTATATTCAAAAATTGTTTCCGACAAAAATGAAAATTATGGGTATTTTTAAACAAAAACATAACCAAAAGTGTCCAAATTTCCATGCCAGCATTTCAAAATTAAATCAATCCAACAAAACTAAATTCGAGTAATTCTTTTGAAGGTTTTCATCAGAACCAACAGGTATGTACCACCAAAATGAGAAGTGCAAAATGAAAATTTTATTTGACCCAAAAAAAAAGGAAAAAAAAAAAAAGAAGAAAAGGATAATTCAAATGACAAATATAACCTTAACAGGACTCCTAACAAACCACTGTTGGGGAGAAAAAAAAGGTTGAAAAAACAGTGGAATTACGAGATTGCCACTTCCTTGACACTTTTCTTGGTGCAAAAGCGAGACAACCTTTTTGTTAAGAAAAGGTGACAACGACATAACCCTTATATCACTATTAAAAGCCTAATCTAAACATAAAATATCACTATTATACATCAAATCTTGAAAGATTATCATCACATAATCCAAAATTCAACCAAACTAATGATAACTAAACTTAAAACCACGTATAAATATTTCCAAAAATGACAGCTAAGCAAGTAGCTAACCTTATTGCATCCCGGGACCAGTTCTTGAAGTAGCTTCATCCGAGCATTAATCTTCTCTCTCCTAGCCTGCAATTAAACCTTGATTATTACATTAATAACGTAATTAAGCATTGATTGATCAAATTAGAGTATGAGATTTAGTACTCTCTCAGCTAAGCTATGGCTATCTGTAGCTTGGCCGCGCCGAGCTCGGACGTGAACGTAGGGAAGCTTATCGCCGTCATCGGAGGCCTCATTTGCGACGCTTTTGCTCTTTTTCATCGACCCTTTACCCTAATTTTTGAAACGGAGCGATCTAATTAGTTTTAGATAAGCATAATTAGAAACCCCAATTGATGAGATTGGTGTTATTATTACCTTCTTCTCTCGCTCCTTTCGCTTTGTTGATTTTGAATTGTTGTTTTGAGCCATTGGATCAGATGAGTTAGGGTTTGAATCCGAATCGACCGGTTCTTGTTTCACTTTGTGCGAATTCCCACTTGAATTGGACGGAATTGAGTTCGTCTCCGGCGAACTCTCGGTAGCTAAGACTGAAAGCCTAGAAGCTCGTTCAAGTAGAGCAGTGTAGGGTTCGATTTGGTGATGATTACACCAAATTTCGCCGGGAAGCATCGCCGGAGAGTGTAGGAGTTCCATGGCTTGGTTCGCCGGAAGCTCGAGAAGAGCAGTAAAGGAACTTCCAGATTCCGGCGGCATTAATATCTCGATTTCATCACCGAATTCAAGGGTTTCAACTCCAATTTCTTCAGATTTCACACCGCAAGTCGCGGATCTAAGCTCAGTACTCGCAATTCGTTCCATCAATCGGCTGAAATTGGCTTCGAATCGAACCAGAAAACCAATACACGCCTCAATCGAACACGTCGAATTCAATTCCAACACTGTTTTTCAGCAAAGTTTGAGACTATCTCGGCTTCAATAAGCTTCGAAAACACAACGAATACGAAAATGACAATTGCGGAGTAATCTTCTATACTGTGCTTCAATGGCGGTCAATCTATTATCTCTCTCTCTCTCTCTCTCTCTACAAACTTTTTCTACATAAAGAATTGCTTCTGAGCCATTTCAAGTATTAGAGAAAGCAACGTTGCTTCGGTGCTTGTTCTACTCTCTCTTACTGTTTGGTTTTTAGAGAGAGAGAGAGAGAGAGAGAGAGACAGAAATGGATACTTTCTTCAAGAGAGGGAATCGTGAAGGGTTTTAGTCCAATTTACGCAGATTAGGAAATGAAGAAAAAAAAAGAACAAAGAAAAAAAAGAAAAGTAATCACAGGTGTCGTTTGGCAAGGGTTCTTTTGGGTTTTTTTTTACTCTATGAGCCACAAAAGACAGAATAGATTCTTTGAGCTACAACAGATATAACATCACATTCAATCCATAATCATTATACTATTCTCTCACAAAAAAAGTCAAAAAAGTCAAAAAGCCAAAAAACCCTTCCCAAACCAAGCTTTTGAGCCCAGGCTCATATCGCCAAAAAAGTCAAAAAGCCAAAAAGTCAACCCACTTCCCAAACGGAGGCACAGTACTCCTGAGACTTTAATACATATCACTTTTGATATTTGGAAAATTATATTAATTTTTTGTCATTATAATTATTTAGACAGAATAAAAATATTAAATTTATACATTTTTTCTTTTTTTATTTTACTTTACTTCTTCTGTTTTTTTTTTCTTTTCTTTTGTTTTACTTTTTTTTTAAATGTAATTTCTTATATTTTTCTATTAGAAATTGTTACTTTTTATATAAATAGAGGACTTTATGAAATGAGACTATTAACCAAGATGGAAATATAATTTCCAAAATATTAGGGGTGGGCGCGGATCGGTTGCGGCCACGAAACCTCCAATCCTCCATCCGTCCGCCAGATTAGCGGATTGGAGAAAATCAATCCGCATCCGTCCGCCAATCCGGCGGATGTGAATTGAGTGGATTGGGGGTTTGGCGGATGGATGCGAATCGGATTGGCGGTTTAAAATTTTATAAATTTTCAACATAATTCAACTTGTGCACTTCCTCAAAAAAAAAAAAAAAGTATTACAATCAATAACTTAAAAAAGTATTACAATCACTGTATGCCTCATCCAAAGAAAGAAAATTTGAAACTTTAAAATATCACAATCGCTACATGCCTCATCCGCATATTACAATCATAGCATGATTCATTTACAAAAAGTATTACAATCCGTGGTTCTTAAAATATAAAAACGATTCAAACTACCAAAACCATGAACAGAGTAGTAGTAGAGATTGTATGTCTCCGTATTGTTACGTCTATATATGTTTTTGAAAACAAAAACAAACCAGCATATATCATATTTTCTATTTATTATTTTTAGAGTTAGATTTAAAAACCAAAAAATATAGATAAATAATACGTTTATTTTTTTCAATTCAAAAAATATATTCAAGTTAAAAAAAAATTTCAACGGAATATTTAAACTCTTTTTCAATTGAAAACACAAAGTCTTATAAATTACTAGGGGTGTTCGTGGTTTGGCGGTTCGGCGGTTCGGTTGCGGCCAAAGAAATCTTAAATCCGCCATCCGTCCGCCAAATTGGCGGATTTGAGAAAATCAATCCACAACCGTCCGCTTGTCATCACGTATCCGTCCAAAATACGGTGGATCGGTTCGGTTCGGTCGGTTTTGGCGGATCGGTGTATCCGCTGCTCACCCCTACAAAATATCAATGAGTGAAATATAATTGGACCAAACTGCAAGGGTGTCATTGTAATTTATCCAAAAAAAGTTAGTGAAATGTGAATAAAAAAATAAAAAACATATATAAAATTAAGTAAAATATGAGTATATTTTATTTATATTTCACTTATTTTTTCTTTTTTCTTTCCAAATTTTTTCTCAAATTTCTAATCAAACACAGCGTTAAGACTTGAAACTAACTGAATTGTTTAAGGATGTGTTTGGCATAATTTGTTTGAATTGTTATTGGTATTTTATTTTAAAAGCTTCTGTGAACAAGTTTCATTGAGGTTATGTTGGACTATTGATTAAAATAATTAAAAAATTAATTTAAAAAAATGTTTAACGGCTCCGTTTGGTTTGTCTTTAGAATCATGATTTCAAAGGCAAAATATTCTAAAGGCGAAATTTTCAAAACATTTTCCAAAACAGTGATGCTAGGGAGCTCGAAAACGAGCTCCCCCTAATCCCCCGAATTCCATTTTTTTTTTTTCTTCAACAGGAAGAAGAAGACGGAGGGGCAGCAGGAGGGGGAGGGGGAGGGGGACTGGAGGGGGCCTAGAAAATGGGCTGGAGGCGGAGGGCTGGAGGTCGTCGGCGATGGAAGAGGCGACGAGGCATGGCGCGGCGATGGAGGGCAAGGCCGATCGGCGACGGAGGGCTGGACGATGGCGATCGGCGACGGATCTGCGACGATCGGCGGCTGGCAGGGCGACGATCGGCGGCTCTCTCTCCCTCCCTCCTTCTGCTTCTCTCTCTCTCTCTCTCTCTTCTCTCTTCCCCTCTGCTTCTCCCTCCCTCTGCTTCTCTCGCCGAAAATGGAAGAAAAAAGAAAAAAAAAAAAAAAAAAAGAAAAAATCCCCAAAACGACGTCGTTTTGGGGATTAGGGGGAGCCAAATTCAAGCTCTCAATCATTATTCTTTTCAAAATTCATAATCAAACACATAATTCAAAATTATACAAAACTCAGTTTAAAAATTAATTTCAAAACTTATAACCAAACACACAATACAAAACTTAATTCAAAACTCTTTTAATGATATAGTGTTAAAGATAGTTAGTGATGAGATTGTTAAATTATTTTTATAAAAAATCTAAAAAAAATATTTTCTATATTTAAAAAATATCTAAAACAAATCTTTTTTTTTTTTTTTAAATAACAGGTTGCAGTTGAAAAAAAAAAATATTGTTCGGATCAACTGGCTGAACGTCCGGGAGAATGTCTAAGCAGACGACCGAGTAGACCCAATCCGCTCTTTTCAAAATTCAAAATTTAAAAACACTTTTCAAAATTCATAACCAAATAATTTTTTTATTTTTAAAATTCAATTCACAATTTCACACTCAAATCACAATTTCAAAAAGATAATCATACTTCCAAAACAAAACCAAACGGAGCTGAAATGTCTCGTTCAAATGAATTGTAAATGGCAAGTCAAGTTCGGCACAGATAAAACATTTAGCCATAGCATAGGTTTAAGGTTATTTAATTATTTTAGTCATAAAAAAAAATTAAATAGATTAAAAAAGTTAATAAAACAACATGTCATATCTAAATTATAATTATTTTATTTTTTCTGTCACAAAATTCAAAAAAATTCATCCAAACGAGATTTTTTAGTCTCAGATTAAAATAGATAAAAAGTCTAAAATTACACTCACATTCTAAACGAAGACTATATATTTTTTGGAATAGTGAAATTGTTAAAAACTCTGTGTTTGAATTGATAGAGCGAATGCAATCCTTCGATTGTAATATAATTTATTAATTCCTTAATATCTTATCGCATAACAAAATCAACAAATAATAATAATAATAATAATTCAACTCATTTAAAATTAATTTTTTAAAAACAATACTCGTTTGACAACTTAAAATTTTAGTCAAAAAGTTTAAATGCCACTATAAATTATTACATCACTCTTTTTATTTTTTTATATATCTTTTTATAAAAAAATAAAAATATATTAAAATAATAGGTTGCCAAACCAAATCTGAAGCTCAAGTTTTATTACGTTTACAAGTTAAGTCAAATTCAAATTTTTCACGTTTTCGCAGAATTAAACTCAAATTGATATCAGCCTCAATTTAAGTTAGACTAGTAGGCTTGTTTGAGAATGAAAGGCTGGGTTTGGTGTGTAATTCAAACCATGATTCTACATTTGTTATTAATTCTCTGTTTGTTTACAGTTTTTAAATTATAATTCTAAATCAATTTAAAACACATTTTGAAAATATGTTTGGTAAATTAGATAGTTTTTGAATTTTTGGTTTGCCTGGTCATTCATCTGGACATCCGCCTAGATAGTTTTTGAATTTTTAGGTCTACCCAATCATCTTCCGGACGTCGTGCCGGTTGACCAATCAGTTGACCGGAACAATATATTTTATTTTATTTAGCAACTGGGACTTGTTATCTGGGGAAAAAAAAAATTATATTTGATTTTGATGTTTTTTAAATATAGAAAATATTTTTTTAAACCAAAATGACAAATTATTTTGACATTTATTTTAAATTAACAAAAAAAATTGAAATAAAAATTCATTTGTCACAGTAATTTTTTAAAAATAAAAAATATTTTTGGAATTTTTTAATGTTTTAAATAAAAAAATTGTTTTTGTCAATAATTATTTTTTTGAATTGAATTTTAAAAAGAGTTTGGTTACGAGTTTCGAATAAATTTTCAATAGAGTTTTAGGTTATGTGTTTGGTTATGAGTTATAAGTTTTTGAATTAAGTTTTGAAATTTCTTTTCAAAACTCATAATCAAATAATTTTTCACAAACTCAACACTCATTTTAAAAATTCAACGCTCAATTCAAAATTCTTTTTAAAACTCATAACCAAGCAAATTTTCTCTTTTCAAATTATAATTCAAAAATTCACAAACTTAAAATACAATTCCACACTCAAATCATAATTCTAAATACAAACCAAATGCTACCAAAGTTTTTAGTTAAAAAAGTTATCAAATTATTCTCTAATTTTTTTTACATCTTTGATAAAAATTAAAAATCACTAAATAAACCAATTCCTCCTCTTTCAAATTATCTAACAAGTTCAATTTATGATAGAAAAAGTCTGGACCCAGACTAAAGTCCCAAATTTTTCTGGGTAGGAAAATTATTTGGTGGAGATTAAATTTGTATAGTATCAAGTCTATATGTAAAATAAATTTGAACTACATAATAATAATTTTAAATAATTTCTGAATAATTAAATTTGGATTCATAATATTGCTATTTATGATAGGGTCTTCATTAATTATGGGTTGGGCCTGGTGTTCCATTACACTTTTAAGACTTGAGCTAACCCATCCAACAGAAGATTGGCCTCACATCAAAATTGGCCCAATTCATCTTAGGATTTTGACTAAAAATAAATAATAAAAATGACCATATTGAGTGACAAATTTTGCTGTTGAGAGAAGAATTTACAAAAAAAAATATAAAAATAAATAAATTCATAAAAGATGGGTTGGTTAGGAGAGGGAGATGTAATGTAAGTCAAAAATAGATAAAGACTTATTTTAAAAATTTTAGTGTACTCAGACTGATTTGTTCTTTGGTGAAACGCACACCCTACAACTAATACTCAACGACATTACTTATGTTGATAGTGTTGCTGAGTTATCAAGTTAATTATTTTTATTTTTTTTTTAGTTTTGACCTTTAAAATGTCATAACTTTTACACACACATGTATATATATATATTTAAAGTATACTTATTATGTGAGTGATTTTCTAACCACACTGCCAATTCAGTATTCAACTGGAGAGTACTGGCGGAATAGATGGCACCTGAACGACCTGCAACAGAAAAAAGAGATTCCGGCGGTGGTTCATCCACTCGGGGGTACACCGACGATCAAGTCAGTTATCTCAGAGATAATTAATAATGCTTAACTCACTATTCAAAATATAAATTGCGTACCTTAGACCCATGGGGGTGCCTCCCTTTTATAACCAACACAATCCTAATTTCAATAGAAGCCTAGCTCTAATGGACTTAGGATTACTGCTAATCTTGGATTCTTCAATAGATAATTCAGTTATCTCAGAGATAATTAATAATGCTTAACTCACTATTCAAAATATAAATTGCGTACCTTAGACCCATGGGGGTGCCTCCCTTTTATAACCAACACAATCCTAATTTCAATAGAAGCCTAGCTCTAATGGACTTAGGATTACTGCTAATCTTGGATTCTTCAATAGATAAAGATAAACTCTCTAAGAGTTTTATCCTTATCCAGGCTGAAGTCCTTTCTTATACTAGGACTCTTGTCCTCTATCCGCTTATCCCGGATTCCGATATCTTCGGAGATAACCTTGGCCTATCCGAGATCACCTCGGCGTTATGACAGGACACGTGGCACCTCGGCTGACACGTTGGCGTCACCTTAGCCACGTGTTGGTACTCAGAAATATATCCCCACAACTGCCCCCTAGGTCCTATTACCTCGGCATTCTGAGGTGATGGAACCTATATCAGTACTTGATTCCAGTACGTCGGCTTAAAATTTCTCAACCGAGATCACCATATAGGCCGACATGTCTTTTTCCAAGAGCTTTTTCACGCGTATGAGCTGTCACGCATAATAACTCAATCGTTTTTAGCCATGCGTCTTCCTCTTATTGGATCGTACTTGATATGCGACTGCAAGTCGAATTTTTCTTGCGTGCGCCGTCTGACGTATACGTCGTTTTAGGCACATTAATTGCCTTTCTGCCGCCGTTTCGAGTTTTGACAAAACTTCCATCATCTTCGTGTCTTTTCACTCTTCACCTTCGTTTCTGAGGCTTTCTCTCTCTCTAGCTTTTTCCAAAAGATTTGCCATTGTTCAAGCTTTTCCTAGCTCTGCAACTTGTTGTATTCGTCTTCTCTGGCGTGATTTTCACCACTTTACCGTTTTTGCAACCGTTGTCTGACTTCGGCGATCCTCATACCGGCTTCACTTTTTCTGGTAAGCCACTGTTCCTCCTAGTTTTAGTTCTTGTTGCTCTTCAAGAAGTTTCGCTTCATTACTTGTTGCCATTGCTATTTTGCTCAAGTACTCGATTTATGAATCGTGTATCTGAGTGTGTCTATTTCATGACTTCGCTTTTGCCCATGTCTTGAATACATACACTGCTCACAATTTTCTTGCACTTTTGCCACTGTTCTTGGCCTTATACCCTTGCACTCACTCTGGCACAGTATTCTTGATAGTTCATCACTGTTCTTGATTCTGAAACACATTCTTGCTTTTTGTTTTCTGTGACTTTTCCAGATTCGTGCCTTCAATCTTCGTTTCCATAGATCTAGGTTTGGGATTTGTTTGTAGAACCCACAAATTTTAGGAAAAATTGAAATGATTCCCCGTAGATTCTGTGTATTTTCAGGCTTTAGCCGAGGTCCCTAAAACCCTACAAAACACTCCCATCTGAAATCCAACTCCTTTAGTTAAGCCGATATCATGGGTATGTGGAAGCATAGGGTAGACACCCCGGCCAAGTTAGAGCACTTTAGGCGAGAATTTGACATCCCTGCCGACATTCATTTGAGGTTGGCTGGGGAGGATGACTCTATCATGCCCACAATTGATTCTATGCCCTTCCCTGTTGTAGCCTTTATCGAGTGCGGACTTCGGCTCCCACTCAATATCCTTTTCTCTAAGATAATCCATTACTATAAGTTGAACCCAATGCAGCTTGCCATCAATTCCTACCGAGTCATAAATGGTATAATAGCCTTAGCCAAACAAGAGAATGCTAGGGTTACTTTAGCCGACATCCAATACTGCTACACCATGTGTGGCCTTAAAAGGGACACAGACTATGTTTACTACCTTAAACCGAGGTCCACAGAGTACAAAATCGTTGCTGACCTCCTAGACTCCAACAAGGGAGCTGGAGATGATTACTTCATTACCTCGGGGAACTGGGGGTTCGCTCCAGATGAGGACCTCCACCTCTACCCTCTTCCTCGTACAGTTTTTGTAGAGGGTAATCGTAAGAGCCCAGTGTTTGTACTTGCTCGTTTTTAAAGTCTGCAATACTTCGTTTGTTTCTAATGTCTGTTTTTCTTGCAGCTCTTCCTCAGCCACCAAAGGGTTTTCGCCAATCTTTCTTTCCCAGCAAAGACTTGAGGAAACTATTCGATCTGCCAGTCCACAAGCGGAGAGCCCCTTTGGTACTCAATTTCATTCCCACCTATAAGTCAGTTCTTCCCGACGTTCCAAAGAAGAAGAAGAAGAGTCAGTCTCCTCCTTCCGCCACAACTTCACCAACAGCTTCTTCATCTCGACCGGATCAGGGTTCAACCTCAGATCCAGCAGAACAACCATCTACCTCGGCTCCACAGCTGATACTGCTTTCTCAACGTCGTCGACGACGCCAAACAGTTTTTGCTGCTGAGATGGGCCGCCAGAAAGCAGTCACTAAGGATCTTTTGGCTAATATCCCTGACTCAGTCGATGCCCAACCAGCACCAACCCAGCCAAAGCCCAAACAAAAAATGATAAAGAAGGCTCAGCCAAAGGCAACGGTGACTCAGATTGATACTGAGGACACCTTGCCAATTTCAAAATTGGCTTCGAGCGAGAAGACTACCTCCGCCCCCGAGAAGAGGCCTGCCGAGGTCGAACCCTCCCAATCAACTCGGTCAAAGAGGCCGAGGTCAGAGTCTGCCACAACGTCGGGCTCCATGAAGGCTGGTGCCCCCTAGGCTCCACCTATTACTTTGGAGGACAGGCCAGTCTTTGTTGAGGATAGTGCCGACGACACCAACGTCCATTAGATTGTTCCATATCATCTGGGTGAATGCCAAGCTCCCTGTAACATCTGACATACATGATATCACAAGAGCTGCCTTGGTCAATGAGGATGCGCTTCACTTGGCACTCCCCAACCTGGAGGGATACTACCAAGGCATCGTTGTGCGGATGTTGGACCGTCTCCAGGTCGGCTTCAGTAAAGGACACTACTGGTCCCTAGTACTCCTCGGCCCGAGGTCTTTTCTCCTTTACTTGGTACACATGCTGCAAGTGCCTCACCTTCTGGGTCTCCCCTCGTATTTCGTTTTCGTTGACCTTCGAGTGAATTACATTAATTACCCGAGGTCCGCCTGCCTGCGGCTGCTGTGCTGGGGGAGGTGGAGCTGCCGGTGCTTGAGGCAGTCTTGCCTGCTCTTCTCTTGTCCTGGCCTCATCTACAAGGTCCCTCAAATGGCCTTGTCTTACCAGGTCTTCCAGGTGCGCCTTCAGGGCTCTGCAACCCTGGGTCATATGCCCATCTTCGTTATGGTAAGCACAATGCTTACCAAGGCTTCGTCCCATAAACTCTCCTGGTACCCTTGCTGGTGCTTTGAAATAGGGTTGGGTTTGGATTTTATCAAGGACTTTGTGAATGGGGATTCGGAACACAGTTGTGACTGCCTGTGCAGCCCTTAGTCCTATCTCCTGCTTGTTGGATCCGTTGTTACCTCGGCCTCGCTTCGGTGAGCTGTTTTCTTTTTCTTGCTTTATCGCCATGGTTCCTGGCATGTCTTCCTCGGCTCTGGCATATTTCTCGATTCTGGCCATGAGCTCCTCCATGCTTTTTGGCAATGTCTTTGCCAGTGATTTTCGGAGTAGGCAGCTATCTTTCAGGCCATTTTTAAATGATACGACGGCCACTTCTTGGTTGCATTCTGGTATTCGGTTGAACACCTCGTAATACCTCTTGGCGTAGGCCCTCAAGCTTTCGTCCTCGCCAATCTTCAGAGCCATTAGGGCGTCTACCCTCAAGGGCTGTAGTTTGTTTGTCACGAACCTAGCCACAAACATCTCGGCCAGGCCTTTCCAGGTTTTCACACTTCCTTTCGACAATTTGTGAAACCAATCCGATGCAATCTCCTCGAATGATGAGAGGACACTTTGCAGAGCAACGACTCGTTTCTAGTGTACAATGCCATCGAGTTCAGGTATAATCCGACGTGAAAGTTGGGATCCGACTTCCCATCGTATATCTGGAACCTTGGCATACTGAATCTCTTCGAGGGCCTCAACTTTGTCTAACTCTACCGAGAATGGTGTTCTCGGTTTAACCATGGAAGTTACCTCGGCATGGTCTTGCTTCCTCTTGAGGTAATCTCTCAAGTCCTCTTTGGTCCGGCCAGGAGCTCGGCTATCTCCTGACTTCAGTCTTTTCGGCGCACTGCTCTCAGCTTCATTGTGAGCCTTTTTCGACCTTTCTCCATGAGTTGTGTCGAAGCACAGCTCCTGCCTTTGAACATGCCAGTGTTCTCTGGGGTCTGCTTCCTTGGTGCGATGTGTCCTTCGAGATTCTTCCCTTCTCGACTCTCCTTGCCCGACCTCCCTTGAAGGCCGGTGAGAGTGTTTTTCGCTCCTAGTGTGCTGGGGGGCTACAGGATTGTTTTCTGCACTCCCTTCTAGGCATTGGCCACTGGAATCGGCGTGTCCTACAGCGGGAATAGTGGCTGCATGACGTTGTTTTGCATCATGAAATTGATGATCGATTGCAGGTCGGCCAATTTGTTTGCCATCTCTTTCACCTCTTCATCCCTCCGTAGGCATCTATCCTTCCATACCTGGAGGTTGTCCTCATTGTAATACCCGCTTCGATCTGATTTCTTTGGTACGTCGCCCTCCTGGTCGACGTCTTTCTTACCATGATTCTGACCCTAAGTCTCCTCGTTGCAACCATCCTCCTCCATGTTAAGGTCAACGTGTTTACCGTTCCAGCAGGGATTTCGTCCCCAACCTTTTCTTTCTGTCCGTTGCTGGCTATCTATCCTCCTTTCTTTTCCACAGATGGTGCCAAATTGTGTGAGTGATTTTCTGACCACACTGCTAACTCAGTATTCAACTGGAGAGCACTGGCAGAATAGATGGCACCTGAACGACCTGCAACAGAAAGAAGAGATTTCGACGGTGGTTTGTCTACTCAGGGGCACTCCAACGATCAAGTCAGTTATCTCAGAGATAATTAATAATGCTTAACTCACTGTTCAAAATATAAATTGCGTACCTTAGACCCATGGGGGTGCCTTCCTTTTGTAGCCAACACAATCATAGTCCCAATAGAAGCCTAGCTCTAATGGACTTAGGATTACTGCTAATCTTGGACTCTTCAATAGATAAAGATAAACTCTCTAAGAGTTTTATCCTTATCTAGGCTGAAGTCCTTCCTCATACTAGGACTCTTGTCCCCTATCCGCTTATCCCGGATTCCGATATCTTCGGAGATAACCTCGGCCTATTCGAGATCACCTCGGCGTTATGACAGGACACGTGGCACCTCGGCTGACACGTCGGCGTCACCTTGGCCACGTGTTGGTACTAAAAAATATATCCACACACTTACGGAATCTACTAGATGAAATCTATCAAATAAGATCAAAATTTATTAGTTTCTTAAATGAATTTCACAATTTTTTGTGAGACTTAGATTAGTATACTTTTTGGGAAGTGCTTAGATTAGTATACTTTTTGACTTTTTACGAAAAAATGTGAAATATGGGTTAGGTTTTGAAGGGGCTGAATATGAAATGGGTCGGATCCAAGCCTTGGGCCGGCCCAATCCACTAAAGCCCAAATCCAAGTGGGTTAGATGAATATATGGGCAAGCCAATTGAGCCCAACTCCATGATCAACAGTCTGCCAAAGTTCTCAAGCACTTGGGCCCAACCCGCAGTGGAAAGGCTAGTCCAGCTGCGATGCTGGGCTGGGCCGAGCTGTAAGACCTAATCTATGGGCCGAACTAAAGTGGGCCGAGCCCATACAAAGATATCTGAATGGACTAGCCCATCTCTATAAATGATCTTGTAAAAGGCCGAGCCAAGGCACAACGGTACCGAGCTGAGGCATAACGGTACCGAGCTAAGGAAACCCCTTAGAGAAACATGGAAGCTATGAATGCATACACATGGAGGATGCCACCTCAGCTGGTCCCCTCCCCCTAGAATCACGAAAGCAGTTAAAACCAAAGGAATGTGGTTTGTTATCAGCATGACTACAATAAGTATAACCACCTCTTGACAACTACCAGATGGTCCCCCCACAGAGAGCCATGCTAAAAGGAAACCTGGCAGCACCAAAGCTCCATGAAACCATCTTGAGAAACAAGCAAGGAACCCTATATATACTACATGAACTTCACATTGAAGGTAACTGAACTGATCCAAGCTGAACTCCACTTACTCACAAACTCAACTCTTTACACTTCTTCTCCGATTACTGATTCCCACACCGGAGGGGTTATCCGGCCAACTTCGGCCGGACAGCTTTTACGGTGCTTCTTGTGGAAGGAACCTCAATCCTTGGATAGTCCAACCGAGTGCAAAGCCCCAATCCACTTTCATCTAGTGCGGAATCCGGTACGCACAATTGGTGCGGTGAGCGTGGATCACTTTGTCTCTAAGCTTTACACTCAGTTCCGGCGATGGAAATTGAGGACATCCCACATTCGACACATACTCCACAGACGGAGAAGACAAAGGACAAAGGCTTGGCACTCCTAACAGTCCTAGAAGAACAAACTGGAAACAATAACCGGACCCCTGAATCCGTCGAGCATCGATTACCCTTCGCTGGGGATTCTTCTCATCACTTTCTTCTGGAAAAGGATTACAGAGATCGAATCATAGACTCCATGAGGATGGAGATACAGGAGTTGAAAGCGCAACTTAAAAGGGTGTTGGGTGATCCAACGGAAAAGAAGACTGAAGTAGAGCCCTCTCGCTTGTGACGGAGGAGCTCATCCAGAGAGCCACCAGTGAAGAAGTTCCCCAGAAATGAGTCTGGGCAACAAAGCCAACCTATCCCGGTACAGAGTGAGGCGGCGAGTAGCCACACCCGTGGGTCACGCCGGAGAAGGGCTAAGAGGCAGAAGACAGTTAGCCAACAGACTAAATACCCTCCTCAAGACCTTCGTACTTGGTTGACCAGCAACAAGCAGAACGAGCAACATCGGGATCATCTAGACCGTACCATTCACCAGAGAGAGCGTCGAGCGCTGGATAGGCTCTTCTCCTCGCCATTCTCTCCGGAAATTGAGGCCATGAGACCTCCAAAGAAATTCACCCCACCAAAGTTCACTTCGTACGATGGGAAGTCGGACCCACTGACGCATATTAGCCATTACAGACAGATGATGTCTCTATGGGGCCGAGATGAGGCATTGATGTGCAAAGTCTTCCCATCCAGCTTGGGAAAAATCGGACTTCGATGGTTTGATTGACTCCCCGCTGGATCAATTTATGGCTGGAAGCAGCTCTCCGAAGAGTTCCTAGCCAGGTTCGTTTTCAACACTATGATCCCGAAAGAGCCGGATACACTGTTCGGTCTCCGAAAGGAGTAGGAAGAAACGCTGCGTAGTTATGCTAGGAGGTACTGGGAAGAGTATAATGACCTAGAGGAAAACGTGTGCAGTGAGCAGATGGCCGTTATGTCTTTCAAACATGGTCTACGCCCGGAAAGTAAGTTGAGACAATCACTTACCAAGCGCCCAGCCACAGCATTGAAAGATTTGCGTGCCAGGATTGAGCAGTACGCTCGCCTCGAAGATGATCAGATCCCCATCGAGGTAGCATTAGCAGAACAAATAGCTCAGCACAAGAAGAGAACAGATCGAGGAGAACACCAAGGGCTCACGGTGAATGAGGTGGATAAGTCCAAATCTCACGAAGCCGTCATGACTGTATTCAAAGAACCGATCTATCGAATCCTGGAAAAGATCAAGAGAGAGCCCTTCTTTGTTTGGCCGCCGAAAATGTTGGGAGATCCGGCTCGGCGCAATCAGAAGCTCAGATGCACCTATCATCAAGACAAGGGGCGCATGACTTAGAACTGCAGGGCACTGAAGCAACACTTGGAGGACCTAGTAGCAGTTGGGCACCTTCGGGATTACATTGATCAGGATAAGGAAGTGACCGAACCGGGGAACCCACCACCAGAACCGAATATTAAGCACCCACCTCGGTTGATAATAAATATGATCCATGGAACAGCGACTCAGGAACCTGAGGAGACATTGAAAGAAGAGATTGCTAAGGCTATGCAAATTCAGCAAGTCATGGTAGTAGAGCCTGCATCGAAAAAGGTACGTACGGTACCCAAATCCCCCTTGTGCACTGTTTCATTTACTAGAAAGGATTTAGAAGGCATACAGCCCCCACATACTGATGCACTGATTATAACTGTGGGAATTGGGAAACGGTTTGACGTAAAATGAGTCCTGGTAGATCAAGGCAGTGCAGCAGACATATTGTATTATGACTTGTTCAAAAAGCTTGGTCTCTCCGAGCAGCACCACTTTCATGGCCCTAACCCGCCTCTATGGGTCAAGGACATAATCGGCCAGTAATCAAGAGATTACCTACAGCCTCAATCCAAACCAGACATAACTCATCAGAGTAAATGGGCCAAACGGAAGAAAAATTTAAAACTTTGTCCATAGAGCTGTGCTTACATGGCACATCATAACAAACCATACATACACATATTAATAACTCACATCAGAAAATACAGTAACATAAAGTTCTGTACAGACAGGATCATCCAAGTCTAGGTCAGCCAATCAAAACTATATACAAACGTATCCAAAGTCCTCGCCAATATGACAAAATAAAACAGGGTAGCAAAAGGGCGAAGACAAGTCTCGTGCGTGAGACGTAAGGGCTGACTCTTCAAAACCTTGGTTGTTCCCTACAACTTCACTGAGGCTGGGTTTGGACCTCTCTTGGCTCACCTACAAACACACGAATGAGCGTGAGCCAAAGCCTAGTGAATAATATCAAATAAAGTAGATACATTAGAACAACGTACGTCAGACGGCCTTGGGCCCAATTCATATTGTTATCTAGTATGTATATATAGATCAAGTGACTGTGGTTCCAAACACATCGAACAGCCTCGGGCCCAATCTATTCATGTCAAACTGGCCTTTGGCCCACTCATACATTCAATCATGTCAAACTGGCCTTTGGCCCATTCATGCTTTCAATCATGTCAAACTGGCCTTTGGCCCATTCAGACTTTCATTTATGTCAAACTGGCCCTTGGCCCATTCATTCATTCGTATCAGACTGGCCTTTGGCCCATTCATTCATTCGTATCAGATTGGCCTTTGGCCTATTCATTCATTCATCTCAAACATTTGTCCACAATTCAATTCAATACACTTATAGGAAGATGAGCAATTGGACAAATGACATATTTCAGATATCTTTGTTAAGATATTACTCACAGTGATCGGCGGGATGATTTGCCCTGGAGCTCGACCCTACACATTCCATGAACACAATGGGTCACAAACAATTCAATTCGTTCTTAATTCACATATTCCTCTTGAGGCTTCATTCTTATCCTTTTAACTCATTTACGATGCTTAATGCATGCCTAAGAGTACTTAGAAGTGAAAGGGAACGGAAAATGGAACACAGAACACATTTACAAAATCTCAGAAACAGGGGTCCCCTATAGCGACCCCGGTCTTTTCCCATTCGATGTTTGTATCCGGACTTAGGTTCCGTAGATTCTATCTTTGTGTAATGGTTGTTGTCGTCCTATATTTTCTTATTTGGAGTTATAGGATGTGTTGGGCGGGTTTGGAACAGGTTGGTTGAGCTTAGGAACCAAAACTAGTTGCCCAGATTTTGGCTTGTCCGCTCGAGCGGGGGTTTTGGCGCTCGAGCGGGAAAAACACCCATCCAGTATTTCTTGTGCAGGGTTGGACGCTCGAGCGGGAGTTGGGCCGCTCGAGCGGGGATTTGGACGCTCGAGCGGGGACCTGGTTTGTCGAGATGCTAGGAGTGTGCATCCGCCGCTCGAGCGTGGGATTGTCTGCTCGAGCGGGAGTCTGTGAGTGTCCGCTCGAGCGGGAATTTGTCCGCTCGAGCGGGGCGGCTGAGTATAAAATCGTGTTTAAGCGTTTTAAAACAGTTTTTCAGCCCCTTTCAGTTTATAAAACCCTAGATTACGAGTTCTCTCTCTCCCAACTCATCTTCTCTCTTAGGATTGATCTATTTAGAGTGTGTATCTACCCTAGTTCCTTCATTAAAAAGGTAGAGGAGAGTGAGGGCTACATTTTAATCTGAGAAATTGTTGGTTTGGAGCACTTTGGAGTTTTGGGCATCATCTTCATCTTCTCCTTTTTGAGTTATTTCTTCGAGGTAGGGATTTCCTACTCCATTTATACGCTTTAATCCTAAGTGGTGGTATTTTGGTATGTGGGGGTAGTTTGGTAATTTTGGGAGAAACCTTAGGGTTTTGTCATAGATTAATTTATATAATTAATTTAAGGGAAGATTGTGAT
The DNA here is from genome assembly GCA_030407325.1 of Camellia japonica. Taxonomy (NCBI): domain Eukaryota; kingdom Viridiplantae; phylum Streptophyta; class Magnoliopsida; order Ericales; family Theaceae; genus Camellia; species Camellia japonica. Next base: position 6,726,129 of record JAPPVO010000017.1, on the reverse strand, counting down.
ATTGGGTTAAATTCATGAGATTGGGGAATTTAGTGGTTTAATGATGTATTTGGTAGTTTAAATACTACCTTTGAGAATATTGAAATTACATTTATTGTTATAGTTATTTCTTGCTTAGAAATAATTGTTTTGGGCTATCGGTGGAGGATAGCCATTGATTGTTGTAGACCTTGCATGCGGCTTAGGTATAACTGAAATTGAGTCAATTGTTTGACTGTTGAGTTAATACAGAACATTCGTGTATTAATTATGTGTTGTATATGGCAAGTATTGATTATGTTGCATATGCATTTGTTTTGGAGGAGATAGGGGATGAACTCCACGGTTTAGGGGAAGATAGGGGATGGACCTCTAAACCGGACTTGTTGGGAGGAGATAGGGGATGGACTCCAGTAGCATCACTTATGTGTGTGCTTAATTATAATAGAAATATTTCTATTTGTTGTTGATATGATACATCACCACCATGTGTATCAGTTGGGAAGTATGGAAGTGAATTTGATTGTGATTGATATAATACCAACATGTGTATTCGTTATGTTAGGTTTAACTTGAATTGTTATTCCTGTTGAATTGGAAGTATTGTTAATAAAAGATGAAACCCCAGTTGAGTTATTTGGCCAGGTTCTGAGCCATAAATGGAAGGTGAATTATGCCATAGACATTGTGTCATAGGCAATGTAGACATTCGTGTCATGAATTTGTAAATTGATTATCCGGTGTTAACCATGTATCAGATGCTACTGCTTTAGTTAATTCTTATGCTTGGTTTAGTATTTCTCTACTGGGCTGTGGCTCACCCTATATGGGAACTTCATTTTCAGGTTCAGGTGGTTCATTACCTCCAAGGACTTAGCTTGTGAGGATTTGGACTCGAAGACTTGTTTTTATTTATTTGTTTTTATTTGATACATGTAAACATTCAAGCCTAGGGCTTTATTTGTATTGAGTTAGACTCTTATTTCTTTGTGTCCAAGTGTTGGCTTGGCAAGATGTAAGCCCGTAGGGCATTTATTTTGATGTTACATGTAATGCTTTTATTTAGTAATACTCTGATGGATAATAGAATGTTTCGTTTTCTATTATTAATGCATGTTAATCTTATATATAATGGGTTTTATTTTGAGGGCGTTACAACTTGGTATCAGAGCGTACCGGGTTTGAATACTTTGGGTACGTGGGAAGTGATTAGTATCACAATGGGTTCGTCTCGTTTGATAGAGACTTAGTGTAATGATTACATGCTTATATGATAACATGTTTATGTGATTATGTGGGTATGGAATGTAGTTTCTAGGATGTTGATTGGATCCTTGAGTTCTAGTAGTCTTGTTGGAAAGGCACTTGATCAATGCTGTTCCAACCGGAACTATAGTAACGCTTTGGGACTATCATTATCCAGGAATGAAATTCGTAGGTGCTTATGTGATTATGTGCTTACGTGGAATGAATTATTGTTGTCCAATGCATTAGGACGTGAGTGTTTAGCTTCGGCACATTTATTAATGTGCTAACGTCTTTATTTCCTTTATTAGGATGTCAGGACGAGGACGAGGTCGTGGTAGGCGTGGTAGGCAGGCCAGGCAGGAAGTGCCTATACCGGAGGAAATTCCGGCAGTTCAGGAGGGTGTTGGCCAGGCCAATGTGGCCGAGCCAGTAGGACAGCAGTTTATGGGCGCTTTGGCCCAAGGGATAGCAGGGGCATTTCAGGCGTCAGTTGACATTCTGAGGGCTGCGAATCCAGCCCAGGCTGTTGTTGCTGCAGATACAGGACCTTCTTTTCTGAAGAGGGAATTCTTCCGGTCTCACCCGGACGAATTTTTAGGTGATCCTAGCGAGCCGCTTAAGGCAGATGAATGGCTCGAACAGACAACGAAAACGTTTGAGATGCTAGGCATCGAAGACGAGGTACTGAAGGTGACCTTGGCATCTTTCCAGCTGAAAGGGGATGCGGGTCAGTGGTGGAAGTTCACCAAAGGTCGTATTGGAGGTACTTGGAAGGCTTTTGTTGATGCTTTTCAGGAGAAGTACCTGTCTCCAGCTGTTCAGGAGAAGTTGAGAGATCAGTTCCGCCATCTTGAGCAGAACAGTTTATCAGTGGCCGAGTTTGAGGCTGCATTCACTAGTTTGTCCAGGTTTGCACCTGAGTTGGTGGCGACTGAGGAACGCCGTTGCATTGAGTTTGAGAAGAAGTTGAGGCGTGGCCTCATGCTGAGAGTTGTCGGATCTATGATTAGGGATTTTGGGCGATTGGTTGATGCAGCAGCCCATACCGAGACTATGATGCAGGAAGAGGGGGAAAGGCAGAAAGGCTCCAAGAGGAGTCAGGATGGCCAGAGTGATGGCAGGAGGCAGAGAGGTTTCACTCCTCAGCAGCCTCAGAGTAGTTTTTCTAGATCCACTTTTCCAGTGCCGAGTGCTAGTTCTGGGAAAGGCAGTCAGGGAGACATTACCTGTTTCAAGTGTGGCCAGCTGGGTCACAAGTCTCCAGTTTGTCCTCAGAGGGGAGGAGTTCAGAGAGCAGCATCTTCTTCGGCTCGATCTCAGAGCCAGAGTCAGGGTAGAGGCCAGCCGCTCTCTTGTTTTCAGTGCGGTCAGCCGGGCACATGAAGAGGTTTTGCCCACAGTTGGGTGGCACATCTGGTGCATCTGGTTCGAGGCAGACTCAGAGTCAGCTGCCTGCTCAGTCAGTTCAGGCCTCGAGGGCCAATCAGGGGGCTTCTTCGTCCCAGTCTGTGCAGCAGTCTTATGCTCCGAGGGGTGAGCAGGTTGATCAGAGGTCGTCTGGGCGCGTGTATGCTGTTACCGCGCAGGATCCTGTACCGGCTCCATCTGTTGTGAGAGGTACCTTCTTGTTTTGCAATTCAGTTGCTAGTGTTTTGATCGATACGGGTGCATCTCATTCTTTTGTGTCTGCTGCATTTGCATCCATTTTGGAGTTGGAGTTAGCTCAGTTAGCATCTCCTATTTGTGTAGTGTCACCTCTTGGGGGTGAGTTGATTTTGAAACAAGGTGTTAGGGGTTGTGATATAGAGGTCGATGATCATAGAATCCCTTTTTCTTTTGTGGTTATGCCCATGAAGGGCTTTGATGTTATTTTGGGTATGGACTGGTTATCGTCATACCGAGCAGTTATTGATTGCTACCGTCAGAGGGTCACTTGTTGTACCGTGAACGGGGAGTGTTTTCGTTTTCTGGGGGATCGGGTTGGTAGTGTTTTGCCACCGGGTTATGATCCGCGAGGGCGGAGTGAGCTTAGTGGTCTACTTGCTAGTCTTTCGATTAGTGAGGGTGATGAGACCCAGATTGTGTTGCCGAGGGTGGTTTGTGAGTATTCGGACGTTTTTCCCGAGGATCTTGTTAGTTTGCCACCTCAGCGAGAGATTGAGTTCTCTATTGATTTAGTGCCCGGCACGGCGCCGATTTCTATGGCACCTTACCGTTTTGCCCCAGCCGAGTTAGTTGAGTTGAAGGTTCAACTCCAGGAGTTGTTAGATAAGGGCTATATCCGTCCTAGTGTTTCGCCGTGGGGAGCACCGGCCCTCTTTGCTAAGAAGAAGGGTGGTGCTTTGAGATTGTGTATTGATTACAGGAAATTGAATCGGGCTACGGTTAAGAATAAGTATCCTATGCCCCGTATTGATGATTTGTTTGACCAGTTGAAGGGTTCCCGTTGTTTCTCTAAGATAGATTTGAGATCGGGTTATCATCAGTTGAGAGTCAGGGAGGAGGATATTCCTAAGACGGCATTCCGTACGCGGTATGGTCATTATGAGTTTCTGGTGATGCCGTTTGGGCTCACCAATGCACCGGCAGTGTTTATGGATTTGATGAACCGGATCTTCCGGGAATTCTTGGATCGTTTTGTGGTCGTCTTCGTGGACGACATTCTGATTTATTCACCTTCGAGGGAGGAGCACGAGGAACACTTGAGAGTGGTGCTTGAGTTACTTAGAGCCCATAAGCTGTATGCTAAGTTCGGGAAGTGTGAGTTCTGGCTAGAAGAGGTGAAGTTCTTAGGCCATGTAGTTTCTGGGGAAGGGGTGTCTGTTGATACATCCAAGACTGAGGCAGTGCAAGATTGGGCACAGCCTAAGAGTGTGTTTGAGATCCGCAGTTTTCTGGGATTAGCTGGGTATTACCGTCGGTTTGTGAAAGATTTCTCCAGGTTAGCTTCACCGTTGACTAGATTGACTCGGAAGGGAGTCAAATTTGTATGGAGTGAGACTTGTGAAAAGTCGTTTCAGGAGTTGAAGGTTAGACTGACCACCGCTCCAGTCTTGATTATTCCGGAGAGAGGGTTGGGTTATGCAGTCTATTGTGATGCCTCACGAGAGGGTCTGGGTTGTGTGTTGATGCAAGAGGGGAAAGTGGTCGCCTATGGCTCACGTCAGTTGAAAATTCATGAGAAGAATTACCCTACGCATGATTTAGAATTAGCAGCTGTGATTTTTGCCTTGAAGATTTGGAGGCATTATCTTTATGGTGAGAGGTTCGAGGTATTCTCGGATCATAAGAGTCTGAAATATCTGTTTACACAGAAAGACTTGAATTTGAGGCAGAGGAGGTGGATGGAGTTCATTGAGGATTATGACTTCGAGTTGCACTATCATCCGGGGAAGGCCAATGTTGTGGCCGATGCCCTTAGTAGGAAATCTGTTGGTGACTTAGCTAGTATAGCCATCCGGGAGTGGGAGATGTTGGGTGCAGTTGGGGAGTTTGATTTGCATCTGGGCGAATCCGTAGAGGCTGCGGCCTTGTTTTCTGTTGTTGCACAGCCTACACTTGTGACTCGAGTGTTAGAGGCTCAGAGGGGTGATCTTGAGGTAGAATCTCTCCGAGAAAAGATTTCCATTGGGAAGGTTGAGAAGGGTTTGACGGTGTATCCCGACCTGAGTGTGAGATACCGAGACCGTCTGTTTGTGCCGGAGTCTTGCCGAGAGGAGGTACTCCGAGAGTTTCATCATTCGCGCCTTGCGGTGCATCCGGGAGGTACTAAGATGTATCAGGATTTGGGCCGCCAGTTTTGGTGGCGGGGTATGAAGAGAGATGTGGCAGCTTTCGTATCTAGGTGCCTTACTTGTCAGCAAGTGAAGGCCGAGCATCAGAGGCCAGCGGGTTTGTTGCAACCCTTGCCTATTGCCGAGTGGAAGTGGGAGCATGTCACTATGGACTTCGTTGTGGGTCTTCCGAGGACTCAGCGGGGTAGTGATGCTATTTGGGTGGTTGTAGACCGGTTGACGAAGTCAGCGCACTTCATTCCTATGCGTGTTAGAGATTCGGTAGATCATCTTGCCGACTTATATATCCGGGACATAGTGAGGTTGCACGGGGTCCCAGTGACGATCGTCTCAGATAGAGATCCTCGTTTTACTGCTAGGTTGTGGCAGAGTTTGCAGAGTGCTTAGGCACTAAGTTGACCTTTAGCACGGCTTATCATCCTCAGACTGACGGACAGTCCGAGCGTACTATTCAGATCCTTGAGGATATGCTTCGGGGTTGTGTTCTCGACTTTAGTGGGTCGTGGGAGAGGCACTTGCCATTAGTGGAGTTTGCCTACAACAACAGTTTTCAGTCTAGTATTGGTATGGCACCGTTTGAGGCCTTGTATGGCCGACCGTGTAGATCTCCCGTTTGTTGGGCCGAGGTGGGTGATGCACCTCTGTTGGGTCCGGAGTTGGTGAGGGAAACAACGGAGAAAGTTGAGCTTATCCGTAAGAGGCTTGTTACAGCACAGAGTCGTCAGAAATCTTATGCCGACCGTAGGAGGAGACCTTTGGTATTCGAGGTGGGTGATCATGTCTTTTTGAAGATATCACCTAGGCGGGGTTTAATGAGGTTTGGGAAGAGCGGGAAGTTGTCCCCTCGGTTTATTGGGCCTTTTGAGATCCTTGAGAGGATTGGCGAGGCTGCCTATCGTTTAGCTTTGCCACCGCAGTTATCCGGAGTTCATGACGTGTTTCATGTGAGTATGCTTCGGAAGTATGAGCCGGATCCATCGCATGTACTGGATTGGACTGACTTAGTTGTTGATGAGGATGTCTCGTATGAGGAGAGACCGGTTCGGGTCTTGGATAGGCGGGATCAAGTTTTGCGAGGCAAAACCATCCCTTTGGTGAAAGTTTTGTGGAAGCATCACGGAGTGGAGGAAGCCACTTGGGAACGTGAGTTGGAAGTCCGTGAGAAATATCCGGATATGTTTATTGATTTGTAATCTTGTATTTAGATTATATAATATTGTGGAACTTGAGAATTTTATATATGTCTTAAGTTGGAAAACATTGAGAATGTTTTGGGTTTAATGTTAACATTTGAACTTGCCTTTTTATGGAAGTGGAGTATAACATTTATATATTGAATGTGTTGTTTATATCATGAACTTGAATAATGATATGGAAATTGTTAACATTGAAAGGAATAATGCATAATATTGATGCAAGTTGAATATATGTTGATTTATACATATTGTGAGATGCCTCTTGATAAGAGATGAAGTGACCGGTATTGGGTCAAGTTGTTGTTTATTGTTTTATAATATCATTGGGAATTGAGAAAAACTTGTTTTTACAAACTCATGCTTAATTTCGGGGACGAAATTCTTTTAAGGGGGGGAGGTTATAGCGACCCCGGTCTTTTCCCATTCGATGTTTGTATCCGGACTTAGGTTCCGTAGATTCTATCTTTGTGTAATGGTTGTTGTCGTCCTATATTTTCTTATTTGGAGTTATAGGATGTGTTGGGCGGGTTTGGAACAGGTTGGTTGAGCTTAGGAACCAAAACTAGTTGCCCAGATTTTGGCTTGTCCGCTCGAGCGGGGGTTTTGGCGCTCGAGCGGGAAAAACACCCATCCAGTATTTCTTGTGCAGGGTTGGACGCTCGAGCGGGAGTTGGGCCGCTCGAGCGGAGTGTGTGAGTGCCGCTCGAGCGGGGATTTGGACGCTCGAGCGGGGACCTGGTTTGTCGAGATGCTGGGAGTGTGCATCCGCCGCTCGAGCGTGGGATTGTCCGCTCGAGCGGGAGTCTGTGAGTGTCCGCTCGAGCGGGATTTGTCCGCTCGAGCGGGGCGGCTGAGTATAAAATCGTGTTTAAGCGTTTTAAAACAGTTTTTCAGCCCCTTTCAGTTTATAAAACCCTAGATTACGAGTTCTCTCTCTCCCAACTCATCTTCTCTCTTAGGATTGATCTATTTAGAGTGTGTATCTACCCTAGTTCCTTCATTAAAAAGGTAGAGGAGAGTGAGGGCTACATTTTAATCTGAGAAATTGTTGGTTTGGAGCACTTTGGAGTTTTGGGCATCATCTTCATCTTCTCCTTTTTGAGTTATTTCTTCGAGGTAGGGATTTCCTACTCCATTTATACGCTTTAATCCTAAGTGGTGGTATTTTGGTATGTGGGGGTAGTTTGGTAATTTTGGGAGAAACCTTAGGGTTTTGTCATAGATTAATTTATATAATTAATTTAAGGGAAGATTGTGATATTGGGTTAAATTCATGAGATTGGGGAATTTAGTGGTTTAATGATGTATTTGGTAGTTTAAATACTACCTTTGAGAATATTGAAATTACATTTATTGTTATAGTTATTTCTTGCTTAGAAATAATTGTTTTGGGCTATCGGTGGAGGATAGCCATTGATTGTTGTAGACCTTGCATGCGGCTTAGGTATAACTGAAATTGAGTCAATTGTTTGACTGTTGAGTTAATACAGAACATTCGTGTATTAATTATGTGTTGTATATGGCAAGTATTGATTATGTTGCATATGCATTTGTTTTTGGAGGAGATAGGGGATGAACTCCACGGTTTAGGGGAAGATAGGGGATGGACCTCTAAACCGGACTTGTTGGGAGGAGATAGGGGATGGACTCCAGTAGCATCACTTATGTGTGTGCTTAATTATAATAGAAATATTTCTATTTGTTGTTGATATGATACATCACCACCATGTGTATCAGTTGGGAAGTATGGAAGTGAATTTGATTGTGATTGATATAATACCAACATGTGTATTCGTTCTGTTAGGTTTAACTTGAATTGTTATTCCTGTTGAATTGGAAGTATTGTTAATAAAAGATGAAACCCCAGTTGAGTTATTTGGCCAGGTTCTGAGCCATAAATGGAAGGTGAATTATGCCATAGACATTGTGTCATAGGCATGGTAGACATTCGTGTCATGAATTTGTAAATTGATTATCCGGTGTTAACCATGTATCAGATGCTACTGCTTTAGTTAATTCTTATGCTTGGTTTAGTATTTCTCTACTGGGCTGTGGCTCACCCTATATGGGAACTTCATTTTCAGGTTCAGGTGGTTCATGACCTCCAAGGACTTAGCTTGTGAGGATTTGGACTCGAAGACTTGTTTTTATTTATTTGTTTTTATTTGATACATGTAAACATTCAAGCCTAGGGCTTTATTTGTATTGAGTTAGACTCTTATTTCTTTGTGTCCAAGTGTTGGCTTGGCAAGATGTAAGCCCGTAGGGCATTTATTTTGATGTTACATGTAATGCTTTTATTTAGTAATACTCTGATGGATAATAGAATGTTTCGTTTTCTATTATTAATGCATGTTAATCTTATATATAATGGGTTTTATTTTGAGGGCGTTACATCCCCGCTCGAGCGTGGAATTTCCCGCTCGAGCAGACCCAATAGGTCTGCAAAAGTTTTGGTTACATCATTTTTACGCTCGAGCGTGAGTTTGGACGCTCGAGCTGAAGGTCATCCTACATAGCTCCACGCTCGAGTGTGAACTTCCCCGCTCGAGCGGACATCCATGACTGTAAAAATATTGGGAGCCCACATTTTACGCTCGAGCGGCGGTTCCCTCGCTCGAGCGGACGTCAAGAATTTTGGGTTTTCCAAAACTTGTTCTTGAGCTTAAATTCGACCTTCAAAGGCTTAAAACCCACAATTCTCGTTTCAAAACATGCAAATACAATATATAGCATGTGGACGTAAATAACATGAGGCCAATCATTCAAAATCATGATCAAATTCTTCAAAATTAATCATGGCTCATGCATTCAACTCTCATATAAGCTCTATAGCTTTAATAATCAAACATGCATGTCAATTTTGACTTCATTTCTATTTCAAATGATGCAATTGGTGTTCATTCTCATGAAACTCAATAAAAACATGCTTGCATGTATGATCCACCTCTCAATCTTTTATAATTTACATGCTATATGTTAGATCATGAAAATTTATGGCAATTCATAGCAATTCTATGCATGCATGTACATATCTCATCAAAATCAACATAACTCATGATCTAACTTATCAATTAGTCTTCAATTCACAAAATCACAATTCAAATTCATGAGTCAAAGGTTGATAACTCACCTAGGAGCTTTAATCTTCCAAACTTATGCTAAATTCTTGAGTGTAGCTTCAAAATCCTCAAACTTCTTGACCAACCCTTCAATCTCCTACACTCTCTCTCTAATTCGGTTCTCTCACTCTCTAGAGAGCCAAAATCAGCCCAAATGAAATAGCAGAGAGGAATTGAGTGTATAAGGGTCCTTTATATAGGCTCTCATAAGCACAATTAATTAAGGTTAAATAATTGAGCACTAAAGCACCAATTTAATCTATTTAATTTGATCCGAATTAATTTTCAATTAAATTTCACCGTAGGCTCTAAAAATTACGCCCATCACGATAAGCGCAGTCAATTTCGGCTTCTGCGGCCGATATGGCCTTCAATTTAAATTCCAAAGCGGATAATCAAACAGATATTCCTACGGTGAACAGATAGAAATTCAAAACCACATATTTTCACATAAATGGCACGCAGAATCATATCAAACTCATAATCACATTCATAATAAGAACCAATTAGCATAATACGGAACAGGGTTATCACAACCTCACCCCAGCGGCAGCTCCGTTAGTTGGCTTCAATTTACAGCCAGAATGGTCGCTTGACAGAATAGTGTTGCCAGTTGTGGTAGGAACAAAAACCCTTCAGATAGAGTTTCTAGTTATTAATACACCATCCCCTTACAACGCCATACTTGGCCGTCCATGGATTCATCAAATGGAGGCGGTCCCTTCAACCTACCACCAGCTCATCCGTTTCCCAACAGAACACAGAGTAGAGCAGATCTCAGGGAATCAAGTTGCGTCCAAACATTGTTTCATGGCGGCACTAAAGGCAAAACAACTTTGCAACCGGGTACAGACAGTGGAAGTGGCCGAACAGCCAGTCTTGGAAGATGTAGGGGGAGCCCCAGAGGAAAAGATAGTAGAGGATTTGGAGAAAGTCCTGGTAAAAGACGATGATCCAGAAAAGTACTTCTTTATAGGTACCTCGCTAGGCGCTGATGAGAAACTTCAGCTGCTGGAACTGCTGAGGGAAAGTATGGAGGTATTCGCATGGTCAGCATATGATACTCCAGGGTTGAACCCAGAATTTGCTTGCCATAAGCTCAATATCAACCCTTCCGTTCGGCCCGTTGTACAGAAAAGTCGGAGATCCTCAGTTGAGCACACTGAAGCAGTAATTGCCGAAGTAAAAAAACTCCTGGCATCGGAAGCGATTAGAGAAGTTCAGTACCCACAATGGTTGTTCAACACAGTCGTAGTCAAAAAGAAGAGCGAAAAATGGAGAGTCTGCGTTGACTTCACTTGCTTAAACAAAGCCTGCCCCAAAGATAGCTTTCCGCTGCCTCGCATCGATCAACTGGTAGACTCAACAGCAGGGCATGAGCGCATGAGCTTTCTGGATGCTTATAGCGACTATCACTAGATACCACTGTTCGGTTCAAATTAAGAAAAGACAACATTTATCACTCCAAGGGGAACTTACTGCTACAAAGTAATGTCGTTCGGCCTCAAAAATGCCGGGGCAACCTACCAGCGAATGATCACTCAAATGTTTAAGGACCAACTTGGAAAAACCATGGAAGCTTATATAGATGATATGGTAGTAAAAAGCAAGCTCGTTACAAACCACCTTGCAGACTTGAGAGAAGTTTTTGGCATCCTGAAAAATCATTAACTTTACCTCAATGCCTCGAAATGCGCTTTCGGGGTAGGAACAGGGAAGTTCTTGGGATACATGGTCACTCACAGAGGAATCGAGGGAAATCTGGATCAAATCAAAGCAATACAAGGTCTTGAAGTACCAACAAAGGCTAAAGAGCTGCAGAAACTGGCCGGAATGGCAGCCGCCCTGAATCGGTTCATCAGCAAATCTTCAGATCGGATGAAGCCCTTCTTCCAGCTATTGAGGAAAAGGATAGCATTTTAATGGAGTTCCGAGTGTACCGAAGCACTGCAAAGTCTCAAAAGATACCTCAACACACCACCCCTTCTGTCAACTCCAGAACCAGGAGAGGAGCTGTACCTATATCTAGCAGTCTCAAATCATGCCGTAAGCGCAGTATTAATTCGAGAAGTTAACAAGGAACAGAGGCCAGTATACTATGTTAACAAGACTTTACTAGATACCGAGACACGGTATCTACCCTTGGAAAAGTTAGCTTACGCGCTGCTTATCGCCTCAAGAAAGTTACAACATTACTTCCAGGGGCATATCATCAACGTCCTCACTGAATTCCCCCTCAGATCTGTATTCAGTCGAGCCGATTTTTTTGGCCGAACAGTAAAATGGGCGGTAGAGCTTAGTGAGTTTGACATTCGATATCAACCCAGGACAACAATCAAGGCCCAGGTCTTAACAGATTTCGTCGCAAAATTTGCTCCCACCCAGAGTACCGAGCCAGGGAATCCCAGTTCGGCACAGGTGCCACGCCCCACCAAACAAAGAAAGCACTACGCTTCGGAAGCATGGAAACTCTTTATTTGAAACATCTGGCAGCTTTATGTTGACGGGTCATCCAATAACCGAGGCTCGGGGGTAAGAGTAGTACTTATCTCACCAGAAGGATTTTTCTGGGAATAGGCTCTCAGGCTCGGTTGGAAGGCTTCAAACAACGAGGCAGAGTACGAAGCGTTATTGGCTGACTTACGTAGTCCCGAACACTTCAGTGTAGAACAGCTTCTTGTTTTCGGCGATTCACAACTGGTGGTAAACCAGCTTTCTGGGGTCTATGAAACACGAGATGAAAGAATGGCTATGTACGTAGGCAAGGCCAAAGACCTACTCAAAAAGTTTCAATCCGTACGAGTGGAACGAATTAGTCAGGACAAAAACAACCATGCTGATGCTCTGGCTTGCCTCAGCTCATCAGTAGATACCAAAGATACTAGAAAAGTTTGGGTTGAGTTCGTGCCAGAACCAAGCATTGCATCTCCAGTCCTCTGCAGCAACCTAGAGCCGAGCTGGATGGATCCAATACTTGCTTTTCTAAAATCTGGTACTCTTCCCAAAGATAAAAAGGAAGCCAACAAAGTCAGACATAGGTCAGCTCGATTTTGGATCTCACCATCTGGGAAGCTGTACAGACGCTTCTATCTTGGCCCTTATCTTCTATGCGTGCATCCAAATTTGGTCGAGAATGTTCTCTACGAAATTTACGATGAGATTTGTGGATGCCACATTGGTGGAGGGTCACTGGCGCACCGAGCCCTCACTCACGGGTACTGGTGGCCACGGATGCAACAAGATGTGCAGCAGTACGTACGGAAGTGTGATAAATGTCAGAGGTTTGCTCCACTTATTCATCAGCCAGCCAAAACTCTCACCCCACTCACCAGCCCATGGCCCTTTGCCCAATGGGGTCTGGATATTGTCGGACCATTGGCACGAGGCACTGGGAACAGGCGATTCTTCATTGCTGCAACCAACTATTTCACTAAGTGGGTTGAAGTTGAAGCGTTGGCAAGTATCAAAGAAGCGAACACAAAGCGGTTTGTCATGAGAAGCGTGGTGGTGCGTTTCGGCATCCCGCGGATACAGATAACGGATAACATAACACAGTTCGATGGAAAGATCTTCAGAAAGTTTTGTGCCGACCTCAAGATCGAGTATTGGAACTCTTCTCCAGGGTAACCACAAAGTAATAGGCAGGCAGAAGCGTCAAACAAAACCATCGTCAACGGAGTAAAGAAACGGCTTGAGCATGCGAAAGGAAAATGAGTTGAAGAGTTACCCCACGTACTATGGGCATACCAAACCACAGCACGGCGCTCAATGGGGGAAACACCTTACTCCCTAACTTATGGAATGAAGGCCATCATCCCACTCGAAGTAGGTCTCCCAACCCTTCGGTCTGAATTGTTTGAAATCACCAGTAATGAGGAAGCTATTGCACAAGCACTGGATATGGCAAAATGCCGAAGAGAAGCCGCACTGATCAGACTTATAGCGTATCAGCAATAGCTCATCAAGAGTTTCAACCAAAAAGTTTTCCCAAGGCAATTTACACCTGGAGAACTGGTTTTGAGGAAAGTTATGGATCACAAAAGAGTGCCTGGCGAGGTCAAACTTAGGCCTAACTGGGAAGGTCCGTACAAGGTCACGATTGCTGCTGGAAATGGAGCTTACTACCTAGAGGATCTCAAAGGCAGAGCCATACCTCGGCCCTGGAATGTAGCAAATCTCAAGAAATATTATCAATAGAATTAAACCCCAACTTCTTTATCAGGATGTAAAGACATTTACCTTTTGGCCAATACAGAGGCCTCCCCACTTCTCTCAAGACTATCAAATTTTTGTAATAAGCTTTGGTGTTCACCAAACGGAATTAACTTTGATGCTTATCAAACAGAATTAGCTTTGGTACTTACCAAACGGAAATAGCTTTGATGTTTATCAAACGGAATTAGCTTTGGTACTTACCAAACGGGAATAACTTTGATGTTTATCAAACAAAATAAGCTTTGATGTTTATCAAACGGAATTAGCTTTGGTCTTAACCCAAATAGACTTAGTTTCAGAACGACTGAACGGAATTAAAATTTAGTTAGCACTCAAACATGCTAAGTGGAACTACTTGGTGGAATTATGTTTGGCAACTAAATTGTACTTTAGCCAAGTGGAATTGCTTGGTGGAAACCGCACTAACATGTCTTAAGTAAACATCTCTGAGTCTACAAAGTCTCTTAAGTATCGTCACATCAACACTTCAGTACTGCTGCATACAAAAAGAGTTGGAACAAATTGAGCTAAGTTCTATCGAGAGCACACCTCCAGCATTAGTCTTACTTAACTCCAGTTGGGGGCAAACAATTGTTTTTTTTTTCAAAACCAACCTGGACTTGAGTAAGATACCTCTTCATGCCTTTATCCCATTCAAATGCACCTGTGCTATCAAAGTTACAACAGACTTAAGCAGTTCTACCTAAGAGCACAATCTTCAGTACCAATCTTACTTAGCTCCAAGTGGGGGCAAACAATTGTTTTTTAGAACTAACCTGGACCTAAGTAAGACCCTCTTACAAAATCAAGCACAACCATGTAACATATTCGTTAGCCAAACCGAGCATCTGTTCGGCCCCGAGGTCCCAATAGTGCTCGGCTGGGGGCAAACAGTACAGAACCAGACCGAGCATATGTTCGGCCCCCGAGGTCCCAACAGTGCTCGGCTGGGGGCAAGCAGTACAGAACTAGACGAAGCATCTATTCTAAGTAGTACAGAACTAGACCGAGCATCTATTCGGCCCCGAGGTCCCAACAATGCTCGACCGGGGGCAAACAGTACAGAAAACATTCAGACATAGAAGCCAAACAGCATCAGATTGCAAATTCAAAAGAAAAATCCCATCATCCAACAAAAGGCACAGATGGCCTCATAGCCAGCAATAAAGAAAAGAAAAGAAAAAAGAAAAATTGTCTTGGCAAGTATAGAAAGAAAGCTCATCAAGGGGACCGAGCCACAGTACATCAAAACAGAAAAGCAAAAACTTCAATTCCTTTCAGAGAAAACTTCAGCTTTCATTAACAGAGGGAACCTCAGGAGCAGTGTCCACAATCTTGTCCAGGCCGTCTTGGGGAGGAAAAGTAGAGGCAGCTCCAACTCCTTGAGTAGCGGAAGCTTCCTTAACCACGTCTCCCGCGGCTTCAGTTTCCAGGGTTCCACCCCCTTCAACGTTTACCGTTTCAATGGTAACATCACTGTCCTGAGTCTTGTTTGCAGAATTAATTTCTGGGGAAACTTCAGCCGGAAGAACAGCAGGGGTGGAGACAATCTTTGAACCCAAGGATCTTGAAGGAACTGGGACATCCTGAAACAGAGGAGAGCTTTCAGGAACCAGGGCAACAGCTAGAGCGCTCGACCAACCCTTCAGGAAGAGCTTGTCTCGCAGCACCAGCACCTCCTCCTTATAAGCAGCCCTAGCCTCATCCCAACCTTGTTGCCAGTACTTAGCCTCCAACGCAGAGCGCTCGGTAGCCATCACCGCGATAACGGCCTCCAGCTCGGCCACTTTTCGTTCAAGTTGAGTCTGCGCCCCAATAGCAGCCTCCTTTGATTTTTCAGCTGAAGCAACAATCTTGTTCAAACGGAATGCCTCCCTTTCGGCAGTTCGGCGTCCTTCTTTCTCAGCCTCCAGGCTCACCGTCAGTCTTTCAGCGTTCATAGCGGCCTCCAGCACGGCCTTTTCTAGTTCTTCAGCTCGGGTGATGGACATATGCATCCTCTGAATATACTGCAACGGATTACAAAGTATTAAAAGAAAGAAAGCAGTAGCATAACACTAAAAACAAGCAAAACAAGAAAGCACTTACAGCAGTCATCTTCTGAAGGGTCCCCTTCAGAATAGGAATATCGCGGGGCCCATTATGGTCAGCCATGTCAACCAGCATCAACAGAGTCTTGGTCAAATCAAAAGCAAAATCTTGGGAAGCAACAATCGAATCAGAGATAGAAATGGGCCTGCCTTGACGCAGCATCGGCGGTTCCCATTTCTCAAGTGCTTCGTCCTCAATAGGATCTTCAGAAGCTTCCCCTACCACTGCCTTGCCAGTCTCTCTGCTCCTCTTTTTTGCCCTCGTAGCAACCGAAGCGGAGGGCTCGGCAGTAATAGCGTGAGTTTCAAAAGCTCCCACCTCCAATTTTACATCCATAAGGCTCTTCGCCTCGGCCTTCAACAGAGGGGTCTCCAAAGTATCAGAGGCACCAAAAGCCTCAGCCTCCAAATCCACTAGCACTCTCCTCTTTGACACGAACCCACCCCCTGTAAAACTGGGGGCAGAAGAGGGCGTCCTTTCAGGCAATGCACCCTGGCTTCGACGACGATTCGTTACCAGAGGAGTGAGGGACGTGTCAGTCTCAGTATCAGAATCTAGAAGGGATACAGCGAGCCTCACTTTCTTCGGAATGATAGAGCGGTAAGTCGCTTGGTAATCCAACAACTCTGGCGCGAACCTCTTCTTGTACCTCAGAACGGCTTTGATGGCCTTAGCGTTCCCCTAGTTCGGCCTTCGCTGAAAACGAGAGGCCTCTGCAAAAAAGAAGTACCACATTAAAACATCCAAAACAAAGGCAAGAAATACAAAAGACACTGGAGGAAGGACTCGAACCTGGGTAGCCATCCTTCAGAGGCATCCGTTCGGACTGGAACTCGGTCCCAGCGAGGAACTCCCAGTTGCCACCAACTTGCAGAAAATCATCATTGTGCTTGTCTGAATCAGGCAAACCAGTCACCAAATGACAGTCGATCGAACGAACACGCAGGTAGTACGTGTTATGATCCTTGTTATGAGAAAGAGTGTAGTAGCCCAAAATGTCCCAAATATCGAGATTCAAGCCCAGCCGTTTGTTGAGAGCGGACACACCACAGACGACATGAAACAGGTTAACAGATACTTGCATTGGGGTGAGTTGAACCTGGTGCAGAAATCGGCACACCAAAGGGTCGAGAGGAAAACAAACCCCTCCCTCGGCGATGGATGCAACCGGAAAAGCGGCGGTATTCCTAGTGCCCATACGTTTGGCATCGACCTTTGCCAGCGAAAGGGTCACGTCATCGGGGATATTGTAATCACGACGAAACATGGCCATGGCCTCAGGAGTATCAACTAATGAGCGAAACTTTCCCATCAAACCGAACCTAGTGGTACAGGGGTAGAACTCAGATACCAAGATATGGAACACAACGGCGCGAGGGCCAAACAAGATGATTGAAACAGAAAAAGACAAGAGAAGGAGGATCACAAGAGAACTTACAGAGATCAGAGCAGCGGTAGCGAACGGGCGGCGCTGAAGCAAGACCGGCAGTGGAAAGTCTGAGCAGAGCACCAACGAGATTGGTTCAGAGCAACGGAAAGGGTTTTTTTCTTTGAAACTCTCCAGAAGAATGAAAAAGCAGATAAAGGGATTTGGATTGATAGCCCAGAGCATTTATTGCACCAGCTGGCGTGAAGGTACACGAAGCACGACCTTCGGTATGGAATCGACGCACTATCTCTGCACGCCTATCCCACGTCGCCACGTGTCACAATGAAAGGACGCATGCAGGGGTTGTGTGTCAAGATTGAACCATCACCAAGGCCGAACTGAAGCAGAACCGAAGCGACGCGACGCTTGGAGAGCAGAACAATAGCTCCCCCCAAGGGGAACCTTAGCGCGAGCTAGGGGGCAAATGAAGGGGCTGAATATGAAATGGGTCGGATCCAAGCCTTGGGCCGGCCCAATCCACTAAAGCCCAAATCCAAGTGGGTTAGATGAATATATGGGCAAGCCAATTGAGCCCAACTCCATGATCAACAGTCTACCCAAGTCCTCAAGCACTTGGGCCCAACCTGCAGTGGAAAGGCTAGTCCAGCCGCAATGCTGGGCTGGGCCGAGCTGCAAGACCTAATCTATGGGCCGAACTAAAGTGGGCTGAGCCCATACAAGGATATCCGAATGGACCAACCCATCTCTATAAATGATCTTGTAAAAGGCCGAGCTGAGGCACAACGGTATCGAGCTAAGGAAACCCCTTAGAGAAACATGGAAGGTAACATGGAGGATGCCACCTCAGCTGGTCCCCTCCCCCTAGAATCACAGAAATAGTTAAAACCAAAGGAATGTGGTTTGTTATCAGCATGACTACAATAAGTATAACCACCTCTTAACAACTACCAGATGGTCCCCTACGGAGAGCCATACTAAAAGGAAACCTGGTAGCACCAAAGCTCCATGAAACCATCTTGAGAAACAAGCAAGGAACCTTATATATACTACATGAACTTCACATTGAAGGTAACTAAACTGATCCAAGCGGAACCCCACTTACTTACAAACTCAACTCTCTACACTTCTTCTCTGATCACTGATTCCCACACTGGAGGGGTTATCCGGCCAACCTCGGCCGGGTAGCTCTTACGGTGCTTTTTGTGGCAGGAACCTCAATCCTTGGATAGTCCAACCGAGTGCGAAGCCCCGATCCACTTTTATCTAGTGCGGAATCCGGTACGCACAAGTTTGAAGTGATGTGATAGAGAAGTAATGTGACTTAAATAAGATAATGTGCTAAAGTAACACATTCTATTTTATCACATGCCAAACAACTACTTAATTTACTATAACTCCACATTGTTAGACCTATAACAATATTTCTCTTTTATCCATATTGTTTCCTATCTAATGTGACGCACTCACAATAATTAATGTAACGATTTTAGTACAATTCTCATTAATATCCAACCATAGTGAATGTGTCACATTATATAGTAAATAAAATATGATAAATATAGCATTACTCTTCTTTCAAATTTTAATGAACCTAACTTTGCCAAGCATTTAGCAAAATGTTATTTGAATTTACATATAGCACTCATGATATTAATTAAAAAAAATGTGAATCCTTTTATTTTAAATATAATAATAAAGTCTTAAAAACATAAATATATGGTTTGTTGTATAAATTAATGTGGGAGGTGAAATTCATATCATGACTTATATTATTTCCATTAAAAGAAATGGGTAAATATTTCATCACCAATATCTACGTGCCGATGAGTTAAAAGAGCAGACAAAGGAAGCCAAAAAAATAAATAACATAAAAAAATAAAAAAAAATTGGCAGATTAATAATTGCATATGTACTGATGAATAGTGACAAAACAATGTGAAAGTTACACTACACCCATTTTTGGACTTTCCCATTGGAAAAAAGGAAATAGAAAGTCTACTCAACAAAATACCTTCTCTTGTCATCTTTTTACATGTCTAATTGATAACTAGCTGTTTTTTTAGGAGAATAGGTAAAGAAAAAATGCATTGTACAAAGACAGATATCATGTTTGGTAAGAACAAAACCAATGTATAAGACTTAAAATTTCAAGTATTATATATCTAATAAGAAAACGTCTGATAATGTTGTTAGTGATGATTGTTTTGTTTGGTTTTTTTTGTTTTGCATTTATTTTTGTGTTTTAATAATGTCTTTATGTGTAGAAGTTTCTCCATTTTGGCAAGGTTTTCTTCTCCTTGCGTGGAGATTTGTTTTTGTATGCTCCTTGTGTGGCTTTTTATACTTTTTGAGAATGTATCTTATATTCTGATGTAATTTGTTAAAAGACTTATTATATTCTGATGTACTTTGTTAAAAGACTTATTATCGATAATATATTAAGTCATGTACTTTTCTATCAAATATATATATATGTATATAGACATTGGTTTAAAAAGGCCCATTATCGATAATATATTAAGTCATGTACTTTTCTATCAAATATATATATATATATATGTATATAGACATTGGTTTAAAAAGGCCCCTGTAAGGCGTGGGCTATTATTACAATATATTTGAGTTTTGTATTTTGATAATTTTTTGAAAATTAAAATATTGTTGTATGAAATTGAATAGAATAGATAATTATATATATGATAGAATTATGTGATATGAAATGTATCATTTTTTTATTTGTTATACACCTAATGATGTAGACTTCAATTCTATTACCATATCATTTTTGATAAATTTATGAGTCTTTAACATGTCTTCCGAATTTATAAAAAAAAAATTATGATATATAACTTTTATCAAGAGATAAATATAAAACAAATGCTAAGATAATTTTCCCATCCAAAAAAAAAAAAAAAAAACTAAGATAATTCACTAAACTAATAAAGAAGCAAAAAAAAATACACAAATGACTAATTTTATTAATACAAAAATCATACTCGCATATCAAGTGACTAATTTTATTAATAAGTAAATCAACAATTTTTAATGATATGAAAAATGTTTTTTAGTTAACCATTTTGTTAATAAATAAATCATTAAGTCAATTAACAGCTTTCAATGATATGAGAAATATTTTTCAATAAACAATTTTGATAATTTATTATTGTATAGGAGAATAGTTTCCCCCCCCCGAGTATTGTGTTAAATTAAAATTTATAGCAAACGATAGTTGTAATTTCTAGTATTATAGGATCGATTCATATTTTAAACAAACCTTATGGGTGTATTTGTAATTTGTTAAAAAAATAAAATATTTATGTTTGATAATTGACCAAGAATGTTTGCGTAATTACGAAAAAAACTTATTTCATAATTAATCAAGAATGTTTACGTAATTATGAAAAAGCCCGTTGCATAGTTGACCAAGAATGTTCGCGTAATTATAAAAATAAAAAAAAATAAAATAAATTCACTCAACATATATGCCACTATTAATAAATTACTCAAAATAAAATGGCAAAATTGGAAAGAAAAGACTCAAATAGTTAATTGGTTCTTATATATATACTGGTTACAAAAGGCCTATGCGAGACACAAGCCATTATTACGGTATATTTAAGTTTTGTATTTTGATAATTTTTAAAAAATAAGAATATTATTTTATGAAATTGAATAGAATAAATCATTATTTATGATAGAATTATATAAATTTTATTATAAATAATATATATATATATAATAAGTCTTACAATTTTAACATAATTATACTTTTAACACTTAATGTTTGTCCCTGACCACTCGTGCTATTGTCTGAATTCATATCAACTTCAAATAGTCACCAAACTAATTATTCAATAATTTATTTTGTTTTATATAAGCGCCTTTTAGGTTAGTTCATTTTGTTATTCAATACTTATTTGATATGGTGAGTTTCATTAGTAGTGTTCATTTTATTGAAATAAAAGTGGAATATAATGATCAATTAAAATGTTCATTCTCATATATGATGAAAAAAGTTTTGAAATTAGATTTTTCACTATTATAAAGAAATGGTCATTCTATAAATAAACTAAAAAAAATCTCTCATTTTGAACTATTAGGCTAATAATAATGAACCAAATCTTACATAATTTGCAAAAGTCCACCACCTCAATTACTTCACAGGCTATTATTGGGTAGTCCTGGAATATAATCACGTGGTGTTTCATGGTATTATGATTTTATGTTGGGTGATTAAGGAATATGAGGGGATATGGTGAATGATGATTGGTAAGGAAGTATGGACACGTGGTACTCTGGGAGTACTTAATAATTTTTCTTATTTCACCAACCAAGTTAAAGGACAAAATAGAAAATTTAAAAACAAGCTAAGAGCAAAATCAAAATTTCTTACATAATTTTCAAAAGGCCACCACCCAAATTGTTTCACTAACCAAACTAAAGGGAAAAATAGCAAATTTCAAAACAAACTAAGGGCAAAATAGGAATAAAAAAACAAGCCACAAGCAGGAAAGAGGGATGCCTCTATTTACAGACCATATTTGATCTTAAGGCACACCATTAATTGGTTATTTTTTATTACAATAATGATCTTACCTAAAATGACCACAACTGAATACACACCTTAGTTGAATACACATCCAAACCCTAACCCTAACCCTTATCAACCCTAACCCCAAATCATTGTCACTGCCGTCGCTTCCATCGTCGACTCCAACGTCAAAGTCCAAACCCTAACCTTAACCAGCGTCGACTACCCCTCTCTTCCGCCGCCACTCTCTCCCCAACCACTCTCTCCTTCCCCATGCTGCTTTTTCCTCCATAGCCTCCTCCCCTTTGCGTCGCAACCCTTTCGTCATCAGCTCATCCTTTTGCCGCCGCCCCTTCCCTTTTGTTGCAAAATCCTCTCCAGCTCCTTTCCCATCGTCTCAAAACCCTAGCGTCCACTACCATCACCGCCATCTCTCAATCGCAATCTCTCTCTCTCGATCTCTCTTTGTCTCTCTCTACGGTAGATGAAGGCTTGCAATGGAGACAGAGATGGATCACGATGGCAGATCTGGGCGATGGGGTTGATTGCTACGGCGACGTTGACGTTGAAGGCGAAGCTGTTAGCAGTAGTGAAGGGAAAGTAGGGTTGTTCGCAGTGGTGGAAGTCATCAGTGAGGGAGAAGAAAGTTGCAATGGTGGTCGGAGGTTGGCGGTGGTGAGAAAGAAGGGCGGTGAAATGGTTGGCGTTGATGGTGGTTACTGGTGATGGCTGCTGCTGCCGATAACAGTTAGTCTTTTTTTTTTTTTTTTTTTTTTGAATTTGAGGTGTGTACTAAGTGATGTGGGACTAAGGGAAAAAATGGAATGTTATGGTGTGTGTTGAGAAAAAATATGTTTTTCCAAATTATTAAAGGTATGAACTGAGTAGTGGTGTGCCTTAAGACCAAATATGGTATGTAAATAGACGCACCCAGGAAAGAGATTCCTAATTGACCAAAAATGTGGAAAATTCTATTTCCACACACCTAATTACCTCAATGCACACACTTAATGAAATATTATTTTAATGGAAATTATATCCTAAATTAAAATGACCATAATAGACATCCACTAGCACCTATAATGTTATATGAAAATATTATATGTACACATCTTTTAAAAATAAAAAAATCTCAATGTATAACTTTTGAGTAAAAAAACTAAACTCTAATTTTTTCATTGTTGTCACTTTGCTTACTACACACTCTATACTCCTCTATTACTTGCAAATCAATACTCTCATAACAACTCTCCTATTGTTTTAATTTTTAGATTTATACTCTATTAGTGATGAAAGTGTTAATTTTTTCGTATAGTTTTTTTTTCCTTTCGCGATTTTCAGTCAAACAATCAGTACCGAATTGTTTCATTATATTTGGACATCAACTGTCGAATTATTTCATTATATTCGAACATCAACTGCGAAAGTTTTTTTTTTAATTTTTTTTTCAAAACAAATTTGTCAAACTAATCACTTTTATTCGGAAGTTAAGTTTCGAATTAAATGTGTAATTTTAGAAAACCAGTGCCAAAATCTCCAAACTGAAAAATATAAATAAATTTTTTTTTTTTTTAAAATGTGGAAAGGAGGGTTGAGTAGTGCGTATACAATGATTATGAGTGAATGGCATAATTGTAACTTTCAGTGTGTGGATTGAGAAAATTAATTAATAGTCAAATTAATAAGTGTATGTACTGAGAGAAGATGTGCACTAGGGCAATTAAGTGTGTGGAAATAGAATTTTTCCAAGAATATTTGCATAATTACGAAAAAACCAGTTTCATAATTGACCAAGAATATTTACGTATTTACAGAAAAACCTATTTGATAATTAACCAAAAGTATTTGCATAACCACGAAAAAAATCTTCACTCATTGTATAGGCCACCATTAATAAATTATTTAAAATAAAATGACAAAATTAAAAAAAAAAAGATGAATCTCAAGCAACTAAGCGATTCTTTTATATATATATACACATTGACAACTAGTTATGTGGGTCCTAATATATCAAAGGCCACACCAATAAATAATAAGAGATTTTTTGGGGGCATTGGTCCCATGTGGTACAAATTGGAATTAATTATATTTTTTATTTATGAAATTTGTTTTAAAATAATTCGTGCAATTTTTCGCTTATAATTTATGATCCAAAATTAGTTTTAATAAATTAATTATTTAAAAATTAGAAGAGCAATACGTTTGACTTATATTTTCTAATTATTAAATTTTGACTTACAATAAGTTACTTGTCCCATAGAATCTATGATTTTTTAGTTCATACATTTTTATATATTTTTTAAAAATTATCAATTCAATTGTCTACCGCAAGAGATTTTCCTACTATGCAAAATCTAAAATAGTAACATTTTATAATTTTGATTTTTCTAAATCTTCAACAAAATATATGCACGCATATATACATACCGTTTTATTTGTTAATTATTTTGGATGCATAATTGCACATAAATGATAAAGTTATAATTAAACTTTCAAAGACAACGTTTCTAAATGTTGCAGCAGAACAAGAATATACATCACTTTTTCGCATTAAAAATTTTAAGAAAAAGGAGATATGGGCAAGGAAACAAAGACCACAAAATGAACAAAGAGTCGTGAAATTTTATTTATTTATTTATGGTTGTAACAAAAGGCGATACCAAATGACTAATTTGATCTCATAAGATTGAAAACTCAGCTATCAAAATGGGCTATTTATTGATTGTAAACTTTTAAATTAACGGCCTAAGATTCTTTGGGACTTCAAGTTAAACATTAAATTAAACCTTATTTTACTAGGCATTTGAACAGTTGAGACCTTTGATAATAAGAATTTTTCAAATTTAAGCTAAAAGCTTTCGAGTGATACCAAATGACCAAATTGACCTTGTAAATTTGAAAACTTAGCTACCAAATTGTGTCACATATGGATTGCGAACTTGTAAATTAGCAGGCTAAGGTTGTTTGAGACTTCAGATTCAACGTCAAAAGGAAATCTTATCTTGCTAGGTGTGTGAAAAGTTGTGGTCTTCATTAATAATAATTTTTAAAGATTTTCCTTTGGGGTCTCAGGTAATGAAGTAAGTACTGTAATTATGGACATCTATTTCAGTACGCTTTAGAGGTTTCTTTGGAGTCCGTATCATAGTAAAGGTAAGCATAATCCTTCGTAGCTCGAATCTCTCTGTTCCAAATGGCCCGACTGCCTAAAATGATATTATTTTAGGCAGTTTTTTTTTTTTTTTCCTCCTTATGTTCGAAACAGAGAGAGTAGAGAAGGAGAGGAAGAGAAAGAGAGAAAGAGAAGATAGGGGAAGAGGGAATAGAGAGAGAGAGAAGGTTGATCGCCGCCTCCGCCTCCGATCGTCATAGCCCGGCCTCCAATCTCTAATCTCCGCCTCCGATCTGTGTATGAGGATGATGTGTTGAAGTTTTTTTTTTTTTTTTTGATCTCTATGGTGGCTTTAGAAACTATACCATTGCAGGAGATGTGGTAGTTTCTAAATATACCATTTCAGCATTTCAGATGTGATGGTGATGATGATGATGATGATGTGTTTGGTTGATGATGATGATTCCCTCTCTCTCTGTTGTGTTGATGAAGATGTGTTGAGTGGGTTTGATTTTTGATTGATGATGATGATTCTCTCTCTCTCTCTGCTACTCTCATCTTCTCTTCTCTTCTTTCTTATTATTCTTCTTCTTCTTCTTTTTCTTTATTCTTCTTCTTCTTTGATTTTTCTTCTTCTGCCAGTTATTGAAAAAAAAATAAAATAAATCAAAACAACAAAACGACGTCATTTTGAATTCGGGCCAATTTTGAGCTACATAGCATAACCGGTAAAGGTAATGTTGTGATTCTTGCTCTGTTTTCTCTTCCTTAAGAAACACACCTCCCACATCATCTGCTGTCTCACATCCATTAGGATAAGTGTTGCGTCTATCTTATCTTCCTCTAAGATTAAGGCCTAGTTTGGCATGTCTTAAATAAGACAAAAAGTCAAAAAATTACTAAAAAAGTCAAAAAGTTATCACTATTTACAAAAATATATATATAAAAAATCATGATAGTGCTGTTACACAGGACAGTGTGCAGTGATGGTACACTGTCAAATGATGCTACAAATTTTACCCCGACGGTGCAAAAAAAATTGCATAGGACAGTGTTGTTCGGCCCGTGAGGGCCCATCACGGGTATCGTTTTGATAATCTGAACCGTTAAATGTGTAGAACTCGTTGGATACTATATGCCTGTAAAAAATCATGTTGATCGGATATCGATAGCTATATGATCAAATCAGTTTTGTATAACAAAATGGACGGTGAAGAAATTAATGGTTGACAAAAAAACTAATCTGATCAGATAGCTATCGATATTTAATCAATGTGATTTTTTACAAGTGTATAATATTCGACGAGTTCTACACATTGAACGGTTTCGATTATCAAAACGGGACCAGGATTGGCCCCCATGGGCCGAATAGTACCGTCCAGTCCGATATTCGACTATAGGCAATCTGCTCCTATAATGTTTGCTGCCAACCGACTGGCTTCCAGTACAATCCAAGTCAGTAGGTATTTACATGTAGTAGGGGTAAAATGGTAATTTTTTTATTTTATACAATATTTTAATATACATTTTTTCGTAAAAAGTCGAAAAACTATCTTAAACAACCATCTTTTTTCTTTCTACTTTTTAGTCTAAAAAGTCCAAAAGTGCACTTATTTAGAACATCTCAAACAACTCCTAAGCCTAGCCATTATCAAAACTAGCCCAAGTCCATGCCACACTTGGGAGAAACTAAAGAGGGAGCTCAAGGAAAGAAGCAGTTCCTGCCTAGGAATCTTGCATGGCGGGAAATTTTATTTCCACATACTTAATTACCTCAATGCACATCTTCTCTCAATACACACACTTATTAATTTAATTTTCTAAATTCACACACTAAAAGTTACAATTATACCCTTCACTCATAATTATAATACACACACCACTCAACCCTCCTTTCCACATACTTGTTGAATGACCCTACTTCCGAATTGGTAGACCCATTGTAGACCCACATGAAGACCATTCAAGACCACAGTGTGAAGTGAAGTAAAGACAAAGTTCTCTGTTGAAGACCGTATTGAACCTCCATTAAAAATATCATTGAAAACCTTCCAAAATATTGTTGAAAATGAGGCATCTTTCCATTTTGTTATTGTACTTACCATTTTGTTATTGCATTTATCATTTCCAGATCACTGTGCGCTCCATTGCCATAAAATCCTCGTTTTTATTTATTTTTTTTTATGTTTTTTGGTTTGGGGATTTCGGCATTGGTTTTCCGAAATTATACATTTAATTCAAAACTTAACTGTCAAATAAAAATGATTAGTTCGACATATTCGTTTCGAAAAAAATAAAAAAAACTTTCGGCAGTTGATATTCGAATATAATGAAATAATTCGCCAGTTGATGTCCGAATATATTGAAACAATTCGGCACTGATTGTCCGACTAAAAACCGCTAAAGGAAATAAATAAAAAATTCTGCACGAAAAAACTAACCTTTTAATCACTAATAGAGTATAAATCTAGAGATTAAAGTAATATAAGTATTGTTATGCGAGTATTGTTTTGCAAGCAATAGAAGAATATAGAGTGTATAGTAAGTAAAGTGACAATAATTAAAAAAAAACTAGAGTTTAGTTTTTTTTTTTTACTCAAAATGTGTACATTAAGATTTTTTTTTTTTGTTTTTAAAAGATGTGTACAGAGAATATTTTCATATAATATTATGGGTGCTAGTGGATGTCCATTATGATTATTTTAATTTAGGGTATAATTGTCATTAAAGTAATATTTTATTAAGTGTGTATACTAAGATAATTAAGGGGTTGTTTGAGATGTTCTAAATAAGTGTACTTTTGACTTTTTATAAAATATGAGTTGAATTTGAAATGATATGATAGAGAGGTAATGTAACTTAAGTAAGATGATGTGACTTAAATATAATAATTTTTTACCTTCTTAATTTTTTTAAATTATGACAAACAAAGTTTAAGTGGGTAGGAATAGAATTTCCTTGCGTGGCTCGCACAAGTCAAGTTAAAAGGTTCGAAGTGACACCAAATGACCAAATTGATCTTGTAACATTGAAAACTCAGCTACCAAGTTGGGCCACATGTAGTGCAAACTTGTAATATTCAAAAGGTTTGGTTTGTGTTTGGACCACAAAAAATGGCCCAAAATTAATGACTCAGACTAGAGATTGTCCCCTGTACTTTCAACCAAAAATAGGAAATAAAATGGTGGGCCTAGGATCACGTGCCAATCACGTGAACATGGTCCATTAGCTTTTATGAATAGAGAATATATGTGTTCAAATGAGTCCAAGTCAATGGGGCCCACAAACCCTCTGTTTTTGTGGGCCAGACAATGTAAGGGTCACTTTCACTTTTATGGGCCTCTCGTAGAATTTTGTTTCAACAAAATTAATTCATACACACAACATTTTCTCCCAAAATCTCCCTGTTTCTGATTTTCGTGTACATCAATCGAACTTATTTATTAAAAAAATATTTTAATTTTTAATGATAAATTTATATTATAATTTAAAAAAAAATACAATTCAACTGTTTACATTTCTCACATCATATTTTAATAAAATTAACACAAATAAATTAAACTCATATAAAAAATTAAAATATCCCAATCATTTATCACTTTTTTATCAGTATAATTATCAGTACCAAATGATTATTCCATAAACAAAAAAAAATCTAAAAAGTTTCAAAATTCTCTAATTATTAAAAAATTGGCAAATAAGTAAAATATAAAATGAAAAATTCACTCAGAACTTATGAGTAAATAAGTCCACTCACTAAGAATTATTCCTTTACTTTGTTCCAACAATTATACAAATAATGATGGCATTAAATAATGTTTATATTAAAGTTCTATGGATAATCCATATTTATGGGTTTAAAAAAAATTATTATATTTTCCACCCACAGTAGATATTAATTTGCGCCCAGTCAAGGTTCTGAAAAGCGGTTGCGGTTGCGGTTGTCGTAACGGTGGCGGTGGCGCAGTTGCGGTTGCGGGGTGTAAAGGCCGTAGCGTAACGGTTGCGGTAACCGAAACCGTAATTTTTTTATTTTTCTCACAATTTGAAAAAAACTTACCGATACGCATATTTTTTTTCTATGGTCATATTTATTGAGTTTAAAATAAATATTGATCAATTTTTATAAATTTTTAAGTATGATCCAATATATTTCATATTTTTAAATCATTATAAACTGAGTTTTTTACATTTTATTTTAATAATTAATGACTTTATATTATACAAAAAATCAATCACTAACTATTATATATAAGATAAACAATGACAAAAGTAAGAGAATAAATAAGAGCCTAAATTTATATATATACATATTTTAACCAAGCCAAATAGATAATGACCACACTTATTATTATTATTTTCAAACAATATATAGATAGACGCACACAAACAAAATGGTTGAGTGATAGCAGCTGAATAGAATAGCATAGGTCTTACAGCTTTAACAAATCAATAACATGTTCTTCATCTTCCCTCTTCTCTTTCTCTATCTCTTGCTCCTCCATCTTCTCTCTTTATTTTCCCTCTTCTCTCTATCCCTCTTTCCCCATTTTCAGCTTTTTTTTGTGTGTTTTTTCAAAAAAAACAATTCGGAACCGTTACGTAACGGTGCATAACAGGCCATTACGACGGTCACAGCACCGTTACGACCGCTACGGCCAATACACCTGTGAATCTCAATCACACTGCAAAAGCGGTCGTAACGGGTGGCGGTAACCACTAAAACCGTTACGTAACGACGTTACGTAACGGTTGCGGCCGCTTTTTAAAACCTTGCGCCCAGTACTCTCAAGTCATCCCTATAATTCTCTTCAAAATTAGAAATATTTTAGCCAAAATTTAAATAAACCAACACTCTATTTATTTTGATGAAAAAGTTTTTGAACAAAATGTGCTCGAGGCAAAAATGACCATTAAATGGAGATCAATTTGGGCTCCAAACTCGATCCTTTGAACAATTCTCTTCAAGATTATAAATATCACATTAGCTTAATAATGAAATAAATTAATGCTCCGTTTGTTTTGGTAAAAAAGATTTTCCTAGGCAAAACATGATTTTTTTTTTTTGGCAAAACAGCATTTTCTATAATACATTTTATGCATAAATATTTTTTGGGAAAAAAAAAGTCTCTATTTAGCTGTGAATTTGAAAATGTAAATCTACTTTTTATTATGAAAAACTTATCACCGCATTTTTCATGCAATACCAATTGTTAGAAAAATAGCAAAAGATAGCATAAATATTACTCCAATGGGTGTGAAACATGATGATGTGTGTTAATGCTGTCTTAGAAATGACTTAAATTTTGTTAAGCAAATTGGAGTAGAGCATTTAACATCCTTGAAAAGACAATATTGGTCATAGAAATAGCACTTGGGACAGTATATCCCAATCTGATAGCTGGTGGTACCAAATTTTGGAAAGTACATTATTGCGAACCATATTGTGGGGACATAATTTTTGAATAACAACATGTGGCCGAGGTGACACCGAAGTGTTAGCCGAGATGCCACGTGTCTTGGTTATGACGCCGAGATCATCTCGGCTAGGCCGAGGTTATCTGCGAGGATACCGGATTCCGAGATAAGCGGATGAGGGATAAGAGTCCTAGAATGGGAGAAGACTACAGTTTGGGTAAAGATGAGACTCTTAGAGAGTTTATCCTAATTCTACTGGGAGTCCAAGATTAGCAGTAATCATAAGTCTATTAGAGTTAGGCTTCTATTTGGGACTAGGATTGTGTTGGCTATAAAAGAGAGGCACCCCCATGAGTTTAAGGTATGCTTTTTATGCTCTGTCTAGTGAGTTAAGCACTATTGGTTATCTTTGAGAGATATTTTACTGACTTGATCGTCGGAGTGTCCCCGGGTGGACGAGCCACCGTCGGAATCTCTTCTTTTCTGTAACAGCTCGTTCGGGCTTAATCTATTCTGCCGGTGTTCTCCAGTTGAGTACGTAGTTGGTAGTGTGGTCGGAAATTGACACACATAATTTCGTGCCGTCTGTGGGAAAGAAAGGAGAATAGATGGTCAACGACGGACAGAAAGAGAAGGTTGGGGACGACACCCCTACTGAGAGTAGGAAACATATTGACCTTGACGTCGAAGAAGACAACTGCAACGAAGAGACTCGTGATAAGAATCACGGAGGAAAGGACGTCGGCCAAGAGGGCGGCGTACCGAATAAATCGGACCAGAGCGGGTATTATAACGAGGACGACCTCTAGGTATGGAAAGATAGATGCCTGCGGAGGGACGACGAGATAAAGGAAATGGCTGACAAATTGGCGGACTTGCAAACGATCGTCAATTTCATGATGCAGAACAATATCATGCAGCTACCGTTTCCGCTACAAGATACGCCGATTCCAGCGGCCAAGGAAGGTGCCCAAAAAGGGGGGCAGAAAACGGTTCCTGTAGTCCCTCAGCATGGCGGGACCAAGGAACATTCTCACCGGCCTTCGCAGGAGGTCAGGCATGGAGAATCCCAGAAGGCACGTCGAACAAAAGAAACATGCACCAAAAAACATCGGGATGTTCAGGAGAAGGAACTCTGTTTCGATACGACCAGTGGAGGAAGGTCCAAAAGAACTCACGATGACACTAGAAGTAGTGCACCAAAGAAGCTGAAATCCGGAGATAGCCGAGCTCTTGGACGAACCAAAGAGGATCTGGGAGATCATCTACAGAGAAAGCAACAAGATGCCGATGTAACCTCCCCGGTCAAGCCGAGAACGCTGTTCTCGGAAGAATTAGACAAAGTTGAGATCCCGAAGAGATTCAGTATGTTGAGATTCCAGATATACGATGGGAAGTCGGACCCTAACTTTCACGTCGGATTATACCTGAACGCGATGGCGTTATATACTGGGAACGAGCCGTTGCTCTGCAAGGTGTTCCCCTCATCCTTCGGAGAAATTGCATCGGACTGGTTTCACAAGTTGCCGAAAGGAACTGTGAAAACCTGGGAAGGCCTGGCCGAGATGTTTGTGGCCAGGTTCGTGACAAACAAGCTACAGCCATTGAGGGTAGACGCCCTAATGGCCCTGAAGATCGGTGAGGATGAAAGTCTTAGGGCCTATGCCAAAAAGGTATTATGAGGTATTCAACCGAATACCAAGATGAAACCAAGAGGTGGCGGTCATATCGTTTAAAAACGGCTTGAAGGATGACCTGCTTCGAAAATCACTGGCAAAGATATTGCCGAAAACCATGGAGGAGCTGATGGCCAAGATAGAAAAGTATGCCAGAGCCGAGGAAGACACGCCCGGGACAAAGGCGTCCAAACAAGAGAGGAGAAATGGTTCGCCAAAGCAAAGCCGAAATAATACTGGACATAAGAAGACAAGAGCTTAGCCTAAGTGAGCAGATCCCAGATTCTAGGTCTGGAATCCCAGATCCCAGAAGACAAGATCTCGGCTTAAATGATTAAGTCCGAGAAGAGAAGAACTTGGCCTAAGTTAAAGAATTTTTTCCACAAAGGAGTATGTGGAAGCCATACAGGGGGCAGATCCCCTGCCTATAGAGCAATATCAAGGTCAAAGCCACGTACCTAATGAGAGCCCAAGTGAAACTTAAGTTCACATTAGGGGGCAAAGGGCTGAAGAATGATACTTGGAAGTTGGAATTTCACAAGCTAAGATTGGTTTAACACTTGTTGAAACTTGTGAAAAGTTTACAAGTTGAAGTTAAACCGAGATGATGTTTAACACTTGTCGAAACTTGTGAAAAGTTTACAAGTTGAAGTTAAATCGAGATGATGTTTAACACTTATTGAAACTTGTGAAAAGTTTACAAATTGAAGTTAAACCGAGATGATATTTAACACTTGTTGAAATTTGAGAAAAGTTTACAAATTAAAGAAATAGTTAAAAAAATTTATATATATATAAAAAAAAAAAATCATATGTCAATTTTTTTGGATATGCAATGTTTCAATAAATTACATAGGAATGTTTTGAAAAAATAGTTAAAGTTAACTTTTAACTTTTAATCAGGTTTTTTTGACATTTTGGGCAAGTGATTTCGAAAGTTGATAAAAAATTATTTTTTTACTTTTTAAATTAATATTTGTTTATGACGTCATTTCACCATAAAATACCAAAATACCCCATCAAACTTAAGAAATTTACTTTTTGACTCACCCAACATGAAGGGTAGTGCATCTAATTTCACACCTTCTGCATTTCCCAAAGAAAAATGAGTGAGACCTCTAAAAAGAGACCTCTAATGAAGCATTAATTTGTCTCTTTCTCCCTCATGTTTTGTCTTTTACCTCACTGTTTGTTTGTTTGTTTGTTTGTTTATTTGTTTTTTTGTTTATTTGTTTATTTGTTTCTTTTTGGTATGTGGTGCCAACTAATTAGAGTTGCTTTAGAGCAGCTCTAATTAAAGCTCTGTAGCAAAACTGCTTCCCAAATGGTGTTTGATGTTTTTAACTGCAGGGGCTGCATTTTGAAAGCTGCTGAAAATGCAGCTTTTTCTTTGGGTTCCAAATGGCCGCACAGCCAAACCCCACCTTAAAGGGTTCTTTCTTAAAACCAGAGGATCCACAATGGAATGATAAAAATTGTATGTTAAAATATTTGTTAATTGACAGAAATTGACAAAAGTATGTTTCAATTTTGTGTGTTAAGTATTTATTAATTTAAAATGTGATAAATACTCTAATGTTGTAACTAAAATGTGTGTTAAATCAAAATAATTATCAATAATAAAAAAAGTTGTCAAACCCCCTATCCTTACTCTTTCTGTTTCTTTCTCTCTTCTTCTGATACTGAGTTCATTTATGAAGTGGATTGGCTTTTTAGTTTTTTGATTATTTTAACTTGAAGTTAAAAAGTCTCGTTTGGAATTGATCTTTTTGACTTTTTTAACTTTTTGTTTAAGAAAAAATGTAATGATTATGGATTGAATGTAAAATTTTATCTTATTAAACTAAAAAGTTTATTTTGTCTTTTTATGACTAAAATAATTCCAAACCCAACCCAACCTAAGTTGCCAAACGAAGGCTCAATCAAGCCCAGTTTTTTTAAAGATGCTCAATTCATCAAGTGAATGGCAAAGTTGTTTTGCATTTTGAAAAATGATTTTTTTCTTTATATATACTAAAATAAAATTTCCAATGAATTTTTTCAAAGAAAGCAAGCTTCTAGTAGAAAATGTAGTCACAAATTGTTTTCATTTTCTGAAAAACTCATAAAATATCTAGAAACTTTCGGTTCACTAAAAACAGACATGTTCGAAACTATCCTAATAGTTGAATTACTGTGTGATGGTGTCTATAGTGCGATAAAGTAGCACGCTTTTTACTTTTTCTCCTACATAAGGTTATTTTTGTTGACTTTCGTTTTTTTTAAATTTAATCAAAATTCTTTCATAATAAAATTTTAATATATTAGAATAAATATAATTTTTTTTTTAAAAAAAGTCTAAAACATATTATTTTTATCAAAATATACTTAGTGAGTAATTTAATATTATAGACTTTAAAATAATATAATTTTTGATCTAGATATCAATTTTTAATAAAATTAATATCTTTAAAATCCTCTCATTAAGATCTATCAAATAAGATCCATATTAATTATGAAATTCTTTAAAAAATATATATATACTATCGAAATAAACAATAATATGTTATTTTATCTCATAGTAATATATTACTTTAATTCACAATAATATTTTACTGTTATAAAAAACAAAATACATACTAGATGAACCAACCAAAAATACACATACACAACATTTTTAAACTTGTATAAAATAAAATAAAATAAAATTGTCTCTAATCTAAAGAGCTCTGTGAAATATATATATATATATATATATATGCATGGGCAATATTGTTTAAGAAAAAAAATATTTACTATGTTATTGTTGAATTTTGTGACTCCTCCTTAAAGGGTTTATAAAACGAAATAAATTAAGTTATCCTTTTCACTAAATAAGAGTCTAATGAAGAAATTTTGACTAAAATTTGCCTTTTTTTATCATACTAAACATTAAAAAATGAAAAATGTTTTTCCGCCATAACCAACTGTTTTTCTCATCAATTACATAAAGAATACACATGCTCACATGATCATGGAGGTACATCGGACGGTCAGGTGTAGTCCAATTGATAGGCCCACCATAGATGGCGACCCACTGGAACAATAGCCACTTGTTTGGCCACTTGTCTAGGTGAGGTTTTCTCGTGGGTCTCGCCTTATTTCCTCATTCGCTCAAAGACCCAACAGAACTTGATGCTGCTACTGGGCCTGATGGGCCAACACACAAAACACAAAAGACAGCTTCAGTCCAACCTGGGCCCAGAAAACGACCCAACGTCCTACTACCTGCCACGGACCCAACAAACAAACAAAACAACTATACTACAAACAAACCCATAAAAAAATATCCAAAAAAATAAATCAATGGTCTGCATTCACTGTAGCCTTATAGGTGTGATTCAAATTTCACTAACTTTAAATCTACACTACACACTCATTCTCAAATAAAATCAGAATAAATTTTCATAATCTATAGTATTTTTAAAAGAAAAAAAAAATTCGAGTGGTTTAAAATGTACAATCAGTGGATGCATCATCATGTAGGTAGATGGTCCACCCACTATTGGGTCATTACATTACTGCAACAATTGGGTAGAAATGTCAATTGTTGGGCTCCATTAAGCTGGAGGATGGATTCATCTCTCTTCTAAACTCCCTCCTTGCTAGGTTATTAGGTCTACTTTTGGGTTCAATTTTAATGATTCGAATAATTCACATTTTAAGATTTATTAAATATATCATATCTGTAAAAAAATAAGTTGATCGAATATTAGAAATTACGTGTTCGTATCATCGAACTACAAACCATTTTTTTAAAAAATTTAAAAATAATTTTCCAAACACATACTTTCTGATATCCGATTAACTTGATTCTTTACAGGTATGATATACTAAACAAATCTTAAAATGTGAACGGTTCAGATCATCAAAATTAGATCCAAAAGTGAGCCCAATGACCTAACAAAGAGAGAGATAGAGGAGAAAATCTTGATTATGGAGGATGCTCCCAATGGGCCCCTAGTTTTATATTTTGATTGTACAATAAAATAAACAATAAAGTCTTGTTTGGAAACAGATTATTTTACTAATTTCTTAACTTTTTATGAAAAGATATGTAAAAAAGTAGAGAAAATGATGTGATAACTTATAGTGGCTTTTTAATTTTTTGACTAAAATGTATGGTTAACAAATGAAATCTAAGTCTATAAGCAGCGGATATACCAATCCGCCCAAACCGAACCAATCCACCGCATTTTGGATGGATGCGTGATGACAAACGGACAGTTGCAGATTGATTTTTTTCCAATCCGCCTAGTTTTGGACGAAAGGCGAATTTGAGGTTCATTTGACTACAACTGAACCGCCAAACCGTGAGCACTCTTAGTAATTTGTAAAACTTTGTATTTTCAATTTGTTTAAATATTCTGTTTGTGTTTTCAATTGAAAAAGAGTTTAAATATTCTGT
The DNA here is from genome assembly GCA_030407325.1 of Camellia japonica. Taxonomy (NCBI): domain Eukaryota; kingdom Viridiplantae; phylum Streptophyta; class Magnoliopsida; order Ericales; family Theaceae; genus Camellia; species Camellia japonica. Next base: position 6,689,931 of record JAPPVO010000017.1, on the reverse strand, counting down.
TGAAAAAGAATTTTCAGTTTGAATATATTTTTTGAATTGAAAAAAATAAATGTCTTATTTATCTATATTTTTTAGTTTTTAAATCTAACTCTAAAAATAATAAATAAAAAAGATGATATATGCTGATTAAATTTTGTTTTAAAAAACAAATATAGATGTAATAATATAGAGACATACAATCTCTACTACTGCTCTATTCATGATTTTGATGGTTTGAATTATTTTTATATTTTAAGAACCACAGATTGTAATAATTTATGTGGATGAGACATGCTGTGATTGTAATATTTTTTTAAGTCATTTACTGTAATATATATATTTTTTTGAAGAAGTGCACAAGTTAAATTATATTAAAAATTTATAAAAATTTTAAACTGCCAAACTAATTCGCATCAATTCGCCCAATTCACATCCGTCAGATTGGCGGATGGATATAGATTGATTTTCTCCAATTCGCCAATATGATGAACGAATGACAAATTGAAAATTCCGCAGCAACCCGCTCCCACCCCTAATAAACACATAATCAACCACAACCACATACAGGTGAAGCAGACGAGCAATGTAAGCGATATTTTGTTTTTATTTTTTTTAGAACAATATTGTATCTTTTACAATGGATCCTACCCTCTGATATGTATGAGTATGCTACTGATGAAGTATCTCTATCGGTGTAGTATTTTTTTAAAATATTATTTTAGTATAGTTTTAGAGGTGATTTGGGATGATCTAATAAATACACTAAGTTTTTATGAAATATGAATTGGGTATGAATTGAATTTGAAATGATATGATAGAGAGGTGATGTGACTTAAATAGAATAGTAACTTTTTGATTTTTTAACTTTTTTAGATTACGACAAATAAGGCCTAAATTACACTTAATATATAGATATGTCAAAAATTGTTCCATTAGTATGTATGTAGTATATATACTGTGGTAGTAGTTATTAATTCAAGTCAAAATTATAAAATAAATAAAAATTACATTAAACAAAACAACACAATAAAATCAAAAAAGGCTCCATCAAAATCAAAATTTGTGAAGTGTGATTATTTTCGCACAACGTATCTTACACTTTTTGAAGATTTTATGTTGAGTTATGTTATTTTAACACTACTATACTTAAAATATTATACTAGTAATTTGCTCTCATAAATGGGTTTTCGACAACTGTCATACATCCTAAGACAATTATGTCACAAAATGGGCCCAAGACTAAAAGCCTCATTTTCAAGCACTGATGGGTCACGCATTAATTGGTTTTGATTACAGCCTACAATAGACAACGAATAGGCCCAAGCAGCCCAATCAGATCTCTAGCCCATAAACAATCAGAGCAAATCCACTTAGTCAGTTGCTCTGAAAAAACTGAAAACATCTTTGTTGTGTTTCCTAAAAAATGGGCTATTTCTATAAATTATTCCCAAAAAGTATTTGAAAATAGCTCGCCAAACAAATTATTTGTTTTTCAAAAACTGAAAACAAAAACAATACCCTCTTGAATTGACTTCCAAAACTTGGTATTCCGCAAAAACATCAACCTTAGCTATGCTGTCCAACAAAAAGTAATATTGCATTCAAATATACAAACAAAATGCCATATCATAAGCATACTTTTTATACTAATATCATCCATCTTTTCAATGAATGAGGATGTCAAACTACAAGTCAACACACATGTCAAACAAAGATTTTGAATACTGGTCAAATGGTATGCTAAATATGCAACTTACAATCCTCAAAACTGTGAAAGCAGGAGTGAAGACTCTAAGCATCTTTGCTTGCAGAGTAAAAATTATTTGCATATCGGCATATATATTATAGATCAATCATACATGCCAATATGTGTACTCATTTGCTTGTTTGAAGCAATGTTCTGTTGTCGGTGGAAAGCAGAAGCATGCTCGAGCAGGGTTAAAGCGTGCTCCAATGCAATTTGTCCAGAAAGTCTAGGTTTGCTCGCTAAATAGGCGCTAGAGCGGAGAATGATGATGGTGCACATGCTGGCCTAAGGGCACTCGAATGGGCTGCCTTGATGTGCTTGAAAACAATGTTTTACCCGGGGCTAGCATTATATATACTAATACTCCTTCATAACTATATTATGTGTATGAGAAACAAATATTGATGAGATTAATAGAAAGAATTTGTAAGATTGAGGGTGAGAGACTCCTGTAATTTCTCTATTGAGATTATAGTGAAACCGCTCCAATTCTGTGGACGTAGCACTATGTTTTGGGTGAACCTCACAAACTGTGTTGCTTAGGTCCTGGAGGTTTGGTGTTATTCCATGTGTTGATTTTTTTATTTTTTTTTTAATTTAAAAAATATATAAATAAATAAACAGCCCCTGCCCCGAAGTAGTTACATTTTTTAACAAATACAAGTGCCATATAAATTGTATGTTGTTTTAAAGAGAATGGGTGGTGAGCCTCGAATCTTTCACCAAGTGGCTAGTGGTCATATAGAAGGTGGAAAGAAACACATTGGCAAAAGGACCACTGTGGTTGAGGCACGTTAGTATGGCACATAAATGAAGTGTGCAAAAACACTTGTAACCAAGGGAACAGCCAAAAAACTAAAACAAAACAAAACAAAACAAAAAAATGATTCCATTTGGCCATTCATTCTAGAAATGTGATAAATGAAAGTAAGTTATAATATACGAAAATAAACTCGTATAAATCTGCAAGTGTCATTTAAGAGAGTAGATGATGCATGAAGAAACAAACATTCCTTTTCATCATTCATTCTAGGGATGGGATACATTGTTCATCAACCTAAACAATTTTTAGACTAAAACTAATCATGATCTAGAAATCAATAAGAATGCTTCACCTACTAGTTGATGGTTAGACAGCGAGAAAACAGGCTAAGTTCCTTTAATGGTTTGCCAACCTATATCAGTAAATTGGGTATTTTTTTTCATTTTTGCAATTTCAGGGACTAGAACAAACTTACAAGGACTGGCAATCATACTGCATCAAAGTGGTGGAAATCAGTACCACCAAGATCCATGTATACCATCATCTTCATCAACTATAGAGTTTAACATAGACAGAACAAACCTGCATTAAGGATTTATTATTAGCATTGCCACATGCTTGCACACACACACACAGGCACCTGATACAAGTCATTAGTTTCTATAATCAATCATAAATTAAAATATCCTTTTCAACTAAAATTCGATAAAAATAACTCAATCAGAGCAGATTTAACAGAAAAATTTGCGCACTCCTCCTTTGGACCTTTCATACTCAATTTGCAAGTATAGAAGAGATAAATTCGTCTCATATTTCCTTATTGTGATTATGTTTCGTACGATAAAAAATAAAACTCAGTCTGTTTGATTGTGTTTTCGCTCATTGTTTTCTTGAGAACCATGACTAGAGCCTAAGTACCTAACTATAAACTAGTACATTGCTTTACCAAAGTTCCAGCCTACGGGAACAAGAAGCTTGGACGTCCAGACATAATTGGTTTTCCAGGCTTGAGATGTACATTCACATTAGAAAATGTGGTATTAACATTTGACAATTAAATATTCATAAGGTCATGTCTCAGCTTATTTCAAAGAATTGAAAGGATAAAACATGCAGGTCGAAGTATGAAAGGTAATTTCTGGAATTCAAGAAAGGATGAGCGAGCGTCAAATTCTTCATTATTGAAATGGAAGACTGATAAGTTAGTGGAAAATCACCCTTCAGAGAGAAGTCTATGCCCAGGCAGCAAGTAAAAACTTCGACTTAGCAAAATGTAAAATAAGAATTTTAAAAAAATGCTGCCAATTTAGTGCCCATCAATGGGAATCTGGGAGACTGGGAGGGGTGGACCACATCTTTGACCATTACGTACAAAGTGATTGCCCTCAGATTTAAACCAACGGCCCTTATTTTAAAATACGAAAAGTGAAAGAAAAGTAATAAATGAAGAATCGAAGCAAACCTGAAAATGACCAAGACCAAGAGAACTAAGTAGAAGGAAAGTTTGATAACTCGATGCTTTTTCTCAGCTTTAAGAAATCTAAAGACCTCAGTGACGTCAATAAGATGTTGTTGCTTTATAAATCTGAAAAAAAAAAATACTTATAAGAAAAAAAGGTAATGCTTTAATTTCAACAAACTTACATCTATAGACACATGAACCAATATGAAAAATAATCATTGAAATGTATATCCAAAAGGTTGTAAATTCAACAAACGCCATCTCTTTCTACATTATCTTTAAATTTCCTTTTTCCAGATAAGTATCTTATCTTTTTACTGTTGTAAAATTCTAGAATTTAAAGAACTTGAAGAACATAAAAGTTGAAAGTGATGATGAAAACAAGCAATCAGAAGTAAGTTCTTGGAAAAGAAAGAAGAAGAAAAAAAAAAACACTAAGAGAGCTCAGTTTTATGTTCGTCAAGTTCTTTAAATTCTAGAACTTCATTATCCTACTATGGTTTCGGTTTGGTCTCTTACGAAATGGAAACGTTTATGACATTTTGATAAAAAACAAACAGGAGTTTTGTTCCTTGATTTATGCATGGGTTAATCAAGCAGAAAAAGATTGCATAAAATAAATCAATCAACCACAGAGAAAGACCGAGATATAAGTGAGAAAATAACAACCAGGGCTGGCCTTAGGCAACTTGAGATCTAAGGTGGCAACTGTAGTTAGAACATGGATCGAATTTGTTAAATTATAAAGCACCATGATCATATTTTTATCTTTTTTAGTTATTGGAATATTTTTCCATATTTTGATCTATGTGAGTAAATTTTAGTATATGATTTTAGTGATTATATATGCAAACAAAATTTGTATAGGTATTAGGAAAAAATTTTTTTTTAAATGTAACTACCCAGCATTTTACCCACATTTTTTTTCATTATCTATCTATCTATCTATCTGTCTATACTATTATATATGTGAAGCCTTGAGATGGTGTTGACACAAAATGTCTCGTATTTTATGTTTTCCCAAAATACCCCTATAGTTGGTGTTCATATAAAAATTATATTAAGAGGAGGACAGGACTTGAAACAAAGATCATAATGTATTTGGTAGAGAGGACCATTTCCTCTTAAGCAAAACATACTATGTGTGCATTCCTATTTGTCATTAGTCACATATTATCACTTTTTTTGTGCGTGTGTGGTGGAACGACGGTACTATTATAAAGAGAAGGCCAAACTTGGTGTTTATGTCTCAATTTTCTTCTTTTTTTTTTCCCCCAAAGTACCCTATCGCAATTAGGTGGGTAGTCCTAAATTCTTTTTTTTTTTTTTCCTTCAAATCTCTCAACTTCTGATTTCTGATTTTAGATTTTCAATTCAATCATCCAATTTATAATCTTATTTTTCTAAAATAAAATGATCGCATATGCCACCACTTGTAGTTATGTATAAATGGCCCCATTTGAAAAGTTCGCCTGGGTCCCAAACAACCTAGGGCCGGCTCTCAATATGACCACCATGGATGCAAGTAAGAGCACACTGAAATGAAATTGACAAAGAAGAAACTCACAACATGGAGTTGTAGTAGGCAATGGGAAGCATAAGCAGGAACATGAACCAATGGCCAGTCACAAGGAATAGAGGGCAGAACAAACCATGAACTACAAACTCAGGGACAATCACAGCATTAATACGAGACGATGACTCGTATAGATTCATATAATCGGCCTCCAAATCCGATAAACACACAATCTGCAAACTCAATCATCGATAATAATGTGAACTCAGTCAGTTCAATTAGGGTTCTATATATAGAAAATGAATTATAGATGATGATTTGAAGGGCTTTTATAGAGAGAGAGAGAGAGAGCTTACCTGATAGAAATTGAGAGCTAAGAGGGTCATGTTGAAGATGAAGAAGATTACCCATAGAATTACTTCACACACCATTGCTTTTGGTGATGAAGAAGATCACCAATTCACACCATACCCACACACACACAGAGCCTAGGAATTTGACTCTCTCTCTCTCTCACCAGAACCTGAAGAAAACATAAACCCTGCATGCTTTTATGGTCTATTTTGGTAATATAAAATAAAATAAAAAATCAGCTTATTCGGTGTTTATATAGTTTATTTAGGTTATATAACTCTTTATATTTTATTTTATTTTATTTTTTAAAATAAATAAATAATTTGTTTCTCAAAATAAATCTAAATTTTAATTTACGGCAAATTGCACAATTTTCCTAAAGTTTGTGATAATTGCTGAGACCTCTCTCAAATTTGGTGAAATGACATTGCCCTCCTTTGACAAGTGAATTTTTTTGATTAAAATTAATCACAAAAAGACAAAATAAATTAAAAAATCAATAAAAATCAATAAGATAAAATGTTATATCTAAACCATAATTATTTCACTTTTTCTTTTATAAAATTAAAAAAAAAATCAACCAAAACGAACTTTTCAACCCCAAGAAAAGCTAAGGGTAAACTGCTAATGGGTCATAATAGTTGGACTTAATTTCCATCAAATTCTATTAAAAATAAGTTTTGATAAAATTATCGCTAAAAATAATTTTTTTGTGACAATTTTTTATATATGTCGCTAAAAATTGACAATTAGTGACTTTTTTTTGTTATGATTTTTATAAATTGTCGCTAAAATTTACAATCAGTAACTTTTTTTAATGAAATTTTTTTTTCATAAGACCTATTAGATAATAAGTCCACTTATTAGGACCTACACGTAAGTACTCTCCAAACTAATTGGTCAAAAAAAAAAAAAATCAAAAAATCAACTCATTTCCCAAACCATGTCCTCCTGAATTGAATATTTTTTTTTTTTTAAAAACATTTTCAACTCTAAAAGAATGAATTTTTTTAAAGATAAGAGAAGCAACCATGCACTTTTTGTATTGTGGGTAGGCGATAAATTATCTTTTCAGTAATATTACAAATCATATTTAATTATTTAAAATTATCATCTTGTAGAATTTTACTTGTCAATTTAACCCACCATTAAAAATAATATTTCGTTTGATTGTAGTATAAAGAAAAATAATAAATTATTATCTATAATAGTTGATTAGTAATTTTAGTGCACAAAACAGTATTGCACAATCATTAAGGGATTGTTTGAGGTGTCCTAAATAAGTGTATTTTTTGTCTTTTTAGATTAAAAAGTTGAGGAAAAAAATATGGATGTTTGGGTTAACTTTTTGACTTTTTATGAAAAAATATATATTAAAAAATTATATAAAGAAGTGTGTAGGAGAAGATTAGAGATGTGTGGGCCACAGCCGTACAATCTGAATAGCCGAATTGATTGTAAGAAATTATTGTCTACTTTTCGGGCATTGCATTGGACAGTTTTGTTTGACCCGTGGGGGTCATTATGGGTCCCATTTTGATAATCTGAACCATTCAATGTGTAGAACTCGTCGAATGCTATATACTTATAAAAAATCACATTGATCAGATATCGATAGCTATTTTATCAAATTTGTTTTTTTTCCAATCGTTAATTATAACGCCATCTATTTTTTTATACAAAACTGATTTGATCATTTAGTTATCGGTATCCAATTAATGTGATTTTTTACAAACATATAGTACTCGACGAGTTCTACACATTGAACGATTCAGATTATCAAAGCGGGACCCGTGATGGATCTCCACAGGCCGAACAACAGTGTGTGAAAATTGCACCCAAATTGTGCAATTTTTCTTAACAAAGACTGCATAGCGCTAGCCATACATGATTGCTGAGTTTTATGGATGTGTGGAAAATTAATTTTTTAATATTTTTTTGGTGAATAGTGATAATTTTTTAATTTTTTGAATAATTTTTGTCTTTTTAGAGAAATGCCAAACTTAACCTAAGTCAAAGACCTTAATTAGTATAAAGAATAAAATTTTGATATGAAATGTTGTTAAATTCAATAGTCTTTTTACTTTGTTGTTTGTTTACGCGATATTAAAATATTGAATAACTTTCGTATTGTCACCGGAAATTAATGAGAAAATATGAGATATGAAGTAATAACATAGGAGTTATAATATGAAGATTTGGACTATCTATCTAATTATAATTTATTGTTCACAATTTTATTATATATAATCTTTTATATAATATAATTCTATAATATCTTATCACAATCACTCCATATTCAATTTTAACAAAAAAAAAAAATAATACCGCAATTAAACATGATCTATAAACATGTGTAAATGCTAAAGCATATAATACAATCATTTGTTTTTCACCCACCATTGGTATGCCGACACTATTGATTAAACTACTGGAAAATTTAAATTAAAATTTACTCCAATAATTGTATCTCTTGAAATTGAAGAGTGTGTTATTTTGAAAGGTCACAACCTTTCTGAAAAGTCACGGAGGAATCTATAAATTTCATTTCCCTCACTTCAATTTGGATAGGGAATTCATTATTTCTTTTTTATCTTTGCATTTATTCTTCATATTTTCCTGAGTCAAATTTTTCTATATAGAGAGTGTATGCACAGCGAAGTTCACTAGGCTTACAATAGTATTGCTGCTAGTGCAAGACATTGATCATTGTATCCTGAGAGATAGATGTCCATTGAATCTTTAGCACCGGTGAGAGGACGAATCTGTTTTAAGGAAAGAGCGTTACACACTCGACTCGATCAGGTTTTATCTATTTATGTATTGTAAGTTTTGTTACGTTATTATATCGATTTATTTTAGTTTTGGTTTTGTCCAAAAACCGTTTACATATTTTTAAATTATATTTTCTATGTAGTTTGGTACTATTTTTCTAACAATCATGAGACGTATTTTAAATGAGAACATTCAAAATTCGTCAGTGGAATATGCACTGTTCTTGATGTCTGGAAGAGAAGGATCAACCGAGTATTTTTTTTTCCTCTCTGGTGGAGAGGATGCTCGGGTATCACTCAGCCTAAAATTATTTAGTGATGATGTTGAATCCACAGTAGAAGACAAGGCACCATTTTCTGGAGATGATAAGTGCGATGACGAATTCGATTTCTCACCACCAAAGGATACCTTAATGTCCAGTAAGGTGAACAGAATCATCATTCCTGAGGAGCCGTTCAAGGGTATCTTTCAAGTCAGGAAACTTTGAAGGAGCGACAATAACATCAATAAGTTGATGGCCATTGGCATCAGTCAAATTATGATATGTACCAGCAAGCAATAACATCTTTACGACATCAACAGCATTGACAGATCCGCTAGATGCAGCACAGTGAAGGGCAGTGCTCTTATCTGGGCCACAGGAAAGATTTACATTTGCCTCGGATAAAGAGAGTATTAGTTTTACAACATCAACGCGGCCATACATGGTAGCAACCATTAACGAGGTTCGATTCTCCAGTGCCATCTGTTTTGATGCTCTCTAATGACTATACCAAAGTCCCATTTCATTAATTGCAGAAGCAATACGCAAAATCGATTGCTTGAACCCCTCCACATCATTGTTTGCAGCAAGTTCAAGCAACCTTGAGAAAGAAATTTCAGTCTTCACTGTTCCAGGAAAATTACTTGTATCTTTAGTCGTAGTTGAATTTTTTGGGGAAGAAGAAGGAGCCAGAGTTTTATATTGCAGGAATATTATAGTTCAAATCAAGATTCAATGAGTTCAATTGAATCTTTTCATCAGAGAACATTCTGGAATGTGATGATGAGGACAAATTACAAGAATTATCTCCATGCCTCTCCACAGTGTTCGCAAAGAATCTCTTGATCTCATCTACAATTCTTTCTCTTGGTAACAAAAGGATTTGACCAAGTTTGCGGGACCCATATTTAAAAGCACTACGTATTCAATAGAATTTTACCTATAGGAAACAATGTGTGCCATATTATCATGATACGACACATCCCAAAAGATCAAAGGTTTTTTGAAAATTGGTTTTTTTGTTAAATCAAAATAATTTGGAAATAGTTTTTTGTTTTATTTAAAAACTGTTTTGTTTATATAAACTGTGCTGGAACAATTTATTTAAAACTATTTTTTTTAAACGGCGCAGGAAAGAGTTGTTTTTCAAATTGTTTTTTTAATTTATTTTCTTATTCTGGAAATTGTTAAATTGGTTTTGAACAGTTCATTTTTCTGGTATTTCCAGTTTCGAAATTAAAAATGTTTTTATGTATTTCCAGTTTTGGAAATTTTTGTTTAAATTTGTTTTCTAATTTTCAGTTTTGGAATTATTTTTAGAAACTATTTTTAACAATTTTGACTGGTTTTCAGTGCTAGAAATTTTAATTTATTTGTGTCCATGCCTACATATGTTATAGAGTTGATAATTAATGTTTACAATTCTTTGTGATTTGACGTCATTAATTGTAGGGATGTAAAAATGGCCCGAGACTCGAGGTGGGCCGACCCGTTTCAGCCCGGTTAGGACCGGGCCCGAGCCCAACCCAGTACATTGGGCTTGGGCCTGGGCCTGGGCCTTCCATTTGTGGCCTGGCTCGTTAGCCCAGCTCGACCCAAAAAATTTTGGGCCCTGCAGGCTGCCCGACTCGGCCTACCTATCCGGTCCTTTCTTTACCAATGGTCAAATTTCGAAAAATAAAAATAAAAAACAACTTGCAACAATTAAATAATTAAAAAAATAAATAAAAAATTGATCTTGTAAAAATAAAAAAAAATAAAAATAAAAACAAAAACAAAAATAAAATAACATAGCATAATAGTTAATAATTAATAATTTATACAATTATTTGTAATTGAATTACAAGAATTGAAATAAAAATTTATATAATTAAATAAATAACATTAATAATTTAAAAATAATTTTTAAACACTAATAGTATAATATTAATAATTACCCACCACCCCTACCTAGGCTAGCCTAGCCATAGGAGAGACAAAGAGTGTTTATAGTAGTGTAAGAGTTTTCCTGCCACCCTAAGTGTAACGGCCCCAAAATACTTGACAAAATTACCTTTATTTTATTATGAATTAATATGATTTAATTTGGAAGTATCTGTCTAAATTGGGCAAATATCTGTTGGGGTTATAACTTCAGAACTGAAATTGACGACCTTAATGGGTCCAAAAACCGAAATTGAGCACATGGATGGACTAATCGGAATATTTGGAACCATTTGGGGAGTTTAATTGAAAATTGATTTCGTCTTATTCGCTAAATAGTGTTTGGGCAACCCTTATTAGTTTAGTCACATATATAGATATAAATGTGGTATATTGAGCTCAAAACTTATCCTTTTAAAAGAGAAACAAAAATCTGTGTGAGAGAGAGAGAGAGAGAGAGATAGAAAACTCTAGAGAGTTTGAGAGAAGAAGAGAAGAAAAGAAGAAAAGAAAGAGGAAACTCAAGTTTGGCTTGGATTTGTCTAGAGTGAGCAAGAACAAGTGCTATTGGTAAGAATCTAACTCTTTATCTTGAAGCTCATGTGATATAGAGGTGGATTTATGGATTATATAGAAGCTTTGCATGTATATTGCTAAGGAGATGTTTAATCTTTGCATACATGGCATCAATTCATGAAATAATGTGTAGCAACTAGTTTTTCATGCATAGCTCTTGAGTTTTGCCATGAATTTCCATGAAAGTGGAGCTTGGAACCCTCAAATGTATATTGTCAAGTTTTGTTCATTTTTAAGTACAAATTGAGTTTGGTTTTGCATATATGATTTGTTTATGAAGTTAGACATACTAAATTTGACATGTTTTTAAAGGGTTTGGGCCTTAATTTGTATAAATTGAAGTTAGATTTGAAAATGGAGGGTTTCAAGGCAAAAGCAAGATTTTCGGACTGAAATTTTACCCAGACTGCACGAGAGGCCAACCCTCTTTTGGCAAAAATTGCACACTGCATCACCACAGCTCGTGCGGCCAAGGCCATCGTACATGCGGCCAAACAGGGCAGTTTTCTGGTTTCATTTTTATTCTGTTATTCTGACTGTCGGGCCTCTGTTTGCATGGTTTTCACGTGTATTTCTTATGTATTTGCATACCACGGAATTGAACGAATGGACATGCTTGAATAACGAAAAAAATGAAGTAACGAATGTGTGACACCCTAAGTGTTTAATTAAATACCACATAAATATTTATAACTATATATAAATATAATTATGGTTGTATGTGATAATATATTATTAAATAAATAAATAATAATAACAATAAATATAAAATAAATATATGGAATAAGAATAATAATAATAGTAGGAAATATTAATAATAATAATAAGAATACTAATATGATAAGGCCAAACAACAATTACTTGTCAATTAATTAAGTAGATTGTAATATTAGATTGTAATCTCTCTAGGAGAGAAGGATAGGCGCCACCTGTGCCATCTAGCCTTAGGAGGAGTGAGTCACCATGTTTAGGCATCATGAGCTTGTGTATATATAAGAGGTGGGAGGGGGTGTGGGTTGCGAAAAAAGTAAATGAACGAGGGGAAAAGAAGAGAGAAAAATAAAGAGAGACAGAAAGGAGGAAGGAAATAGTCTCGAGAAATTAGCGTAAATAGGAGGGAAATAGTAGGAATTAATATTAAGGTGAGTTATATTATACCTTGAGTTACCATAATATATTTTACATATGTTTTGACTTACCATAATTTATTTTATACAAGTTATGTTTTATAAATTATATTAATATTTTTAATTACGTGGATTATTTTCTGAGCTCTATTTGTTTACAATGAACGCCATGGATATATTTGTTTAAATTTTAGAAAATATTTGACAATGACCTTATAAACAATTATGTTTTGTAAGTACCACCACCGGAGTCCTACTCCTTGAGGGACTTAAATAACCATTGGCCTTTGTTTGGCTATTTTGTGGTCTTCTGTTTGTCATGGATCCATTGACCTTTATTCTGACTGTCACTTCTGTGACCTTTGTTCTATTCTGTTCTGTACCGTGGTTATGGTTATTTATTTACATAATTTCTGTATTTTAGTTTCTGCCACTTTGAATAATTTGTTTATTTAAATTAAGTTATGTAAATGTTTTAAATTAACTAACTATCTATGGTTATTTTGTGTTCCCTATACTCTTGGCATAATATTTCTCACTCTACTGTGTGCTTATAGCTGTTATCCTTTCAGGTGAGGAGATGTAAGGAAGACCCGTAACCTCATGTAGTGGAACCTGAACAAGAATTGATGTTGATCCATTATTTTGTTTTTGTTTTTTTTTTTTCCTTTCCTTCTTTTTATTTATATTTTTTTTACTGAGGGCCGATCACTGCATAATAAAACATAAATAAATAAAAGCCCTATAGATGTATTTTCTCTTATTAAAATAGTAAAATGAAGTAAATTTTCTGTTCAATTTTTTTTCCCTCCGCCTACGCCATTTAATTTGCCACAAATAAATTAGTAAGATGAGATTCCAGCCCTAAGCCCTAGGGTTGGGTCGTGACAAAGGTGGTATCAGAGAATGGTTTATTCAAAAAGGGGAAAAAAAAAAAAACCTATTTTAATTTGATCAGAAAGCTTGAATAATTATAAATAAAACTATATAGCTAGATACATATAATATAATAAAATGTCTACATAATAAAATAAATATTTACCTGTGACGTTAGTCATTTTATGTAAAATCTCATATTTCTTCTGGTGATATAGGAATGTCCAAGATTAACCTTATGAGGCATTTTGGGAGGAGCTCGGGGCCATTAATTTGGATAATATTTTAGCAGAGCACCCGCTCCCGCCTCACCTAAAAGATGGGGAGACTCAGAGGATATAATTAGGAGACTGCATCCAGGCCTTGCCCAATTGATGGGTTGGCCAATCTATGTACAGACTGATCCTATTGATGTCTCATACTTACTATGGAGGTAGAGTCGTGTCTATACGCACGAACGCTTTCTCGGACCCACTCGTGTCCTCGGTATTACTCCGGGATATGACCGCCCACACTACATCGTAGGCCCTTTGCCCCTAGATTTTGTGGCAAGAAGGGGAAATGTGTACCTCGAGGACTACATTTTTACCACTGTCCCTAACCCATTGGAAATTATTAATATTCAAAATGTTGATTTTAGTAATGACCTATCATATATCGAGACACCTGGCTGGATTGTTGATCGAGCATTTTTGGGATACATATAGTTCGTCCTCATTTTCACAGTCCAGGCAGCGTGGATGTGTCTTGGTGTGGTCTAGTTAGGATGAGAATTTGAGCTTTTTATGCAACACTATTTCCCGTGATTGTTTGACCCGTTTGACCCACCACTTTAGATTTGATAAAAGAAAACCTTTTTTGTACGTTAACCATGATGTGTTTTAATCTCTTTTTTTGTTTTATTTTTTTTTTTTTTTGTTGTACCACAGGGATGAGACACTAACATATTTTGACTTTTGAACAAGGATGTAATATTAATTGTAAAAATAGTAAAGTTAGTATTTTATATGTATTGCGCTATATATGCTGTGTTATGAATGTAATGTCTCCTTTATTACATTGTAGAATGGCCAATAATGGTAACGGAAGCGAGTCATCAGTCAGTGGTACTGAATCGATGGAAAGAATCATAGAAAGAGCAGTTACTAGCTTTTTACAAGCCTTGCAGACTAACATCGACAATGGGATGTCGGAACAGCGAGAAGAGCCGGTTACCATAAAACAGCTCCAGAATCTGAAACCCACCACATTTATCGGCGGCCCAGACCCAATGGTTGCAGACGCTTGGGTTAAAGACATGGAAAAGATTTTCGCGCCCTACCTTGCACTGAAAGACAGAAGGCTACTTTCGCCACTTTCATCTTTAAAGATAATGCACAGGAATGGTGGCTTCTCACCCTAGAGAAAGAAGAAATTGTGACTTGGGTAAGATTCTTGGAAGTGTTCTATGCAAAATACTTCCCAAATTCATTGCGGGAACAGAAGGCGTCGAAATTCAAACATCTAAAGCAAGGAACCATGACGGTGGCCGAATACGAGAACAAGTTTACACAACTCGCTTGGTTTGCGACATATGTCATCCCCACCGAAGCTCGAAAAGCAAGAAAATTCGAAACATGATTGGATGCTGAAATCAAAGATAGACTTGAGGTTTTGAAACTACCAACCTATGCGGAAGTGGTAGACCGGGTGCACATTGCAGAAAAGGGGACTAAAGCCTTGCGTTTTGGGAAACCAAGCCAAAAGAAGCGATTATAGGAAAGAGACAACAGAAGACCCGGTGTTGCGCCTCCCAAAAAGGTGAATACGGCACAACCAATTCAGGCAATCAAGGTCCTACCAACCCCTGAGTTGTCACTATTTTAACTTGTCCTACTTGTGGGAAGGCTCATTGGGGACAATGCCATCGAGACACAGGAGCATGCTTTAAATGCGGTTAAGTTGGCCACTTGCTGAGGGATTGTCCAAAGCTGACCAATCTTACAGCCAGTCCCTCTGGCCCAGTCAGAAAACCCGTGAGACCTGGAGGAGAGAGGAAAGACCAAAAACGCCAAGGAAGGGGTTTTGCCTTGGTACCTCAAAAACCAGAAGTTACCGAAAACGTTGTGTCAGGTACACTTTCTGTCTGTGGTCATTTAGCTCATGTCCTCATTGACTCTGGGTCAACTCATTCTTTTGTTGCATCACACTTTGCTGCCAAGCTGGCATCAACACCTGAACTCTTAGAATATATATTGTCTGTGTCTTTTCCTTCTGCTAATTCTGCCCTTAGTGTTGATGTATACAAATCTTGTGCTATATCCCTAAAAGGCAAAACCTTATACGTAGACTTGATTCCCCTCCACATTGGGAACTTTGATGTGATCTTAGGTATGGATTAGCTGGCTGCCAACCACGCCTCTATTGATTATAAAGTCAAAAAGGTTTCCCTCAGGTTCTAAACCAACCCGAGCTTGTCTTTGATGGGACTGGAGTTTCCAACCCTCCCTGTATTATATCTTCCATGACAACCCAACGACTTCTAAGAAAAGGTTGTGGCAGTTATATTTGTTATGTGATCGATACACAAAAAGAGGCCCCCACCGTTGATGCAATCCCCGTAGTACGAGAATTCCCGGATGTTTTTCCTGAAGATCTACCTGGTACCCTGGTTGACTGGGAAATCGAATTCACCATTGCAACTCAACCTGGTACCTAACCAGTATCAAAAGCCCCTTACCACATGTCAATGACGAAATTAAAAGAACTGAAGACTCAACTCCAGGAACTCCTAGATAAAGGTTTCATTCGACCTAGTACCTCACCTTGTGGAGCTCCAATACTATTCGTAAAGAAGAAAGATAGCACGATGAGGTTATGTGTTGATTACCAGGAGCTAAACAAATTCACCATCAAGAATCGATACCCCCTGCCACGAATCAATGACTTGTTCGATCAACTACAAGACGCCTAAGTATTCTAAAAAATTGACTTGCGTTCTGGTTACCATCAACTAAAAGTCAAAACGGAAAGTATCGAAAAGACTGCCTTTAGAACACGTTACGGGCACTACGAGTTTCTCATCATGCCATTTGGCATCACAAATGTTCTAGCAACTTTCAAGGACCTCATGAACCGAGTGTTCAAACCCTATCTTGATGAGTTCGTCATCGTCTTCATTGACGATATCCTCATATACTCCAAGTCACCAGAAGCCCATGAGCAGCACTTGCGAACGGTTCTCCAAACACTACGTGATCACAAACTTTATGCCAAGTTAAAGAAATGCGAATTCTAGATCATTAGTGTATACTTCCTCGGTCACGTCATTAACAAAGATGGCATCTTGGTTGACCCCCAAAAAGTTGCAGCAATCGTGGATTGGCCACGACCTACTAATGTGTCAATAATTTGAAGTTTCTTGGGTCTAGCTGGCTATTACTGATGTTTCGTGCAACATTTCTCAAAGATAGCATCACCTTTGACCCAACTAACTCAGAAGAACACACCCTTTTTAGGGGTGAGCAGCGGATATACCGATCCGCCAAAACCGACCGAACCGATCCAATCCGCCGCATTTTGGACGGATGCGTGACGACGAGCGGACAGTTGCGGATTGCTTTTCTCCAATCCGCCAATTTGGCGGACGGATGGTGGATTTGAGATTCCTTTGGCCGCAACCGAACCGCTAAACCGCGAGCACCCCTATTAATTTATAAGACTTTGTATTTTCAATTTGTTTAAATATTTTGTTTGTGTTTTCAATTGAAAAAGAGTTTAAATATTTTGTTAAAAAAAAGTTTTCAACTTGAATATATTTTTTGAATTGAAAAAAATAAACATATTATTTATCTATCTTTTTTAGTTTTTAAATCTAACTCTAAAATTAAAAATAATAAATAGAAAATATGATATATGCTGGTTGGTTTTTGTTTTCAAAACATATATAGATGTAACAATACAGAGACATACAATCTCTACTATTGCTCTGTTCATGGTTTTGGTGGTTTGAATTATTTTTATATTTTAAGAATCACAAATTGTAATACTTTATGTGGATGAATCACGCTGTGATTGTAATATGTGGATGAGGCATATAGTGATTGTGATATTCTAAAGTTTCAAACTTTCTTTCTTTGGATGAGGTATACAGTGATTGTAATACTTTTTCAAGTCATTGACTGTAATACTTTCTTCTTTTCTTTTCTTTTTTTGAGGAAGTGCACAAGTTGAATTATGTTGAAAATTTATAAAATTTTAAACCGCCAAACCGATTCGCATCCATCCGCCAAATCGCCAAACCGCTCAATCCACATCTGCCGGATTGGCGGACGAATGTGGATTCATTTTCTCCAATCCGCCAATTTGGCGGACGGATGGCGGATTGGAGGTTCCGTGGTCGCAACCGACCCTCGCCCACCCCTACTCTGAATGGACTGATAAACAGGAGCGTTGCTTCCAAGAATTAAAAAGTCGATTTCTGTCAGCTCCTATACTAGCACTCCCTACAGGAGTAGATGGGTTCGTAATTTATAGTGATGCCTCATACAATGGTTTGGATTGTATTCTTATGCAAAACGGAAAAGTCATTACTTATGCTTCGCGACAACTAAAGACTCACGAGAAGAACTACCCAACTCATGATCTAGAATTGGTTGCGTGATCTTCGCCCTCAAGATCTGGCGTCATTATCTCTATGGTGCAACCTGCGAGATTTACACTAATCACAAGAGTCTCAAATATCTATTTATACAAAAGGAATTGAATATGAGGCAATGACGATGGCTAGAATTTATGAAAGATTATGATGTAGAGATCCTTCATTATCCAGGCAAAGCTAACGTGGTAACAGACGCACTGAGCCAAAAGATGACCAAAAGTTTGGCGTGTACTCTCGTTTCCCGCAAGATCAATGGACTACTCGCCAATATAATCGTGGAACCCGCATTGATTGAAAAAATTAAAGCGCACCAATGTGAAGATAAACTTTTGAACAGAAAATACGAGGAACAAAGGAGTTGGCCTGATCCTGATTTCACTATAAACAATGGGATACTAAAATTTCAGAATCAAATTTGTGTACCTGACATTCTGAAACTCAAGAAGAAGATATTGGTGGAAGCTCATAGCTCGAGATTTACAGTCCACCCTGGCAACACAAAGATGTACCATGATCTAAAGGAACACTACTGGTGGACAGGAATGAAAAGAGACATAGCAAGCCATGTCTCCAAATGTCTGCATTGTCAGCGTGTTAAAGCAAAACATCAGAGATCTGCAGGAATGTTGCAACCACTCCATATTCCTGAATGGAAATGGAAGCACATTATTATGGACTTCGTGGTCGGGCTACCTCAGTCATTCTCAAAAAAAGATGCAATATGGGTTATAGTAGACCGATTGACGAAGTCGGCGCATTTTCTGCCAATCAAAATCATGTACTCCTTTAATAAGTTTGCCATCTTATACATCAAGGAAATTATTCGTTTGCATGGCACCCCGGTTTTAATCGTGTCTGACCGAGACCCCCACTTTGTATCTCACTTCTGGAACAAATTGCAAAAAGTTTTGGGAACCACATTGAAATTTAGCACTGCTTATCACCCACAAACTAATAGGCAATCCGAAAGAACAATCCAGACGTTGGAAGACATGTTATGTGTATGTATGTTGGACATCAAAGGTAACTGGGATAAGCACCTACTTTTAGTGGAATTCGCTTATAACAACAGCTACCAAGCAAGCATTGGAATGGCACCATACGAAGCTTTGTATGGAAGGAGATGTTGACCACCTCTGTGTTGGACGGAAGTCGGGGACAGGAAACTGTTAGTGTGATAACCCTCACCACTATTTACTGATAATACCACTAATTAGTGCTAATCTATGATTAAGCATGTTAAGTGATTGATTGACTGAAATTCTGACTGATTGATTGAAGTGTATTAGTTTAAACGCATTTCTATCTGTTTGATTATTAATTGATCTGTTCGTGTTTTATGTTTTAAACTGCAAATTGAAGGCCTTATCGGCGGCCGAATCTGAAACTGATTAGTGTTTTGTGTTAATTAGAATTAATGTGATTTTATGGTAAATTTAGTTGAAATTTGATTTGGTATGATTAAATTGGATTAAATAAGCTAAATCACATTAGTTGCTTTAATTACCCTTGGAGCCTTTGATGCATCATTCTTGTTCATTCCTGGAGTCAAAACCGACTAGAGAGAAAGAGAGATAGGAGAAAATAGAGTTCTTCACGATTTGCTTGGAACATTAGAAGAATTGAAGAGTAGATTGCATAATTGAGCTTCTAGACTTGAATTGAAGACCTAAGGTAGGAGAATCATCTTCTTGAACTTGAATTCTAGTTGTATCTTGCATGGTCCATGAGTCATTAGTGATCTAAGTCTAGAATTGGTTCAAAATGTTGAATTAAAGCTTAAATCATGCATGCATGAGCATGTTCTAGCATTTTGAGGTTATTTTCATGGAAATTGCTACATGCATGTCCATATCTTGATTATAGTCCATGAATTCAGCATGTTTTTGGAAGGATTGACTCATTTGTTCTTGTATTAGAAGCTTTAAAGTTGATTGATTCATGCATGTTGCATGTACATCATGTTCTTGAAGTTTTGTTTGAAAATGGGTTCAATTGAGTTACCTTTGAGCTTTGATTTTGCAAATTGATCTTTGAAACATGTCATATTATGAGTTTTAAAGTGTTTTTCAGAAAATTAGCCCAAAAGGATCGAATTTGATGCTTTAAATGTTGAATTTCATGCTTGGAGACAAATCTGGAAATTCCAGATTTTGGATCCACGCTCGAGCGGGGAACTCCACCATCGAGCGTACACTCTGAGTTCATGCAGTCCGCTCGAGTAGGGAAAGTAACGCTCGAGCGTGAAATGCGTGTATCCAGTACTTTGTATGTGTTTACAGTCCGCTCGAGCAAGGGAATGCACGCTCGAGCGAGGGTCGAGCGCCCGTCGAGCGCCCGTCGAGCGTGAATTTCATGCATCCAGTAATTTTGCAGTACGCTCAAGCGAGGAAAGTCACGCTCGAGCGTAGCTCTTTTGTCTGCATGTCCGCTCGAGCGGAGAAAGCCACGCTCGAGCGGGAACCCTGTTTCAGCAAAAATTTGAAAAATGTTTTTAAGTGCATCTTTGCATCCTCATTCCATCCTAGGCATTCCTAAGCCTAGTTTAAAGCATCTTAATGAGGATAATGTTATAGAACCACACCGAGTCAAGATAAGGACTAAGTTATTGTTTCCCAAACGTGTAACTTAGTGTGTGTTCATTCTGTAACTGTAGGGTTGGCATCCGAGGACGCTCTAGCCTATCTGTAGCCCAATGCTTTGTGAGTAACAATGTTGTAAAGATATATTCAATCATGAATATTTTCTGAATGATCAACTGTACTGCTTTCTGAAATTATATTTCTTACTGAATGAATGTTTGTCTTATTTGCGAAATGTATTCGTGGCATCCATAGCATTTTACTGTTACTGCTACTGTTACAGAGATCTCTGTCAGTTCCCATGTTTGGAACCACTACTGTTTACTGATATGATGGCCATCAATTGACTGTTCAGTCGGATAAGACCTACTGTACTGTTTGCTATTGGATGTACCACTTATGACTACTATGATCGAATAACTGATATACTGTTCAAATGACTGTTTTAAATACGGAAAGGACATTCATTCCTAACCTCTTTACGCATATGTTATTCACTAGGCTCTAGCTCACTGTTTATATATATATGTATGTGCCCAGGCACCGGATCGGAGCTAGGAGCGTTGGGTTAAACTCCCTTTTTGTCAAGCCAACCAACGTGCCTCCCTGCGAGGTTTCAAGTGCTGCCAAGCCAAGGCTGCTTTGGGGTGTTTTAGATTCCCCCTCTCTGTTTCTGTTTGTATCGACTGTATAGACTGTTACTGTACTGTTATGTTAGGGATTTGGTTCCTAACCTGAATGCCTATATATGATGTATGTACATACTGCTTTTGTTCCGAATGTGATTATGTTATGAAAAGTCTTTTTGCATACAGACTGTCACAGCTCATTGGACATCTTTTACTACTGTTTTGGCTTCCACCAGCCCCTGTACTCTGTATTACTGTTATTACTGTTAAGCAGGCCTTCGGTAATCACGGATTACTAGCTGGTTACGGTGCTAAACCCATAGGGGGGGTTTGGGTCGTGACAGAGTGGTATTAGAGCGAAGTTCAAACCACGAGTTATACCATACACACGTGTCCAAATGAGCTATAGGATGTCCTAGAAAAGTGATTAGGGCATTGCATGAGCATGAAAAGTGTGTGTGGCCATGACATGAATATATGTGCTAATGTGTTAATATGTTAAGTATGCAACTGCCTATGTTTATAATTGCCATAATTGCCTATAGTGAAATGGACAATGCAAGAACTACCGATGAAACAGAATCATCTGCCAGAATGGCAAGGCTAGAAAGAACAGTTGAACTGCTAACTGAGGCCTTAAGGCAACAACAGAACCAACAGCCCCTACCACCTCCGGTATAGCCGGAAGCGAATGTGAATGATGACATAATTGCTCTAACACAGAAGTTCAGCAAAATGAAACCACCGTCATTTCAAGGAGGCCTTGAACCACTAAAGGCCGAAGCCTGGGTTCTTGAAACAGAGAAATTGTTTGAAGTCTTTCCGTGTTCTGAAGCACACAAAGTGCTACTAGCTATCTTCACCTTACAAGAAGAGGCCAGAAGGTGGTGGATGCTGGTCCGCGAAACCAATACTGCCATGGATTGGGCTCAGTTTAACGGACCCTTCTTTGAGAAATACTTCCCACAGTGTGTCAGGGACCGAAAAGTGACTGAGTTTGAACAACTGAAACAAGACACCATGTCCGTAGCTGAGTACGAATCGAAATTCACTGAACTCGCCAGATATGCACCACACATGGTGGATACCGATTACAAAAAGGCTAGAAAGTTTGAAGGCGGCCTTAATGTTGAAATCCTTGACAGAATAAATGTTCTGAAGTTACTGAAATATGTGGATGTTCTTGACCGAGCAATAATGGCTGAGTCAAACATCGAGGCATTAAAACAGACTGAAACACCAGCGACTGAATGGCGCGGTAAGAGACGGGGTTTTAAATTTAAGAAAGGCCGGAACAGCCCCTTGAACAAAAAGCAAAATACGGGGTCAACAACTAGTTCCAATCAGGGAAATAGTTCCATACCGCCCTGTTCTGAATGTGGTAAGAAACATAAAGGGATTTGTTATAAAATTTTAGGTGCTTGTTACAGGTGTGGCAAGGTGGGCTACATGGTCAAAGATTGCCCTTCTGCTCCTCAGGGCAATAGTAAAGCTGCAGCCAGCGCCGTAGCATCAACTGTTGCACCAAAACCTAATCCCAAAGCTACTGGAAAAGAGCCTATGAGGCAAGGCCGAGTATTCGCACTCGTACCGGGAGATGTACAGAATATCGAGACCGTTGTGTCAGGTATACTCTCAATCTATACTCAAAATGCTTATGTTCTGATTGATTCGAGGTCTACACATTCATATGTATCGCATGCTTTTTCACAAAAATTAAATAGACCACTAGAACCTATGAACTATCTGTTAGCTGTATCTTCACTTGTTGGAGGATCTATGACTTGTGCTTATATGTACCCTGCATGTGAAATTATTGTTGGGGATGTTCATTTGTATATTGATTTACTGCCTCTGAATATTGATCACTTTGATGTGATATTGGGAATGGACTGGTTAACAAAATATCATGCTACCATAGACTGTGTAACAAAACAAGTTGTTTTCCGTCCACCTGGACTGCCTGAATTTGTGTTTAACGAAGTTGGAGTAGTACCTCCCCCATATCTGATTTCATCCATGAAAGCTTTTAAACTGATTAAAAAGGGGTGTAAAGGGTATCTGTGTTGTGTATTGACTGTACCTACTGATGCTAAAACTGACGTGAACAATATTTCTATAGTTAGAGAATTCCCAGATGTTTTTCCAGATGAGTTTCCAGGGGATTTGATTGATAGGGAGATTGAGTTCACCATTGATGTGATTCCGGGTACACAGCTAGTGTCTAAAGCTCCTTACAGAATGGCACCTACCTGTAGACACCCCATTTTTTACCGACCTTAAGACTCAGACGTCACCAATTGAGCGCTCGGTGATGTTGCATGTTGTGCTCGTTCTGAAGTTGCGGAGTCTCGGCTGCGAGCCTTGCCTCCGGACTTCCGGACTCTTTTGTGCTTTGCCTCGGTTTGCGAACCAGGTTCCGTTTTCTCCGTTTTCTCTTCTCGAAGGGAGGGAGAGGTCTCATAGATCATCTCTCAGTGGCCGTAGGCTACGTTTCGTGGTCGTAGGCCATTTTTCCCGTTTGGAGCCCGGTTCCCGATTTTCGGAGCCGTCGGCCGTGTGCCTCAGTTCGGGACCGCTTAACTACCTCCGTTTGCTCCGGTTTTTGGTGCACACCTTACTTTCTCCCTTTTGAGGGACACTGTGGCTCGAGAGACCAACTTCGTGGTCAAACGCCACCTCCGGTGCTTAACAGTCAGTTTTTGGGGCCCTGAGCCACGCGTTTTGGCCCCCGAACCTTCGTTTTACATCGGTTTGAATTCATTTTTGGCGGGGACCTTATTTTCATTGTTAGGAAGGTCGTAGAAGGGTGGGAGGCCAGCAATTGTTCTGAAGACCAACTTTATTCCTTCATCGCTCTTCATCGCCCGTTTTCTTCACTAGAAAGCTGACTTTTTCCATCCCCGGGCCACTTTTTCTAACTTTCCTCCACACCATTGTGTTGTACACACCTGGGAGGCCACCAATATGGATAGGCCGGCCATCAACTCTTCCTGACCCTTTTGAACCCCTCTAAAAAGTTGGTTTTTCTCTCTCCTGGGTTACATTTCCTGATTTTTCTCCACATGGCTGTGTTGTACATACATGGAAGGCCACCTTTTTGGGGTGGCCGGCCACTAATTGAGACTGACCCTTTTGACCCTGGCCGGCCGGCCAGGGGAGGTGGCTGGCGGCCACCTGAACCTCCTGAACCTGGCCGACTATGATCCTCTCTCCTGGTTCCTTACAGCTGTGCCCTCTGTTTTCCCCCAGACCCCTGCCCGGGGATTTGCCCTTTTGGGGGGGACATTTGAATTTGATTTTCCCTCCCTTTCCTCCACTCTTCTCCTCTATAAACCAGCCCCCCAGCTCCATTTTGAAGGGTTGCATACAATTGTTTGGAGCCTTGCATACAACTCTCCATCCCTCTCTCCTTCAACCCTCAAAACCCTAAGCCTCTTGCACTATTTACCCTACAACCCATAGCACCACACCTCCACACTCCATTCTAGCCCTTTGAAGCTGATTTCCAGAGGTTGAGAGCTCACAAATTTGGTCCAAAAGTTGCTGAAGTTTGGTTCTAGAAGGGTGAGTCTCTTTTTTCCCTTTTCTAGTCTTTTCTTGCTCCATCTATAAGTCATATTTTCTTACATTTTTGGGCTCTGACCCGAACTGTAAATAGTCATATTTTAAGCTTCTCTCCATGTTTGATCAAGGACCTCTTATTGTTTGAGGTCTCCTACTACCTCTTGTCTCTCTATCCCTCTTTTAGGCCTATTTTTGCATGATATACTAGCCTTGTTTTTGAGCATTTCTGGGCTCCAAGCCAAACTGTAAAATGTCTTTTTTTGAGTTCCTCTTCAACTTTGTTGAAGGGATCTCCTCTTTTTGAGGCCATCTACTACCACTTGTCTCCTATCTCTCTTTGTAGGCCTATTTTTGCAGGATAGTTTAGCCCTACTTGTGCTTATTTTCGAGACTTGATATAAACTGTAAAGTGCCTTGTTTTTAGCCCCTCTTAAACTTTGTTGAAGGGCTCTCTACTATTTGGGGCCAGCTACTGTCCCTTGTCTCTAATCTCTCTTTTAGGGCCATTTTTGCATGATAGATTAGTCCTACTTGTGTTCATTTTTGAGAGTTGTCATAAACTGAAAAATATCTTGTTTTAATCTCATCTTCAAGTTTGTTTGAGGTCCCATTTTTTTTTGAGATCATATGCCTCCTTGTATGCTTGGTTGTTTCTTATTTTGAGCCCTACACCTAAGCTCTTGTTGCATGCTTTGTTTGGCCATCTAGCCACTGAAATCCAGTGGATTTTCAGTGGCTAACACACTATTTTGAGCCTCCAAATCAGAGGGGAATGACCCCCTCTCACCTTGACTTGTTTGATGGTCATTTTGGCCTTCCAAAGAGACCCCTCTTTACATGCTTTGAAGTCACATTTTAGGGTCAATTTGGTGAGTTTTGGAGCTATCATATTTGATTTCTAGAGTTTATTTTTCCATGCTAAGTGTCCTTGATGCATGTGCTTAATAATCCCTTTGTATGCCCTCTAAAGGAACCCATCATTTGTGTATGTGTTGGCTGCATTTCCATGTTTATTTGGGCATATTTTGGCATGTTTTGTTCACTTATTTTGGCTGGTTTGGTGAGATTCCATATGCTTCATATACTTGCCATGTAAACCATGTTTGCTAGTCGAAATCGCATGCTATTTTAGTCCATCTTGCTAGCATCTTTTGGCCATGCTTTGAACTAGAATTATTCATGTTTTGGGACTGCCTCAGTTCTGTCTTTATGCTTCATGGTTAAATAATGCATGCTTTGTATAGCTATAGGCCAATGCATGTGCCTAGTCTTGTGTTTCGGGACCATTCCATGCATTGGGTGCCATGTTTCCATGTTTCGGGGCCATTTTGCATCACATTTCAGTGCTGGAACTTGCATGTTCTGTATGCCATATTTTGTGCCTTGCCATGCCTTGTTAGAGTGGCATTTGTGCCTTAGGGTCGGTCCTCGGTTTGCGTGCATGCGTGCACGCATTTCGAGTGTCTCATTTTCATCTAATGGCCACTGATGTGAGGCTGAGGTCCACTCATGTTGGTGTAAGTCCATCATGCATTGTGTATGCCATTTTATTTCATAGCATTGCGTATGCTAGGTTGCATGTTAGAGCATCGTGTATGTCGTGTTACATCGAGCATTGTGTATGCCATTTCATAGCATTGTGTATGCTAGGTTGTATATTAGTTGCATTCATGCATACCATGCATATTGCATTGTGTTTGGGATAGGAGTTAGCCCGAGCACGGGAAACGAGGGACGTTTCGTACTTTGAGTGACGTAACGTGTCTCAATTCCCAGCCGCCGACACTCCGGATTACCCATGATGGAGTTTAGACCTTATTGTGTTTATGTGTGCATTCATTTCATATTGAGTCGTGCAGTTCGACTCCTCGGCCATTATGCATCGATATGCGTGATTGGTGGCACGAGGATCGAGGACTACACTCCCTGAAGAGTAGTCAAGCATACATATGTAAAAATACATTGCCATGCCCCTTTCCTGCTCTCTGTTGCAGCAAATCAAAAATCAGCAATCTTTTAGGGCTTCGCGCAACATTCCGGGCTTAATTGTAAACGGAGGCTAATTGGGGCGTCGCAATGGATTTCTGCGCCAAGCAACCCGAGCATGCATCATTCATCATTTGGAACAGAGCCGAGGCGGTCCATGGATTTGCGTGCCATTTATTGTTTTCCTAGGTTAATTTGTTAATTAAATAGGATTTTGTACTTATTGGGATTGTATTATTTATTTGGGACTGTATATTATTTATTCGGACCCTCTGAGTGAGGGCACAACTGTAATAAGTGTGCGTGTGTGTGATGTATGTCTTTCAACCCCACGTCTTTCTCCCTTTTATTTACCAGCTTATGATGGTTAGATTAGGGCATGTTTCAATTAGCATACAGTATGATAGCATGATTGCATTCATTCATCTGTTTTGCATGCACCGGGCTCGGCGCATCATACTAACTGCATTGTATTTCAATTCCGAGTTGAATACTTGTTAGTTGTAGCATTTCACATGCCATCTTTAGAATAGCCGAGCCTACTATAGTTGCATTTTTGCATGTGTTGCATTAGGCATCTCTGTATAGTTAGGATCATGCATGGATTTCTAACATAGCTTTTGTTTTGGCTTGGAGTACTCGGTAAGTTTTTATGCTTTAGCATCCTTGCATGTGTGTGAGTGATTGCCATGATAGCATGCTTACCATGAGGCTATTTGCTTATGTGATATAACTACCTGAATGTCTGTAGGTGAAGGTTGGGTTATTTGGATTGAAATAATGCATCAACTGTGAGTTTTAAGCCCACTAGATAGTGGCAAAACCATGTTTTCTAAGCCCACTCGAGGGTGGCAAAATCTACATTTTAAGCCTACTTGCGAGTAGCAAACCATCTTTCAAAAACAAACATGAAATGTTTTATTCCAATTCAGGTGATCCAGTCTATACTTGTATGCTGTGCGCATCACATAGTAAATCTAGGCTAATAACCGGAATAAGAATGCATAATGTTTTCAAAACTGGATATCATGGTTAGTAGAGGCCGATCTTTGATCGGGCGAGCGGGGGTGCTCACGAAGTGACCTTCCCCAATCGTACCCAAGTTCCCGAGCCGAGGCAACTTTGGTGATGACGGACACGTGGCCTTAGGCAACAAGTCAGGGTTTCCTAAATTTCCCAAAAATAAAATATTTAGGTGGCGACTCTGTATCTGGCAAAACAGTCCATGTTTGGCACTTCTTTCAAAAAAATCTGTTTTCTCAAAACGATTTGCCGGATTTGGACTCTTTGGTTCAGATTAAGAACCGTGACAATTTGAGTCCGGAACTGTAGTGAGCCCAAAATGAACGGAACGGGACATCATCCCTCCCGGGGCGTTCGGGGACGTCTACACTACCGAACTGAAAGAATTGAAAATTTAGCTGCAGGAACTGTTAGATAAGAAGTTCATCAGGCCCAGTACTTAACCGTGGGGCGCTCCAGTTTTGCTTGTGAAAAAGAAAGACGACTCACTGAGACTCTGCATTGACTACTGTGAACTGAACAAAGTAACAGTGAAAAATAAATATCCATTGCCTCGTATTGATGATTTATTTGACCAGTTACAGGGTGCCCAGGTTTTCTCTAAAATTGACCTTAGATTTGGATATCATCAGTTGAAAGTCAAATCAGAGGACATTGAAAAGACTGCCTTTCGAACGAGGTATGGACATTACGAATTCCTTGTTATGCCCTTCGGAGTTACTAATGCACCTGCTGCATTTATGGACCTTATGAATAGAATTTTCAAACCATACCTTGATGAATTTGTAGTTGTTTTCATAGATGACATTTTAATTTATTCCAAAAGCACGGAAGAACATGAACATCATTTGAGAACTGCCCTACAGACCCTAAGAGAACAGAAACTGTATGCTAAACTGACAAAATATGAATTTTGGCTTGACAATGTTATGTTTTTGGGACATGTAATCAGTAAGGATGGAATTTCAGTTGATCCGCAGAAAATTGAAGCAGTAGTGAATTGGCCTAGACCGACAAATGTTACCGAGGTCCGAAGTTTTCTAGGCTTAGTCGGGTATTACAGAAGGTTTGTCAAGGACTTCTCCAAAATTGCCCTACCACTGACTCAATTGACTCAAAAGGGGATATCATTTGACTGGACCGATCAGAGAGAATTAGCCTTTCAAGAGTTAAAGACTCGACTTGTGACTGCACCGATTCTTACCCTACCCTCAGGTACGGATGGTTTTACCATATTTAGTGATGCTTCTTATAAGGGTTTGGGATGTGTTTTAATGCAGAATGGTAAAGTTATTGCGTATGCTTCCCGACAACTGAGACCGCATGAAAAGAACTACCCGACCCATGATTTGGAACTTGCTGCAGTAGTGTTTGCATTAAAAATCTGGTGTCACTACCTTTATGGGGCAACATGTAAGGTGTATACAGACCACAAGAGTTTGAAGTACTTCTTCATACAGAAAGAACTGAACATGAGGCAGCGGAGATGGTTAGAACTGATAAAGGATTATGATTTGCAAATTTTGTACCATCCGGAGAAAGCTAACACCGTTGCCGATGCATTGAGTCGGAAATCGATCGAAAATTTAGCCTGTTTGCTCACTGGACAGAAAGAATTGTTAGGTGACCTTGAAAAATTTGAAGTTGAGATTGCTTTGCGCGAACAAGGTGGAACCTTAGCCGCTATTTCTGCTCAACTGGCACTGATTGTGGAAATTAAAGAGAAACAGCAACAGGATGACTTTTTGCAAAAGATCATTGAAGAACGGGAATCTAGACCGAGGCCGGGTTTTAAATTTGAAAACAATGTACTGAAATTTCAAGGAAGGTTATGTGTACCGAATGATTCTGAATTGAAAAGAAGAATTCTGCAAGAGGGCCACAATTCGAAATTGTCTATCCGTCCAGGGAATACGAAAATGTACCAAGACTTGAAACTGAATTTCTGGTGGCTGGGAATGAAGAAAGAGATTGCTGACTTTGTATCGAAATGTCTTCATTGCCAACAAGTTAAAGCTGAACATCAACGACCCGCAGGCTTACTGCAACCCTTACCAATACTGGAGTGGAAATGGGAACATATTACTATGGATTTCATTGTTGGTTTACCTCACTCCAGTAAAGGTATGGACTCAATTTGGGTTATTGTTGATAGATTGACTAAATCTGCTCACTTCTTACCTGTCAAAACAATTTATAATACGAACAAATTGGCCATAATTTATATTGATGAGATTGTTAGATTGCATGGAGTGCCTGTGTCCATTGTTTTTGATAAGGACTCGAAGTTTACATCGAGATTCTGGCAAAGCCTACAGACTGCATTGGGTACTGAACTGAGACTGAGTAGTGCATACCATCCTCAGACAGATGGCCAGTCAGAAAGAACCATCCAAACTCTGGAGGATTTACTGAGAATGTGTGTCCTTGATTTTTAGGGAAATTGGGAAAGCCATTTACCGTTGGCTGAATTCGCCTACAACAACAGTTTTCATTCAAGCATTGGTATGGCGCCTTTCGAGGCTATGTATGGCAGGAAATGTCGATCTCCAATTTGCTGGGCAGAAGTTGGAGATGGGCCTTTGCTTGGGCCCGAGATTGTATATGAAACTACTGAAAAAGTGAAACTAATTCAACAGAGATTGAAAACCGCATAGAGCCGGTAGAAAAGTTATGCGGATGTCCGAAGGCGAGACAGAGAATATGAAGTAGGTGATCATGTTTTTGTTAAAGTGACACCGATGAAAGGCCAGACTCTTTTTGGAGTCAAGGGCAAGTTAGCGCCGAGATATGTCGGACCGTATGAGATTATTGAAAAGATTAATCCGGTGGCGTATCAAGTAGCGTTTCTTCCTGAAATAGAGCATATGCATAACGTGTTCCATATTTCAATGTTGAGGGATTACCTCCGGGATCCCTTCCATGTGATTGAGCCTACCCGTGTAGTGCTAAGTGATGACTACACATATGAAGAACGGCCTATTCAGATTGTAAACAGACGGATCAAGAAGTTAAGAAACAAAGAAATTCCGTTGGTGAAAGTTGATTGGCAAAACCATGGTGGCGTATATGCCACTTGGTAAAGGGAAGACGATATTATCAAGAGATATCCTGAACTGTTCCCTCTGGATCCGGTATTCTTCCAAAATGAAGGTAATTCGAGTTTGGAGGACCAAACTTTTTGTAAGAAGGGGAGACTGTGACAACCCTCACCACTATTTACTGATAATACCACTGATTAGTGCTAATCTATGATTAAGCATGTTAAGTGACTGATTGACTGAAATTTTAACTGATTGATTGAAGTGTATTAGTTTAAACGCATTTCTATCTGTTTGACTGTTAATTGATCTGTTCGTGTTTTATGTTTTAAACTACAAATTGAAGGCCTTATCGGCGGCCGAATCTGAAACTGATTAGTGTTTTGTGTTAATTAGAATTAATGTGATTTTATGGTAAATTTAGTTGAAATTTGATTTGGTATGATTAAATTGGATTAAATAAGCTAAATCACATTAGTTGCTTTAATTACCCTTTTGTCATTAGTGGGCCACTACCTACAACATTGTCTTGGAGCCTTTGATGCATCATTCTTGTTCATTCCTGGAGTCAAAACCGACTAGAAAGAAAGAGAGATAGGAGAAAATAGAGTTATTCACGATTTGCTTGGAACATTAGAAGAATTGAAGAGTAGATTGCATAATTGAGCTTCTAGACTTGAATTGAAGACCTAAGGTAGGAGAATCATCTTCTTGAACTTGAATTCTAGTTGTATCTTGCATGGTCCATAAGTCATTAGTGATCTAAGTCTAGAATTGGTTCAAAATGTTGAATTGAAGCTTAAATCATGCATGCATGAGCATGTTCTAGCATTTTGAGGTTGTTTTCATGGAAATTGCTACATGCATGTCCATATCTTGATTATAGTCCATGAATTCAGCATGTTTTTGGAAGGATTGACTCATTTGTTCTTGTATTAGAAGCTTTGAAGTTGATTGATTCATGCATGTTGCATGTACATCATGTTCTTGAAGTTTTGTTTGAAAATGGGTTCAATTGAGTTACCTTTGAGCTTTGATTTTGCAAATTGATCTTTGAAACATGTCATATTATGAGTTGTAAAGTGTTTTCCAGAAAATTAGCCCAAAAGGATCGAATTTGATGCTTTAAATGTTGAATTTCATGCTTGGAGACAAATCTGGAAATTCCAGATTTTGGATCCACGCTCGAGCGAGGAACTCCACCCTCGAGCGTACACTCTGAGTTCATGCAGTCCGCTCGAGCGGGGAAAGTAACGCTCGAGCGTGAAATGCGTGTATCCAGTACTTTGCATGTGTTTACAGTCCGCTCGAGCGAGGGAATGCACGCTTGATCGAGGACTTGTGTCTCACGCTCGAGCAAGGGTCGAGCGCCCGTCGAGCGTAAATTTCATGCATCCAGTAATTTTGCAGTACGCTCGAGCGAGGAAAGTCACGCTCGAGCGTAGCTCTTTTGTTTGCATGTTCGCTCGAGCGGAGAAAGCCACGCTCGAGCGGGAACCCTATTTCAGCAAAAATTTGAAAAGTGTTTTTAAGTGCATCTTTGCATCCTCATTCCATCCTAGGCATTCGGAAGCCTAGTTTAAAGCATCTTAATGAGGATAATGTTATAGAACCACACCGAGTCAAGATAAGGACTAAGTTATTGTTTCCCAAACGTGTAACTTAGTGTGTGTTCATTCTGTAATTGTAGGGTTGACATCCGAGGACGCTCTAGCCTATCTGTAGCCCAATGCTCTGTGAGTAACAATGTTGTAAAGGTATATTCAATCATGAATATTTTCTGAATGATCAACTGTACTGCTTTCTGAAATGATATTTCTTACTGAATGAATGTTTGTCCTATTTGCGAAATGTATTCGTGGCATCCATAGCATTTTACTGTTACTGTACTGTTACTGCTACTGTTACAGAGATCTCTGTCGGTTCCCATGTTTGGAACCACTACTGTTTATTAATATGATGGCCATTAACTGACTGTTTAGTCGGATAAGACCTACTGTACTGTTTGCTATTAGATGTACCACTTATGACTGCTATGATCGAATAACTGATATACTGTTCAAATGACTGTTTTAAATACGGAAAGGACATTCATTCCTAACCTCTTTACGCATATGTTATTCACTGGGCTCTAGCTCATTGTTTATATATATATGTAGGTGCTCAGGCACCGGATCGGAGCTAGGAGCGTTGGGTTAAACTCCCTTTTGTCAAGCCAACCAACGTGCCTCCCTGCGAGGTTCCAAGTGCTGCCAAGCCAAGGCTGCTTTGGGGTGTTTTAGATTCCCCCTCTCTGTTTCTGTTTGTATCGACTGTATAGACTGTTACTGTACTGTTATGTTAGGGATTTGGTTCCTAACCTGAATGCCTGTATATGATGTATGTACATACTGCTTTTGTTCCGAATGTGATTATGTTATGAAAAGTCTTTTTGCATACAGACTGTCAAAGCTCATTGGACATCTTTTACTACTGTTTTGGCTTCCGCCAGCCCCTGTACTCTATATTACTGTTATTACTGTTATGCAGGCCTTTGGTAATCAAGGATTACTAGCCGGTTACGGTGCTAAACCCATAGGGGCGGGTTTGGGTCGTGACAGTTAGGCCCCGAGATCATGCAAATCACAAGTGAGAAAATCTAACTCATCCAACAGCGAATTTGCACTGCACAGAGCCGCCAGAAAAGCTATGCAGATACACGGAGACAGGACTTAGAATTTCAAATAGGAGATCATGTGTTCCTTAAGATCTCACCAACAAGAGGAGTTATCCGATTTGGAAAGCGTGGAAAGTTAAACCCACATTACATTGGGCCATTCAAGATATCGGAAAAGATTGGTCCTGTAGCCTATCGCTGTCACGACCCGACCCCAGCGGCTTAGGGTTGGAATCACAACTTACTAACTTATTCTATTTGTAGCACATTAAACTACGCAAGCAGAAATAAAAATAATTAAATAGGGAATTACTCCATTTTACTATTTTAATAAGAGAAAATACATTTATAGGGCTTTTATTATTTTATTATTCAGTGACCGGCCCCGAGTAGAACAAAATGGAGCAAAAATATAAAACAAAAACAAAAAAAAAAAAAAAAAAAAAAGACAAAATAGTAGTTCAACATTGTAGACACCCCATTTTTGACCGACCTTAAGACTCAGACGTCATCGATTGAGCGCTCGGTGATGGTGCATGTTGTGCTCGTTCTGAGGTTTTGGAGTTTCGGCTGAGAGCCTTACCCCCGAACCTCGGGACCCTTTTGTGCTTTGCCTCAGTTTGCGAACCAGGTCTTGCTTTCTCTTCCCGGAGGGAGGGAGAGGTCTTGTAGACCATCTCTCAGTGGCCGTAGACTACTTTTCGTGGTCGTAGGCCACTGTTCCCGTTTGGAGACCAGTTTCCGGTTTTCGGAGCCGTCAGCCGCACGCCTCGGTTCGGGACCGCTTAACATTCTCCGTTTGGCACGGTTTTTGGCACACACCTTGTTTCCTCTGTCTAGAGGTACATTGTGGCCCGGGAGACCACCTTTGTGGTCACACGCCAGTTTCGATGCTTAACAGCCTGTTTTCGGGACACCCGGCTACGCGTTTTGACCCCGAACCCTCGTTTTGCATCCGTCTTGGTTCATTTTTGGCATGGACCTTGTTTTCATTGTTTGAAAGGTGGTACAAGGGTGGGAGACCACCTTTTCTCCCGCCAACCGGTTTTCTTATCAGGAAGCTGGTCTCCTTGGTTTTTGAGCCACATTTGCTGGTCTCCCACCATACCACTAGCTTGCATTCAATGTGGAGACCATCAAATGGGGCTGCCGACCACCTGAACCTTTTGAACTGGTCGGCCGACTAGGAGAAGTGGTCGGCCGACCACCTGAACTGGTCGGCCTGCCTCCCCCAGTCTTGTCTCTGTGAGTTGTTGCCAGCTGGAAGGCACAGACTGGATCCTCCATACACGTATGGAGGATCTTGAGCCTTGGTTTTTAGCTTCTTGAAGAAGATTTGGCCTTGTATCTCTATAAGAGAGGCCCTCCTCTTCCTTGGCACAGGTTCAGAGCTTTGTTTAAGGCAAAACATATATCTCCCTCTATATCTCTCTATATTTTGGCTCAAAGTGTATTGTTCTTAGCCCTTTGCACCACACCTCATAGCCTAATACCTCCACCATTGTTACTGAGCTCTTGGAGGGTCTTGAGAGGTCTCAAAGGTTGAGTTTTTGGTCCAGAAAGTTGCTGTCTTGCTGAGCTTCAAGGGTAACACACTTTTTTCCTCTTTTAAGCTTTACTTTGATCCATCTCTTAGCCTTATTTTCATGCATATTTGAGCTTTGTTGTCAACTGGAAAAAGTCTTTTTTTGAGGTGCTTTTGATGTTTGTTTAAGGTCATTTTGTTGTTGGGGGTCATCTACCCCCTTGCATGCTTCATTTTGCCTTGTTTTGAACCATGCCCTAAGGCCTTTGTGTTGACCTTTACTTGGCCTTTTAACCACTAAAATCCAGAGGATTTTTAGTGGTTAACATGTATTTTTGAGAGCCAAAATCAGAGAGGGGTGACCCTCTCTCTCCTTGTCTTGTCTACTAGTATTTTTGGCCTTACAAAGGAGCCTTTATTTTCATGCCTCCAAGCCTTGTTTCAGGCCCTTTTCAGTGACTTTTAGGGCCTGCCTAGGCTCTGTCCAGAGTTGGTTTTGTCACATTGGGTGTGTCTCTTGCATGTGTAGAATAACCCCTCTTATAGCCTATCAAAGGAGCATGTCATTCTTGCATGCATTGATCATATTTCAGTGGGTTTTTGGGCTTTATTTGGCATGTCATGTCTCTAAATTTTTCTGGTTTAGTGGCCTCTTGAATGCTTCATATGCTTGTAGTGTAATCCATGTTCACTAGCTCACATTGCATGTTGTTTTGGCCCTTGATTCTAGCATATTTTGGCCATATTCTAAACTGATTTTATTCATGATTTGGGCTTCCTTAGCTTGTTTTGAGGTCCCATGGTCGAATGATGCTTTCCATGCATGCTTGTAGTGTAATACCCTTGCCTAGCTTCGAGTTTTGAAGCCTCTTGCATGCTTAACTTGAGTTGTTTTCATGTTTTGGCATCATTGAACATGTTATTTCAGAGCTTATACTTGTGCATATTCCCATGTTTTCCACTCTTTAAATGCGTTTGAGAGTTGTGCTTGTATGCCTTATTTTTGGGCTATTGCATGAGCTTCATTTTTGTGCATTGCAAGCCATCATTTTAGTCCACTTTGCCACTATTTTGGGTCTGCATAGGGACTTTTTGGGGTTGGTTTGGTCATTTGGGCATCGCTTTGCATACCTCTAGTGTAATGCACTTCACTAGTTTCGGTAATTGTGCCATCCAACATGCATCGGGTGAGTTGTTTGCATGATTCGGGACCATCTTGTATGTCATTTCAGAGCTGGAACATGTGTCATTATATGCCATATTTCATCCTTGTCATGCTTTGGTAGAGTTGCACTTTGTTCCTTGGGTTTGGTCCCTTGCATTTGTGCATGTTTGCATGTACCTTGTTGCCTCATTTTCATCATATTGGCCACTGATTTGGGTGTGGCCGAGGCCCATCCATCTTGGTTTAAGTCCATCTTGCATTGTGTATGCCCTATAGTCCATGTTATCGCATGTTTGATCATTGCATTGCGTATGCCTCGTTCATAACATTGCGTATGTTAGTGCATTGTATATGCATGCCATATAATCCATGTGCATTGAGTATGCCATTGATTAGTTCATAGCATTGTGTATGCCATTTGCATGCTTGCATGTCATTCGATGCATCTTCGCATCACTTAGTTGCATTGCATTTAGATCGCATGCTAGAGTTGCATTTGTCCATACATTGTTTGTTGCATTGTGTTTGGAGTAGGGTTTAGTCCAAACACGGGAAACGAGGGACGTTTCGTACTCAAAGTGACGAAACGTGCCTCGATTCTTGGTCACCGACACTCTTGACTATCCATGATAGAGTTGTTGGCTTTAGGTGTTTACATGTGCATTCATTTCACATTGAGTCGTGCAATTCGACTCCTCGGCCATCATGCATCGGGATGCGTGATTGATGGCACGAGGATCGAGGACTACACTCCCTAGAGCTTATGCAATGACGGGGAGAGTGGTCGGGCACACATATGTTGAAAATACTTTGCCTTCTCTCTCTCTTGCCTTTGTTGCAGAAAATGCAGAAACCAGGAGAAGAAACTGGTCGGCCGACCAGTTTTCTGGCAGGCCGACCACCTTTTCTGGTTTTCACCACCAAGGGTGGTTGGTAGGTGGTCTCCAATGCCTATAGCTGGTCGGTAGCCTTCCCCTAGATTCCCAGGGTGGAGTTTCATCTCCTTGGAGCTTTGTGCAAGTTTCTGAGTTCAATTGCAAACAAAGGCGAGTCGAGGCATCGCGATGGATTTCCCGACAAGGCGACTCGAGCATGCATGCATCCTTTATCATTCGGAACAAAGCTGAGGCAGTCCATTTCATGTAGCTTGCATGCTAGTTTATTTGCTTCCTTAGTTTAATTTGTTAATTAATTAATGTTGTGTAATATTTAGCTGTAATTCGTTATTCATTTTGGTTGTGTAATAACTAGTTTAATTAGCTTAGATTAGCTAGTTGGTTCTGTATTATTTATTCGGACCCTCCGCGAGAGGGCGAACTTTGTAATAAGTGTGCGTGTGTGTGATGCATGTCTTCCAACCCCACGTCTTTCTCCCTTTTATTTACCAGCTTATGATGGTTAGTTTTAGGGCATGTTTCAATTAGCATCTATATGTTCGCATGTTTGCATTCATTCATCTGTATTGCATGCACCGGGCTCGGCGCATCATGCTAACTGCATTGTATTTCAATTCCAAGTTGAATACATGTATCGATTGTTGCATCTCATATGCCATCTTAGAATAGCCGAGCCTATCTTAGTTGCATTCTTGCATGTGTTGCATTAGGCATCTCAGCATAGTTAGGATTCATGCATGTTTTCTAATTAGCTTCTTTCTTTGGCTCGGAGTACTCGGTAAGTGTTTATGCTTTAGCATCCTTGCATGCGTGTGAGTGACTGCCATGATAGCATGCTTACCATGAGGCTATGTGCTTATGTGATATAACTGCCTGAATGCCTGTGGGTGAAGGTTGGGTTGCTTGAATTGGAATAATTCGTTGAAACCCGTGTTTTAGCCTACTTGCGAGTAGCAAACTTCAATCCATTTTCAAAACAAACGGATATGGGATGCTTTGTTCCAACTTAGGCAATCTAGTCTATACTTGTATGTTGTGTGCATCACATAATAATTCTAGGCTAATAAGCCGGAATAAGAGCACATGTGTTTTCAAAAACAAGATATCATGCTTAGTAGTGGCCGATCTTTGATCGGGCGAGCGGGGGTGCTCATGAAATGACCTTCCCCAATCGTACCCAAGTTCCTGAGCCGAGGCAACTTTGGTGATGACGGACACGTGGCCTTAGGCACGAGTCAGGGTTTCCTAAATTCCCCCAAAATAAAATATTTAGGTGGCGACTCTGTATTTGGCAAAGCAGTCCATGTTTGGCACTTCTTTCTAAAAATCAGTTTTTCAAAACGATTTGCCAGATTTGGACTCTTTGGTGATTTATCGATCTTACATTGCACTTTGCGAGATTAGATTCAGAACCGTAACATCGAGTCCGAATTGTAGTGAGCCCAATGAACAAAACGGGATTTTCCCGGGACGTTCGGAGACGTCTACAAACATCAATCCACGTACGAGTTCCATTTCGTGAGGTTATGGGTTTCCCTTACATCTCGTCACCTGAAATGGTAACAACTATAAGCACACAGAAGAGTGAGAAATATTATGCCAAGAGTACAGGGAATACAAAATAACCATAGATAGTTAGTTAAGCCAAAACATTTACAAAACTCAATTTGGTAAATAAATCATTTAAGTGGCAGAAACTGAAATACATAAATTATGAAAATAAATAACAATATAACCACGGTACAGAAGAGAATA
Organism: Camellia japonica; assembly: GCA_030407325.1. Classification (NCBI taxonomy): domain Eukaryota; kingdom Viridiplantae; phylum Streptophyta; class Magnoliopsida; order Ericales; family Theaceae; genus Camellia; species Camellia japonica. The sequence goes on along the minus strand of JAPPVO010000017.1, from coordinate 6,651,107 downwards.
GAACAGAGGTCACAGAAGTGACAATCAGAACAGAGGTCAATGGATCCATGACAAATAGAGGACCACAAAGTGGCCAAACAGAGGCCAATGGTATTTAAGTCCCCCAAGGCATGGGACTCCCGTGGTGGTACTTACAAAACATAATTGTTTATAAGATCATAGTTAAATATTCTTTAAAATTTAAACAAACATATCCATGGGTTTCATTTAAACAAATAGAGTTTAGAAATTAATCCACGTAACTGAAATATTTCTAAAACATAACTTGCATTAATATAACTTATAAAATATAACTTATATAAACTAAATTATGGTAAGTCAAAACATAAGTAAAATATATTATGGTAACTCAAGGTAAATATAATTCACCTTAATATTGACCCTTAGCCTTACTCCACTATCACAACCTTCCTACTATAAGTTTCTTACTTTCAGTACCTACGTGCCTCTCTCTCTCTCTTTCTCTCTCTCTTTTTCCTTTCTTTTTTTCCTTCCACAGATTTGAGCAACTCCTCCCTAATAGGGAGGTAAGACCACTATCTGGCCAACATGTGGCCGATCTTGAATCCTCCTTTGGATTGCTTCATAACTCACCTGGATTTGCTCATTATAACCGTAGATTTATTCTTATCTTAGTAAATGTTTATGGTAATTACACTTTTGCCCAATAACCATATAAATAAATTAATCCCTAATTAAATTTCACTTTATCGTATACCAACAGAAAATTAATTATTTATTTTGCTACCACGCCCACTATTATTATTATTTATTATTATTGTTATCAATATTATTATTTATTAACTCTTACTTTTATATTTATTTATCTACTATCTTTAACTTTAATTTGGCCCAACTAGTATTATAATTCTATATTTCTGTTAATTTTGCCCTAAATAATAATCTCTAATTAATCCCATATTTGATAACCCAATGCCAAATTAAATTCTGTATTTATTATTATTTATTTAATAATATATTATCACATACACTCACAATTATATATAACTATAAATATTTATGTGGTATTTAATTAAACGTTTAGGGTATCACATTTCTCCCCTTCTAAATAGAAGTTTGTCTCCAAACTTGACGTACCTTAATTTTCAAAGAGGTGTGGGTATTTGACTTGCATTTGACTTTCCGTTTCCCACGTAGCTTCTTCGATACGATGATTTCGCCATAAGACCTTCACCAGTGGTATGGTCTTGTTTCAGAGAACTTGATCACGACGATCGAGAATCTGCACTAGTTTCTCTTCATAAGAGAGATCTTCTTGAACTTTCAGATCCTCGTAATCAACAACGTGTTTTGGATCTCGAAGGTACCGTCGAAGCATTGAAACGTGAAACACATTGTGGGCATTGGATAGTTTAGGTGGTAGTGCAAGGCGATAGGCTACAGAACCAATCTTTTCCAGTATCTCGAATGGCCCGATGTAACGTGGGTTTAGGTTTCCTCACTTTCCAAATTGGATCACTCCTCTTGTTGGTGAGATCTTGAAGAACACATGATCTCCTACTTGAAATTCCAAGTCTCGTCTCCGAGTATCTGCATAACTTTTCTGGCGGCTCTAAGCAGTGCGAATTCGTTGTTGGATGAGTTGGATTTTCTCACTGGTGACTTGCACGATCTCGGGGCCTAACAATTTTCTGTCCCCGACTTCCGTCCAACATAGAGGTGATCGACATCTCCTTCCATATAGAGCTTCGTACGGTGCCATTCCAATGCTTACTTGGTAGCTATTGTTATAGGCGAATTCCACTAAAGGTAGGTGCTCATCTCAGTTACCTTTGAGGTTCAATACGCACACATGTAACATGTCTTCTAATGTCTGGATTGTTCTTTCAGATTGCCAATCCATTTGTAAATGATAAGTAGTGCTAAATTTCAGTTTGGTTCCCAAAGCTTACTGTAATTTGTTCCAGAAATGAGACACGAAGCGGGGGTCTCGGTCAGACACGATCGAAACTGGGATACCATGCAAACGAATAATTTCCTTGATGTATAAAGTGGCAAACTTATTAAGGGAGTACATGATTTTGATTGGTATAAAATGCGCTGACTTCGTCAATCGGTCTACTATAACCCATATTGCATCATTCTTCGAAAATGACTGTGGTAGCCCGACCACAAAGTCCATAGTAATGTGTTCCCATTTCCATTCAGGAATAGGGAGTGGTTGCAGCAGTCCTGTAGATCTCTGATGTTCTGCTTTAACACGCTGACAATGCAGACATTTGGAGACATGGCTTACTATGTCTCTTTTCATTCTTGTCCACCAGTAGTGTTCCTTCAGATCATGGTACATCTTTGTGTTGCCAGGGTGGACTGCAAATCTCAAGTTATGAGCTTCCTCCAGTATCTTCTTCTTAAGTTCCGGGATGTCAGGTATGCAAATTCGATTTCAAAATTTCAATATCCCATTGCTTATAGTAAAATCAGGGTCAGATGTAATTCTTTGCTGCTCGTACTTTTTCTTCAAAAGGTTATCTTCACATTGGCGTGCTCTAATTTCGTAAATCAAGATAGGTTCCACGATTATGTTGGTGAGCAGTCCATTGATCTTGTGGGAAACAAGAGTACATGCCAAACTTTTAGTCGTCTTTCGGCTCAGTGCGTCTGCCACCACGTTAGCTTTGCCTGGATGGTGATGGATCTCTACATCATAGTCTTTCATAAATTCTAGCCACCGCCGTTGCCTCATATTCAGTTCCTTCTGTGTGAACAGATATTTAAGACTCTTGTGATCAGTGTATATCCTGTAGGTTGCATCGTAGAGATAATGACGCCAGATTTTGAGGGCAAAAATCATCGCAGCCAATTCCAAATCATGAGTCGGGTAGTTTTTCTCGTGAGTCTTTAATTGTCGTGACGCATAAGCAATGACTTTCCTGTTTTGCATGAGAACGCAACCCAAACTATTGTATGAGGCATCACTATAGATTACGAACCCATCTGCTCCTGTAGGGAGTGCTAGTATAGAGCTTGACACAAGTCGACTTTTTAATTCTTGAAAGCAATGCTCCTGTTTATTAGTCCATTTAAAGGGTGTGTTCTTCTGAGTTAGCTGGGTCAAGAGTGATGCTATCTTTGAGAAATCTTGCACGAAGCATCGATAATAGCCAGCTAGACCCAAGAAACTTCGGATTTCTAACACATTAGTAGGTCGTGGCCAGTCCACGATTGCTGCAACCTTTTGGGGGTCAACCGAGATGCCATCTTTGTTAATGACATGGCCGAGAAAGTGTACACTAGTGATTTAGAATTCGCATTTCTTTAACTTGGCATAAAGTTTGTGATCACGTAGTGTTTGTAGAACTGCCCGCAAGTGCTGCTCTTGGGTCTCTGGTGACTTGGAGTATATGAGGATGTCGTTAATGAAGACGATGAAGAACTCGTCAAGATAGGGTTTGAACACTCGGTTCATGAGATCCATGAAGGCTGCTAGGGCATTTGTGACGCCAAAAGGCATGACAAGAAACTCATAGTGTCCGTAACGGGTTCTGAAGGCAGTCTTTTCGATGCTTTCCGTTTTGACTTTTAGCTGATGGTAGCCAGAACGCAAGTCAATTTTGGAGAATACTTTGGCGCCTTGAAGTTGATCGAACAAGTCATCGATTCGTGGTAGAGGGTACCGATTCTTGATGGTGACCTTGTTCAGCACCCGATAATCGATGCATAATCTCATTGTGCCATCATTTTTCTTCACGAACAATACTGGAGCTCCCTAGGGTGAGGTACTAGGTCGAATGAAACCTTTGTCTAGGAGTTCCTGGAGTTGAGTCTTCAGTTCTTTCAATTTTGTCGTCAACATGCGATAAGGAGCTTTTGATATTGGTTGTGTGCCAGGTTGGGTTTCAATGGTGAATTCGATTTCCCGATCAACCGGAATACCGGGTAGATCTTCAAGAAAAACATCCGGAAATTCTCGAACCACGGGGATTGCATCAACGGTGGAGGCCTCTTTTTGTGTATCGATTACATAACAAATATAACTACCACAACCCTTTCTTAGAAGTTGTTGGGCTGTCATGGAGGATATAATATAAGGAGGGTTAGAAACTCCAGTCCCATCAAAGACAAGTTCGGGTTGGTTTGGTAACCTGAGGAAGACCTTTTTGGCTTTATAATCGATAGAGGCGTGGTTGGCAGCCAGCCAATCCATACCTATGATCACATCAAAGTTTCCAATGCAGAGGGGAATCAAGTCTACATATAAGGTTTTGCCTTTTAAGAATATAGCACAAGATCTGTACACATCTGTACTACAAGCAGACTTACCAGAAGGGAAAGACACAGACAATATATTTCCTAATGATTCGAGTGTTGATGCCAACTTGGCAGCAAAGTGTGGTGCAACAAAAGAATGAGTTGACCCAGAGTCAATGAGGACATGAGCTAAATGACCACAGACAGAAAATGTACCTAACACAACGTTTTCAGTAACTTCTGATTTTCCAAGCACCAAGGCGAAAACCTGTCCTTGACGTTTTTGGTCCTTCCTCTCTCCTCTACATCCTGCGGGTTTCCTGACTGGGCCAGAGGGGTTGGCTGTAGGATTAGTCAGCTTTGGACAATCCCTCAGCAAGTGGCCAACTTGACTGCATTTAAAACATGCTCCCGTGTCTCGATGGCATTGTCCCTAATAAGCCTTCCCACAAGTGGGACAAATTGGAACAGTGCCACCTTGGGGGTTGGTAGGACCTTGATGGCCTGAACTGGTTATGCCCATATTCACCTTTTTAGGAGGCGCAACACCGGGTCTTCTGTTGTCTCTTTTCCAGAATCGCTTCTTGTGGCTTGGTTCCCCAGAACGCGAGGCTTTAATCTCCTTTTCTGCAATGTACGCCCGGTTTACTACTTCTACATAAGTTGGCAATTTCAAGACCTCAAGCCTGTCTTTAATTTCAGCATCCAATCCTGCTTCGAATTTTCTTGCTTTTCGAGTTTCGGTGGGGATGACGTATGTTACAAACCAAGCGAATTGTGTGAACTTGCTCTCGTATTTGGCCACCGTCATGGTTCCTTGCTTTAGATGTATGAATTCGGATGCCTTCTGTTCCTGCAATGAATCTAGGATGTATTTTTCATAGAATACTTCCAAGAATCTTGCCCAAGTCGTAATTTCTTCTTTGGCTAGAGTGAGAAGCCACCATTCCTGTGCATTGTCTTTGAAAGTGAAAGTGGCGAAAGTTACCTTTTGTCTTTCGGTGTAGAGTAGGGCGCGAAAAATCTTTTCTATGTCTTTCACCCAAGTGTCTGCTACCATTAGGTCTAGGTCGCCGGTAACTGTGGTAGGTTTCAGATCCTGAAACTGTTTTATGGTAACCGGCTCTTCTCGCCGTTCCGGCATCCCATTATTGATGTTAGTTTGCAAGGCTTGCAAAAAACTAATAACCACTTTTTCCATATTCTTTCCATCGATTCAGTGCCACTGGCTGATGACTCACTTCCATTACCATTATTGGCCATTCTACAAAGTTATAAACGAGGCATTATATTCACAACGCAGCATATATATAAGCATGTGTAGCGCAATCTATATTTATATAAAATGCCCACTTTACATTTTTTTACAATTCATATTACATCAGTCAGAATATGTTAGTGTCACATCCCTATGGTAAACAAAAATAAAAAGACAACAAAAAAGGATTAGAACACATCATGGTCAGCATACAAAAAGATTTTCTTCTACCCAAATCTAGAGTGGTGGGTCAAATGGGCCAAAAAACCATGGGAAATAGTGTTGCATAAAAAGCTCAAATTCCCACCCCAACTAGACTACACCAAAGCACATCCATGCTGTCTGGACTGTGAAAATGGGAGCAGACTGTATGTATCCCAAAAATGCTCGGTCGACAATCCAACCGGGTGTCTCAATATATGACAAGTCATTATTAAAGTCAACATTTTGAATATTAATTATCTCCAACGGGTTAGGGACTGTGGTGAAAATATAGTCCTCAGGGTACATGTTCCCCCTTCTGGCCACAAAATCTAGGGGTAGAGGGCCTATGATATAGTGCGGGCAGTCATGTCCCAGGGCAACGCCAAGGACACGAGTGGGTCCAAGAAAACGTCTGCGTGTATCGGCATGGCCTTGCCTCCACAGTAAATGTGGGACATCGGTAGGGTTAGCCTGGATATAAACTGGCCGACCTATCAACTGGGCAAGGCCTGGGTGCAGTCCTCTGATTATGTCCTCTGAATCTCCCCAACCCTCAGGTGAGGCGGGGGCGGGGTGCTCGGCTAAAATCTCGTCTAAATTAATGGCCTCGAGCTCATCCCAAAACACATCATCAAGATTAATCTCTGACATTCCTATATCACCAGAATAAACGTGAGATTTTACACAAAAGGACTAACGTTATGGATAAATATTTATTATTATTTTTTAATTTTATCTTATTTTATTTTATTTTATTATGTTTATTTAGCTATATAGTTTTATTTATAGATTTATTTATAACTTTTCGAACTTCTTGATCAAATTAAAATAGCTTCTTTTTTTTTTTTTAAACCGTTGCTCTGATACCACCTTTGTCACGACCCGACCCCAGGGGCTTAAGGTTGGAATCGCAACTTACTAACTTATTCTATTTGTAGCACATTAAATGGCGCAAGCAGAAATAAAAATAACTAAACAGGGAATTACTCAATTTTACTATTTTAATAAGAGAAAATACATTTATAGGGCTTTTATTATTTTATTATTCAGTGACCGGCCCCGAGTAGAACAAAATGGAGCAAAAATATAAAAAAAAAAACAAAAAAAGAAAAGAAAGACAAAATAGTAGTTCAACATCAATCCACGTGCGGGTTCCATTTCGTGAGGTTATGGGTTTCCCCTACATCTCGTCACCTGAAATGATAACAGCTATAAGCACACAACAGAGTGAGAAATATTATGCCAAGAGTACAGGGAATACAAAATAACCATAGATAGTTAGTTAAGCCAAAACATTTACAAAACTCAATTTGGTAAATAAATCATTTAAATGGCAGAAACTGAAATACATAAATTATGAAAATAAATAACCATAACCACGGTACAGAACAGAGCAGAACAGAGGTCACAGAAGTGACAATCAGAACAGAGGTCAACGGATCCATGACAAACAGAGGACCACAAAGTGGCCAAACAGAGACCAATGGTCATTTAAGTCCCCCAAGGCGTAGGACTCCCGTGGTGGTACTTACAAAACATAATTGTTTATAAGGTCATAGTCAAATATTCTTTAAAATTTAAACAAACATATCCATGGGTTTCATTTAAACAAATAGAGTTTAGAAATTAATCCACGTAACTGAAATATTTCTAAAACATAACTTGAATTAATATAACTTATAAAATATAACTTGTATAAAATAAATTATAGTAAGTCAAAACATACGTAAAATATATTATGGTAACTCAAGGTATAGTATAATTCACCTTAATATTGACCCTTAGCCCTACTCCACTATCACAACCTTCCTACTATAAGTTTCTTACTTTCAGTACCTACGTGCCTCTCTCTTTCTCTTTTTTCCTTTCTTTTTTTCCTTCCATAGATTTGAGCAACTCCTCCCTATAAATAGGGAGGTAAGACCACTATCCGACCAATACGTGGCCGATCTTGAATCCTCCTTTGGATTGCTTCATAACTCACCTGGATTTACTCATTATAACCGTAGATTTATTCTTATCTTAGTAAATGTTTATGGTAATTACACTTTTGCCCAATAACCACATAAATAAATTAATCCCTAATTAAATTTTACTTTATTGTATACCAACAAAAAATTAATTATTTATTTTGCTACCACACCCACTATTATTATTATTTATTATTATTATTGTTATCAATATTATTATTTATTAACTCTTACTTTTATATTTATTTATCTACTATCTTTAACTTTAATTTGGCCCAACTAGTATTATAATTCTATATTTCTGTTAATTTGGCCCCAAATAATAATCCCTAATTAATCCCATATTTGATAACCCAATGCCAAATTAGATTCTGTATTTATTATTATTTATTTAATAATATATTATCGCATACACTCACAATTATATATAACTATAAATATTTATGTGGTATTTAATTAAATGTTCAGGGTGTCACAATTGCCTTGCATTACCACCTGAACTATCCAATGTCCACAATGTGTTTCACGTTTCAATGTTTCGACGGTGTCTTCGAGATCCAGAACATGTTGCTGATTATGAGAGCCTAGAAGTTCAAGAGGATCTCTCTTATGAAGAGCAACCAGTGCAGATTCTCGATCGTCGTAATCAAGTTCTCCGAAACAAGACCATATCGTTGGTAAAAGTCTTATGGCGAAATCATCGTATCGAAGAAGCTACGTGGGAAACGAAAAGTCAAATGCGAGCTAAATACCCACACCTCTTCGAAAATTAAGGTACACCAAGTTTGGTGACAAACTTTTATTTAGGAGGGGAGAAATGTGACATCCTAAGTGTTTACTTAAATACCACATAAATATTTATAGCTATATATAAATATAATTATGGTTGTATGTGACAATATATTATTAAATAAATAAATAATAATAACAATAAATATAAAATAAATATATGGAATGAGAATAATAATAATAGTAGGAAATAGTAATAATAATAATAATAATAATAATAACAACTATACTAATATGATAAGGCCAAACAACAATTACTTGGCAATTAATTAAGTAGATTGTAATCTCTCCAAGAGAGAAGAATAGGCTCCACCTGTGTCATTTAGTCTTAGGGGGAGTGAGTCACCATGTTTAAGCATCATGAGCGTGTGTATATATAAGGGGGGGGGGGGCTGCGAAAAAAGTAAAGGAACGAGGGGAAAAGAAGAGAGAAAAATAAAGAGAGATAGAAAGGATGAAGGAAATAGTCTCGAGAAGCTAGCGTAAATAGGATGGAAATATAAGAATTAATATTAAGGTGAGTTATATTATACCTTAAGTTACCATAATATATCTTACGTATGTTTTGACTTACCATAATTTATTGTATATAAGTTATGTTTTATAAATTATATTACTATTTCAATTACATGAATTATTTTCTGAGCTCTATTTGTTTAAAATGGAACCCACGGATATGTTTGCTTAAATTTTAGAAAATATTTGACAATGACCTTATAAACAATTATGTTTTGTAAGTACTACCACGAGAGTCCCACACCTTGGGGGACTTAAATAACCATTGGCCTCTGTTTAGCTACTTTGTGGTCTTCTGTTTGTCATGGATCCATTGACCTATGTTCTAACTGTCACTTCTATAACCTTTGTTCTGTTTTGTTCTGTACCGTGGTTGTGGTTATTTATTTACATAATTTTCGTATTTCCGTTTCTGCCACTTTGAATAATTTGTTTATTCAAATTAAGTTATGTAAATGTTTTAGCTTAACTAACTATCTATGGTTATTTTGTATTCCCTATACTTTTGGCATAATATTTCTCACTCTACTGTGTGCTTATAGCTATTACCCTTTCAGGTGACGAGATGTAAGAAAGACCCGTAACTTCATGTAGTGGAACCTGAACAAGAATTGATGCTGATCCATTAAATTTTTTTTTTCCTTTTCTTCCTTTTATTTTATTTTTTTTACTGAGGGCTGGTCACTGCATAATAAAACATAAATAAATAAAAGCCTTATAGATGTATTTTCTCTTATTAAAATAGTAAAATGAAGTAAATTTTCTGTTAAATTTTTTTTTTTGCCTTCACCTACGCCATTTAATTTGCTACAAATAAATTAGTAAGATGCGATTCCAACCCTAAGCCTTGTGATTAGGTCGTGACATAATGAATTAAACCGAGAAAGAACCAACTGAAGGAATAAGAAGCCTTGTTAGCCACTTGAATGTGTATAATGATACAATAAGTATTGTGTTGTGTGCATTGTGATTGTAGGTCGTGAGTCGAGGATGGCACAACCATTTCAGGACGCTACGGTCAGTAACAACTTAGATGTATTTCCTGACTGATATGATATGCTCTGTTGAACGTTATATCCTGAAATAACTGAATGATTGTCTATTCTTCTGAAATGTAATGTGGTTTCTATATATTCACGTGGCCCTTACCCGGGGGTAACAATACCTTTGTTTATGTTCGTATGTTCATGTGGCCCTTATTCGAGGGTAATAATATCGAAGTCTATGATCATGTGGCCTTTCCTCGGGGGTAACAATACCGAAGTCTATGTTCATGTGGCCCTTGCTCGGGGGTAACAATACCGTAGCTTACATTCACGTGGCCCTCACCTAGGGGTAACAATACCATGGCTACATGTGCACAGAGATCTTCGACTGTACCAATTGGAACCACCGTACTGGTATGCTTGTACTGATATGACTGTCTACAAGTATTGGTATGACGGTTGACACGTATTGATGAGATAAGCTAGAAATACAAGTACTGATATGATTGTCTACAAGTATTGGTATGACGGGTGACACGTATTGATGAGATATGCTAGAAAGTTTTGATTTAAGAATCACTGATGGACTGAACTGTTTGAATTACTAATTTGGAACATCATTCATTACCCTTTTACCTTATTGTTATTCACTGGGCTTTAGCTCACTGTTTTTATGTATATGTATAGGTGAGCATTCTGGAGGACAGGTCTAGAAGGGGGTCTTTAGCCGAGCCACGTTTTGAGTGCCTCTGAGTTGGGACTAGGCCTGGAAAGCCGTTGGCAAGCTTTTGATTCTGATGTACACCTTTGACACGTGCATAAGTAATGCATAAGATGTTATGTTATAAGTTATGAATCGTCATGTGGTAAATTAACGTTTATATGTGTCCATATTTGTTCATATAGATGCACAGCTCATTGAAATATTGGTATTTTTGTATATTGCTTCTGCTATCCCCGATTATTTTTAATTACACAAGAAGGCCTTTGGTAATCTCGGATTACTGGCCGGTTACGACGCTAAACTTATAAGGGGCGGGTTTAGGTCGTGACACTAAGCTAGCCTAGCCACTGCCACAGGAGAGAGAGAGAGAGAGAAAGAGAGATGGAGTGTGGGAGTGGGCTGCCAGTGGCAGTGCTGTGTGTGGCAAATGGTAGTGCTATAGCACTGCTATAATAGCATTATAGCAGCCGAAAAGAGAGGAGAGAAGAGTGAGAGAGAAAAATGGAGTGTAAAGAAACCAACAGTCATATTTCAAATCAACAAACCAACGGTCATAATTCAAACCAACGGATACAATTTAAACGGTAATATGTATATATTTTTTTTTATAAATTTATTTTACTCTTTAAAATTACTATAAATATCCTTCATTTTTCAAAATAAATCTCACAACAAATAATTTTCTATCTCTCTCTCTCTCTTAAACTCTCTCAATCTCTCTTAAACTCTCAATCTCTCTCAATTCTCAATTAATTTTGAAGTGCCATCTCTAAGTGACAATTACAATTGTGCAACAAGAAACTTTTATCAGAATAAGCAAATTTCTATATCGCATTCACCAGTCGGTAATATTAATTAGATAAATTAAATTTATTAGCTACTCATTTTTTTTTATTAATTATTTGTGCACATATATTAATTATTATTTTTTAGTGATTATATTTGCACATTATTTAAATTAATTGTTAATTCTTATATGTTGTTTTACTTACATTACTATGGATCCTAATATGCCTAATGTTTATGTCGATGTTAATACATATACTACACAACATGAATCTATTGATTCTCCTTCTAATATCCCTCTTCCAACAGTTGGATCATCATCTAGGAGCAGAAGTAGTAGTGTTTGGGAACATTTTGAAAAATATCTATAAATAATCCTAATGATACAATTACATTTAAAGAAAAATGTAAATATTGTGCACATTTACTTAGTATTGCATCTGCAGGGAGTACTAGTCATCTAAAAAGACATGCTAACAAACATTTACAAAGTTAACAACCTGATATTCGAAGTGAAATGCAATTAGGGGCTTCATCAACTGGTAATTTGCAAACATTTTCATATGATGCTATTGTAGACGTCCCCGAACGCCCCGGGAGGGTTATGTCCCGTTCCGTTCATATTGGGGTCACTACAATTCAAGGACTCAAATGTCACGGTTCTTAATCTTGAACCAAAGAGTCCAAATCCGGCAAATCGATTTTGAAAACAGATTTTTTGAAAAGAAGTGCCAAACATGGACTGCTTTGCCAGATACAGAGTCGCCACCTAAATGTTTTTTTATGGGAAATTTAGGAAACCCTGACTCGGTGCCGAAGGCCACGTGTCCGTCATCACCAAAGTTGTCTCGGCTCGGGAACTTGGGTACGATTGGGGAAGGTCACTTCGTGAGCACCCCCGCTCGCCCGGTCAAAGACCGGCCTCTACTAACCATGATATCTTACTTTGAAAACATTGTGCGTTCTTATTCCGGTTATTAGCCTAGATTTACTATGTGATGCGCACAGCATACAAGTATAGACTGGATCACCTGAATTGGAACAAAACACTTCATGTTTGTTTGTTTGAAAAATGGTTTGATGGTGCTACCCGCAGGTAGGCTAAGACGTGAATTTGCCACCCTCGGGTGGGCTTAGAAAACATGATTTTGCCACTATCTAGTGGGCTTAAAACAAACATTTGATGAATTGTCCCAATTCAAGTAACCCAACCTCCACCCACAGGCATTCAGGCAGTTATATCACATAAGCACGTAGCCTCATGGTAAGCATGCTATTCATGGCAGTCACTCACACGCATGCAAGGATGCTAAAGCATAAAACTCACCGAGTACTCCAAGCCAAAACAGAAACCGATTAGAAATCATGCATGATCCTAAATATACAGAAATGCCTAATGCGACACATGCAAAGATGCAACTATAGCAGGCTCGGCTATTCTAAACATGGCATATGGAATGCTACAACTAACACGTATTCAATTTGGAATTGAAATACAAATGCAGTTTGTATGATGCGCCGAGCCCGGTGCGTGCAAAACAGATGAATGATGCAAACATGCTATCATACTGTATGCTAATTGAAATATGCCCTAATCTAACCATCATAAGCAGGTAAATAAAAGGGAAGAAAGATGTGAGGTTGGAAGACATACATCACACTCACCCACACTTATTACAATTATGCCCTCGCGCAGAGGGTCCAAATAAATATACAGTCCCGAATGAAAGAATAGTACAGTCTAAATAATACAGTCCAAATAATGTACAAATTCCTAATTGATTTACAAATTAACTAAGAAAATAATAAAACTGGCATGCAAGCCAGGGACTGCCTTGATTCTGCTACGGATGATGGAATGATGCATGTTTGGGCTGCTTTGCGCGGAAATCCACTGGAATGCCCCAATTAGCCTCTGTTTTGCAATGATTCTTGAAAAGCGCACCAAGCCTCGGAAGACCGCTGATTCTTGATATGCGGCAACGGAGAGCAGGAAAGGGGCATAGCAATGTATTTTCACAAATGTATGCATGTCTCGATCCTCGTACACCAATCACGCATCTCGATGCATGATGGCCGAGGAGCCGAATTGCACAACTCAATATAGAATGAATGCATATGAACACTACAACAAAACCTAACTCCATCATGGATAATCCGGAGTGTCGGTGACTTGGGAATTGAGACACGTTCCGTCACTCGGAGTACGGAACGTACCTCGTTTCCCGCACCCGGGCTAACTCCTATCCCGAACACGATGCAATATGCATGATATGTGTGAAATGCAACTAAGATACAATCTTAACATACATAATGTTATGGAATGGCATACACGCTACACGAGGTAATACACAACTGAGCATACACAATGCTATGGATGAAATGGCATACGCAATGCAGTAATGGGCTTATACCAACATGAGAGAGCCTCAGCCACACTCACATAGGAGGCCATCAGATGAAAATGAGACACCTCGAAATGCGTGCATGCAAACCGAGGACGGACCCTCAGGCACCAAAATGCCACTCTAATGAGACATGGCAAGGACATGGAATATGGTATGCAAACATGCAAAAATCAGTAGCAAAATGAGGGGCAAAACAGCCCCGAAACCCGGTAAAATGAAACCCGATGCATGGAATGACCCCGAAACATGGATTTTGGTGCATGAAATGGCCTATAGCTATACAATGCATACATAATTTGAACATGCAATGAAAATACAGAAGCAAGGAAGCCCCGAGAAAAGCATTTTTACAGTTCAAAGCATGGCCAAACAGTAAGCACAAGTAGGGCTAAGATGGCATGCAAAAATGGCTCCGCAAAGGAGGCAATGAAGCAAGTGGTAGATGCAAAGCCCAAACAGAAAAATACCCTTCTACAATACTGAAGAGGGACAAAAAATATGGCTATTTACAGTAGATGACAAGCCCCAAATCAGTATAAAAACATGCTCAAAATGCAATGCAAGATTAAGGCCATAAGGGGGCTATAACATGAAGTACACAAAAAATTCATCAAACAGCCAAAGACCCTTAATGAAACATGACAAGGGGGTTAAAATATGGCCACTCTCAGTTCTGATCATGGCCTAAAAACAGAAGCAAGATAAGCTAACAAAACATGCAAAAATGGGGACCAAAGAGGGGTATAATGGTAAGTGATACATGGAGGTCCCCAACAGTGTTGAGCCCTTCTTCAATGTTGAAGAGGGGCTCAAAATAGGCCTATTTACAGTTTACATCAGGCCCCAAAACAGATCACACACAAGCTAAAAAATATCATGCAAAATAATGGCATTCAAGAGGATAATGAAGCAAGTGCCAAAAAGAAGCTTCAAACTGCAATGAGCCCTTAATGAAACCTGGAATATAGCTCAAAAAAATGACATTTTTCAGTTTTGGTCGGAGCTCAAAACAGCAAGAAAATAGGCTAAGAAATGTTGCAAAAATGAGCTAAAAAAGAGGGAATTGGCACTCACCCTTGTAGACCAATCTTTGGTTGCTTCTTGGACCAAGTTGCAGCACCCTTAGCCTCTGAAAAACTCCCCAAGTTGCTGGAAATGGAGTAGTGGTGGTGGTGCTAGGTGGTGGTGTGAAAAAGGGGTAGAACTTGGAAGATTTTTGAAGGAAATGAGAGAGATGGAGGGAGATATGCATGCAAGGCTCAAAGTAATTTTTTTTTAACCCTAAAACCAGGTTTTTGCAGCTGGTTATGTAGACAAATGAGAGGGAGAAAAGGAGGGAAAAAGGGGAGGGAAATTGCATCAAGTTTCCCTCCAAAAAAGTTCCCTCCGGATACAGGTTTTGGAGGGAAAAACAATGCACAGCTGTAATGTACTCATCCTGAGGAAGCTGGCCGGCTAGGTAGTGGAGTTGCAGGTGGCCGGCCGGCCACCCCCCATGGCCGGCCGGCCAAGGGTCAAAATGGTCAAACTCAGTTTCTGGCCGGCCACCAGATATTGGTGTCCTCCCAGGTGTCCTCAACACAACCATGTGGTTCAAAATTGGCAACTGTAAGACAGGAGAGACAACAAGCCACTTTTAGGAGGGGTTCAAAAGGTTCAAGTTGAATTAATGGCCGGCCATATAATATTTGTGTCCTCCCATGTTCCCACAACACAAATATGGGGTTTGGGATTGAAGAAAGTGGCATTAGGGTGGTCAACATTGGCTTGGAAGTGAGAAAAACGGGCGTCGGAGGGCGACAGATGAATATAACTGGTTGCTGAAACAATTGCTGGCCTCCCACCCTTCTGTGACCTTCCTGGTGATAAAACAGAGGTACCTGCCAAAAATGAACGAAAACCGATGCAAAATAAACGTTTCGGGGCCGAAACGCGCAGTCCGAGGTCCCGAAAACTGACTGTTAAGCACCGAAAGTGGCGTTCGACCACGAAGTGGGTCTCTCAGACCTCAGTGTCCCTCGAAAGGGAGTAAATGAGATGCATGCCAAAAACCGGAGCAATCGGAGATAGTTAGGCGGTCCCGAACCGAGGCACACGGCCTGACGGCTCCGAAAACTGGGAACCGGGCTCCGAAATGGGTAAAATGGCCTACGGCCACGAAATGTAGCCCACGGCCACTGAGAGATGATCTGCTAGACCTCTCCCTCCCTTCAGGAAGAGAAACAGAGAAAACCGAGTCTGGTTCGCAAACCGAGGCAAGGCACAGAAGAGGGTTCGGAAGTCCGGAGGCAGGGCTCACGGCCGAGACTCTGAGACTTCTGGACGAGCACTCATCACCGAGCGCTCAATCGGTGACGTCTGAGTCTTAAGGTCGGTCAAAAATGGGGTGTCTACAGTTGCCTCTCTTTGACAGAACTCGGAAGTCACAAGTGACGGGGAGTGAATGTCAAAGCCCAGAGACGACCCATTTTTGACAAGGCCGAAGACTTAGACAATCATACAAGATGAACAGAGATATGCCCGCAAGCGTGCCCGCAGGCAAAGGGGGCAAAATGCAAAGCGATATGCACGGAGCCAGATGTAACTTAATGATCATGCAAATGCAGCAAGCTGTAATGAAGCAAGTATTCGCAAATAGATGCAACAGTTTTAAACAAGAATGCAAAGCAATAACTACATTTCATGCAGTTTAAGAATGCGGAGAATTATTCAATTCTCGTCGCGTCTCACACGGAGAAGATACGATACCTGTGCGATTCGTCTGGTCGCACCAGCCTCAAATGAACCGTACATACAATATCGCGCCTGCAAAAGAGAGAAATTGAACAAGCACAATATGCTAACAACATATATTCAATGTGATTCTGAAAGTTTGACACACGCAGTGCCGGCGAGTGAATGCATCGCAATGCGAGAAAGGAACGTGCGTGACAACGCATGCTCAAGCACAGAGGTATGGCAATATCAAGAAATGTGCATAATAATGCAAGTATGCTCATGAGAATGCAAGTTATGTGCATGATAGTGCAAAACGAGCATAAATCAAGGTGCCCGTTTGTTACGAAATAACGAGCAAGGAAACGCGCGTTTCGGCGAAGGCGACTCGATCGCGGCCTCCGGTTCACTTCCCGGAGAGGTTACAACACATTCAAAAAGGATACATTTTGATTTCGATGAATAATGATGAGACAAATGTCAGAACTTGAAGCTGAAGTCCCGGCGGAGCAATTTCGCGACAGAAAGTGCACTTTTCTTGAACTTTTTCAGGTCCCGGGAACTCCAATCTTCCTCAAAATTTGCAGAGAGCTAGGTGAGCATGTGGGGGATACCACCGGCCAGTTATTTTCCCAAGGGGAGGCCACCGGCCACTTTTCAAAAAGAGAATGGCCGGCCAGCCAGAAAAGGTGGCCGGCCGGCCACCTGCCCAAATCCGCGGGCAATTTTGTCTTTTCACCTCTTTTTCTTTATATTCTCTTGCTCAATCACTTTGAGCTCATAACCACAGCTGCGAAATCTTCTTCTCCACCTTTCCAAACCATTTTCCTCTTCAGATCTGAGCTCTATACGCGTTTTCCAACGCCCCACGCAAGTTGTTTTCGCGAAAACATTCAGTTTCAAGCACTTTGGACCGATTAAATTTTGATTTCGGGGCTTCTCATTAATTGATTGTGAACGCACGGCACACATTAGTTAAAAAACTTGAACACACGGCTCAAACACTGATTTGTCGAACACACAGCCCGAATTTGAAGGTGAACATACAGCACACACTGACTAAGAGTAGAACACGCAGCCCAAACTCTGATTTTCTGAACACGCAGCCCAAATTTGAAGGTGAACACACAGCACACACTGACTGAGTTTTGAACACACAGCCCAAACCTTAATTTTCTGAACACGCAGCCCACACTGATTGAGTTTTTGAACACACAGCCCAAACATTAATTTTCTGAACACGCAGCCCAAGTTGAAGGTGAACACACAGCCCACACTGATTGAGTTTTGAACACACAGCCCAAACATTAATTTTCTGAACACGCAACCCAAATTTGAAGGTGAACACACAGCACACACTGATTGAGTTTTGAACACACAGCCCAAACATTAATTTTCTGAACACGCAGCCCAAATTTGAAGGTGAACACACAGCACACACTGATTGAGTTTTGAACACACAGCCCAAACATTAATTTTCTGAACACGCAGCCCAAATTTGAAGGTGAACACATAGCACATACTGATTGAGTTTTGAACACACAGCCCAAACATTAATTTTCTGAACACGCAGCCCAAATTGAAGGTGAACACACAGCCCACACTGATTGAGTTTTTGAACACACAGCCCAAACATTAATTTTCTGAACACGCAGCCCAAATTTGAAGGTGAACACACAGCACACACTGATTGAGTTTTGAACACACAGCCCAAACATTAATTTTCTGAACACGCAGCCCAAATTTGAAGGTGAACACACAGCACACACTGATTGAGTTTTGAACACACAGCCCAAACATTAATTTTCTGAACACGCAGCCCAAATTTGAAGGTGAACACACAGCACACACTGATTGAGTTTCGAACACACAGCCCAAACATTAATTTTCTGAACACGCAGCCCAAATTTGAAGGTGAACACACAGCACACACTGATTGAGTTTTGAACACACAGCCCAAACATTAATTTTCTGAACACGCAACCCAAATTTGAAGGTGAACACACAGCACACACTGATTGAGTTTTGAACACACAGCCCAAACATTAATTTTCTGAACACGCAGCCCAAATTTGAAGGTGAACACACAGCACACACTGATTGAGTTTTGAACACACAGCCCAAACCTTGATTTTCTGAACACGCAGCCCAAATTTGAAGGTGAACACACAGCACACACTGATTGAGTTTTGAACACACAGCCCAAACTGATGGTGAACACACGGCACACACTGATTTAGATTTGAACACACAGCTCAAATTGATGGTGAACACACGGCACACACTGATTTAGAGTAGAACACGCAGCCCTAACATTTGAGATGAACACGCAGCTCGGATTGATGGTGAACACGCAGCACACACTGATTGAGAATAGAACACGCGGCCCTACTTTACTTCGCACACAGCTTATTCATTTCATTTGCACATAGCTTATTCATTTCATTTGCACACAGCTCATTTATTTCATTTGACACATGTATTCATTCTGAATGCAGGTTGGTTCTCGCACCGTGCGAGGATATGGCTCCACCACTGCTAGAGAGTGGTATGCTGAGCTCCCGGAGGCTGTCCGGGATTTAGTTGATTTGGCAGGGTTCGGGGCCTTCTGCATGGGGTTATTGCATTGTCCTGCCAGGAGGACACTGTTGGCAGCTTTGGTGGAGAGATGGTGGGACACCATCAATTCCTTCCATTTTTCCGCCATTGGGGATTTGACTATGACCGTGCTGGATTTTGCTGTACTGACCGGTCTGAACATAGGAGGTTGGCCCATTCCTTACGACGAGGACATGGGTGAATGGGAGGCCGCTTGGATACATTTGTTGGGGGCCCGCCCGCCTGTGGACAGAGCTTCAGGGAGAGTCCGATACACCTGGTTCTCTTCCCACTTTTAGTTGCACTTTGTCTGACGAATGCTGGGATTGGCTCAACGAAGAAGCACAGGTTGGGCCAAGTTTGACATCGGAGGCTTCAACCAGCTCTGGAAGGGGGCGTAGGGATACCTGACTTGACTATGCCCCGGATTTATTGCTTTACTAGTACTTTCAAGTTTTCGTTATGAGTGTAATAAAAAGCAACTTCAATTGTATGCAAGAGCAAGAGAACTCTGTTTTGAAATCAACGAAATTGAAGGTTGTGGTATTGAAAATTTTCCGCTTTGGTCCAAAAATGGTCTTAGTTGTGAAAAGATTAATTTGAACAAAGTCAACTTTTATTAAAACTTTTCAAAACTATTTTCGATGTGGATCAGAACTGGACACGCCTGAGATTTGTCACTGAGATGCACAACCCCGGATCCTAGCAACTGGAAAGTTGCCCCTAGTTTGAATGGTACCGCAGCATTTTATTGCAACGGAAAGTTGCCCCTAGTCTGAATAGCACTGTACCGGAGATCACGATAAATGCTGATGAATAGAGATGACTGAGATGATCAAATGGACAAAGTTGATCGGGGAAAAGATTATGGATGAACTTCAGAATGAAGTTGCCTACGTATCCCAAAGATGGGAATCAAGCCTTACGTAGTTCAGGCTTAGGTTCGCTCGGGTATTTTCACTCTCCTTTTGCGCTCTAACTTTTGCCAAGGCCGCCCTTTGCGGGTTTTCAACCTTGCGAGCTCAGTTTTTATAATTTCAAATTTTCTGTGCTCTGAGTTTTGCCTAGGTCGCCCTTTCGGGTTTTCAGCCTAGCGAGCCTCTCAAGGGTAGTATTTCTTCAATTTGTCCATATTGATCGGTTGTGAGAACTCTAAGCCATCTAAATCCATCAGAACCACAGCTCCACCTGACCAGATTGACTTGATGATGTAGGGACCAGTCCAATTGGGTCTGAACTTGCCCCTTGGGTCGTGGATGGGAGCTCGGTTGTCTTTGAGCACCAAATCTCCTTCTTTCAAATTCCTGGACTTAACCTTCTTGTTGAAAGCCCGGGCGATTCTGCGTTGATAACCTTGGACATGGTACAATGCTTTCAGCCTTCTCTCATCAAAGAGCATGAGTTCCTCAAATCTGCTCTGCTGCCAGTCTGCCTCGGCTATTTGACACTTAGCCAATACTCGTAATGACGGAACCTTAACCTCAATAGGTAGAACGGCCTCCATCCCATAAACCAGAGAATACAGAGTCGCCCCAGTAGAAGTTTTGATTGAAGTCCGGTAGCCCCACAGAGCAAACGGCAGCTTATCTGGCCAGTCTCGGTAAGTTTCCACCATCTTCTGTAGTATGTGCTTGATATTCTTGTTGGCGGCCTCAACCGCTCCATTGGTCTGCGGCCGATAGGTAGACGACTTATGAAAAGCCACATTGTATTTCTCCAACAAATCAATCACCTCCTTCTTGAAGTGGGAACCATTGTCTGAAATTATTTCGTTTGGGACCCCGTAGCGACAGATGATGTTGTTTCTGATAAATTTTGCGACGTGCGAAGCCTTCAACACCGCATAAGATTGGGCCTCAACCCACTTTGTGAAATAATCTATCGCTACCAAGATGAACTCATGCCCATTCGACCCCTTTGGCGTAACTGCTCCGATTACATCAATTCCCCAGACTGAAAATGGCCATGGCGAAGTCATGTTGTACAGCTTTGACGGCGGAATGTTCATGCGATTTGCATGAATCTGACATTTGTGGCATCGCCGGACGAAACCAATACAATCCTCCTCCATGGTGGACCAGTAATAACCCTGTCTGAGGATCTTCCGTGCCAACATTACCCCATTCATGTGCGCACCACATTCTCCCCCGTGGATGGCTTCCATCAGACGCTTTGACTCTTCGGCATCAACGCACAGTTTATGCATTCCCAGATGACCCCTTTTATACAGTTTACCCCCGCAGATGATGAACTGAACTGCCATTCTCCTGATTGCCCTTTTGTCTTTGGCATTTACCCCTGGCGGGTATGCTTCTTTCTCCAAGAAGTTCCAGATGTCGTAATACCAGGGGTTTTCGTCCTGAACTTCATCTATAGCGGCAATCGACTCATAGGCAGGTGCAAATTTCTGGTCGATGATGACTGGACGCATTCCGGACTCCACACGGGATGTCTATCATAGAAGATAGAGTTGCTAAAGAATCTGCGAACCTGTTGTTCTCTCTTAGTAGATGAGTAAAACTTAGCTTCTCAAACCGAGGAATCAGCAAATCCAAGGTCTGGTGATACATCATCATCTTTTCCTCTTTTACTTTCCAGTCTCCTTTAGCTTGAGACACAACAAGGTTCGAGTCCCCAATGACGTCCAACCGTCTTGCCCCTAGTTCCAGGGCTGCTTCTAGACCAGCAATGCACGCCTCATATTCTGCTTCATTGTTCGAGACTTTGAATCGGAGTTTGAAGGCGAGGGATACGGGAATTGTCGGGTGCTATCAGCAACACTCCTATCCCATACCCATGTTGATTTGACGCTCCGTCAAAGTACATCGTCCAAGTTTCATCGTCGATATGCAGAATTGATTCATCCGGGAACAGGTACTCAACTGCTTCATCCCCTCAACCGGGTGGTCGGCAAGGAACTCTGCCACTGCTCTTCCTTTCACTGACTTGCGTGTCACGTACGTGAGATCAAATTCGGAGAGCAACAGCAACCAACGAGCTAGCCTACCTGTAAGTGCTGGTTTCTCGAAAAGATATTTGATGGGATCAAGTCGTGAAACCAACATTACAGAGTGAGCTAACAGGTAGTGCCGCAGCTTCCTGGTAGCCCATACCAAAGCTAAGCAAGCCTTTTCCAGCGGTGTATATCGGGTCTCATACTCAGCATCTTCTTGCTGAGATAGTAGATGGCTTCTCCACCTTGTCTTCTGATTCTTGTGCAAGCATGCAGCCCATTGTAGTTTCAGTTACTGACAGATACAAAATCAACGGTTTCCCGGTTCTGGCGGTGACAACACGGGCGGGTTCTGTAAATATTCTTTAATCTGTTCAAATGCAGCTTGACATCGGCCGTCCCATTGGAATTTCTTGCCTTTCTTCAGGAGACCAAAAAGTGGTTCACAAGTTAAGGTTAATTTTGAGATAAACCGTCTTATGAATTGCACTTTACCCAGAAAGCCTCGCACCTCCTTTTCAGTCCTTGGTGGGGGCATTTCTAGGATGGCCTTGATTTTGGAAGGGTCGACTTCGATGCCTCTCTGTGTGATCAGAAACCCCAGCATTTTTCCCGCTGTAACACCGAATGTACATTTCTGAGGGTTTAGCCGCAACCGAATTCCCTGATCCTTTGGAAGAACTTTTGCAAGGCGGTGTAGTGGCCCTCTCTTTCTTTGGACTTGACAATCATGTCGTCCACATACACCTCAACCTCTTTGTGGATCATGTCATGTAATATTGTGGTCGCGGCCCGTTGATAAGTAGCTCCAGCGTTCTTCAACCCAAACGGCATTACCCTGTAGCAGTATGTCCCCCACGGGGTGGTGAATGCAGTCTTTTCCCGGTCTTCTGGTGCCATCACTATCTGGTTGTAGCCTGAGAAGCCATCCATGAATGAGAGCAAAGCATGCCCTGCTGTGAAATCTACCAACTCATCGATGTGCGGCAAGGGAAAGTCGTCCTTCGGACTAGCTCTGTTCAAATCCCTGAAGTCCACACACACCCGGATCCTGCCATCTTTCTTCGGCACCGGAACAATGTTGGCCAACCAAGTCGGGTACTCTGATACCAGCAGGAAGCCTGCGTCGATTTGCTTGGTGACCTCTTCCTTAATCTTGAGAGCCCAGTCCGGGCGGATCCTTCTGAGTTTCTGTTTGACAGGTCGGGCCTCGGGGTCAAGGGGGATCCGATGCTGTACAATCTCAGGATCGATTCCAGGCATGTCTTCGTAGGACCACGCGAAAACATCTTTGAAATCTTTTAATAAAGCGACTAAGCGCTCGCGTTCCTCCGAAGACAACGTGGACCCGATCTGGACCAGCCGCGGGTCCTCCTCAGTACCAATGTTCACGGTAGTGATTTCATCCATTAAAGGTTTAACAAATCTTTCCTGCTCTTGCTCAATTAAACGTTGCAAAACCGGAGGAACTTCGTCCTCGTCGTTTTCATCAAAGTTTTGAAAGTCTGAATTAATGCAATAAATCAAGGGCACAGAAAAGTACTCGGAAACCACAGATACCTGATTCTCATTAAGTTCATCCAAATCGTCCGATTCATTTACAACAGACTCAAATGAAAAGGAAAAAGACGACCTAGACAGGACTGTGGCATCCGGGTGATCATCCCCAGGAGTACCAGACTCAGACTCAGTCGAGCTGGAACCTGATTCCGACTCACAAGATTCGGTGGAATCAGATTCCGGCTCACTACCTGACCCGGTGCTGCTGGACAAAAATCCCTCCTCGTATTGCCAAGTGAGAGAGGGTGCGATAGATGCATCCAAGATAGCTGCTGGTTGGCTCGCAGCCGTTTCATCCCCAATCATGGAAACCGCGAAGTTATCCCCCAAGCACTCATGGTCGATCGGAGGATCAGAGAGTAGACATGCCAGCGCTACCCCCGTTTCAAATTCTGTGCCCTCAGGATCCACTGCTTTGCACTGCTCAGCCTCAGCTGGTGGGTCTGTCTGCTCTGTGGCAACGTCATCCCCGGATAGTTGTAGGTCAAAGAAGATCTCGAAGCCTGGGACGCGCTTCTTCTTCGCGTTTAGCCATGGCTCTGGGAAGCCGCAAAATGGAAAATCCTCCCCCTCCCGGACGAAGCGTCCGTTCAGGGTACCCTGAATGGGCCTGTGTATTAAGTCAAAAGGCTTCCCCGCCTTCTTCGCTTTGGCTCTTCCGGCCATTTCTTTTCCCTTCCTCACCCAGTCCTCTTTGGTGGGCAGATAACCCAAGCCAAAGGTATGAGGGTTATGTGGCACTTCGGCCAATGCTGCGACGCCTTTTCGGCCGCTCCTTCCCAATCCCATCCCGGGGATGTGTTGTAGCTTGTTCATGAGGTAGACGGATTGAGCACTGACGTACACCCCCTCATTCACAGCCATAATATTCTGTACTACCCGGGCCTCGGCCAAAGTGAATCCTGATAAGAATACGTCCTCTGTGCCATGCTCGATTTCCAGGACTGGCGTAGATACCTCTGGAGGCGGATGGATTGATGAATTCCCGAACACAATGGCTACTCCCTTTCCATAGGGGTATTTCACCATCTGATGTAGAGTGGAAGAGACTGCCTTCACTTGGTGCAACCACGGCCGCCCCAAGAGTAGGTTGAAGGTTGCGGGAACGTCCAAGACATGAAATTCGATGTCGTGTTGTCCTGGACCAACCTTGGTTTGAATCTTGACAGTCCCCATCACTTCCCTGCTAGTATTATCGTATGCTCTGATCACCTGAGTAGTTGGTGTGAAGTCCGCGGGCTTCAACCCAATTGCATACGCTGTTCTGGCTGGGCAGACATTGATGGCGGACCCGGTATCAACAAGTACCACCGGTATCCACTTGTCTCTACATTCCACGGAAACGTAGAGGGGTTTGTTATGGTTTGTGCCCTCAGGCGGTAATTCCTTGTCTGAAAAGGTTAATGCCGGGGAACCTCCTCCCGGAAAAACCAGCCCAACCAGCTGCTCTGGTGTAGTGTCTATAGAGAGTTTGGCCTTGTCCATGGCAGATAGGACGGCCTGTCTGTGCACCCTCGATGCCATAAGCAGTCCCCAGATGGAGATGTCTGCTTGTATCTTCTTCAATTGCTTGAGCACAGCTTCTTCTTCAATCTGTTTCTCTCTCTGTTTCTCAGCTTCTTTGTCTTTCCCAGACGCCTCAGGTTGGTCTAAGTGTTGGGGCTTGAAATATCGCCCACTTCTTGTCATATGAGCGACCTCGTCAATATACCAGGTATCATCTGGTTGGTTACCTCCCCAGTCTTCATCTGTGTGGGCAAGACATAAGTCATCGTCTTCCCACCACATTCCGTCGGCAGCCGACAGACACCTGTCCGGCTCCGGTATGATCGTACTCGCAGCACCTTCAGTCTTTATGCCCGCAGCATTTCCTGTTCCTGTGCACACAGCACTCTCGACCCCCACATGGGCCTTAGCTTTTCTGATTCTCTCGGAATCCTCAAATCTTTGTTGTTCCAACTGCGTCAGTACAGCTGGTGGTTCAATACTCCCTGCATTTACAATCCCCAAGCTTTGAGCGAAATTCTTAGTGCCGGCGCTCTCCGGCGGTGGATTCTGACTCTCGGCCCTTCCGGCCACCATTGATACTCTCGCCCCTGCCGGGCTCTGTTCTGGTTGATATTCTACGACGTCTGGTTGATCATCTAACCATCCGGTAACTTCTGCCGACTCCTCATATTCGAACCAGTTGATTGCTGCATCCCCTGATTCTTGGTCACTGAAGAACTGGAGGTTGGCAAAGTCCTCTCCACAGCTGTTAGATCATCTTCCCCATTCAAATCTGTCCCCCTGAATCACACATAACTCTGCTTTTTCTGGCAGCCCTACACTCAGCTCAGACTGGCCCACTGACTGGATGTATTCACTCGGATCATAGGCTCCTTCAGCAAGATTCCCAGACTGTTCAATCTCAGACTCAACAACCCCACTTTCCTCTGAAATCTGCCCTGTCCCATCTTCGGTGGTCACCACCACTGGCTTAGATTGGGTTGTGGAGATGTCCATCATGCACAAGTCAGTGCAGACAGGAAGGATCACCTCCGGCTTAGGTAGGTGGGATGGGGTGATATAGATACTAGGATCGTAAGACACGACCCCAGTTTGGATGAAGTTGATTCTGTTGGGAGGAGGGGCTTGGTTATGTGGTGGGAGAGGATTTGTTGTGACGTTGGGTTTGTCGGGAGGCGCGATCACCTGCTTGTCAATAAGATCCTGGATCTCATGACGCAATCTGAAACAATGGTCGGTGTCATGACCATGCTGTTGGTGATACGCGCAGTATTTTGCTGGGTCATGAGAGGGAGGGAGTGGATTTGGTAGTGGCCTCGGCTCTAGGGGCGTCAAATGCTTCTTCCTGATTAATACCCCCAGAGCTTTGGACAGGGGCATATATAGGGGGGTGAAGGTTCTTTGGCCTCTGGGTTGATATTTGGTGTTTTGGGTATTGCTTCCAGATGCGCCAGAGAAAGGCGTGGCTGTCGTGGGTCTTGGGGGAGGGGGAGTGGTGGTGACCATGCTCACCTCTGAAGCTCGTGCAGTTGCAGCGCCACTCGGGCCTGCGTTATTGTTACGGTTGAAAGTCCTTCTGGGTTGCTCCTATCCTGGTCGATCAGACCTTGTTTCATTGCATCCTCGATCTGTACCCCCATTCGTGTAAATCTGAGAAGGTGGGAAAGGGAAGTACGATCATCTTCTGCATCAATTTCGGTTGGAGATTGCGCACAATCATCCTGATTTGATCTTTGTCTGTAGGCCTCAAGGTCATCATCGATGCCTTTGCCCTCCAACGAGTTACGAAGTCTGAGAAAGTCTCCTTAGGTTCCTGCCTCGTTGTTTCGAGATCACGGGTTGTAATCTCGATCTGTGTATTGTACGAGTACTGTGCAACAAAGGCCTCAGCCATTTCATCCCAGCTTCTTTTTACCTCATCTTCTAACTTCGCGTACCAGATGGCTGCCACACCCGACAAAGTTCGGCCAAACAGGGAAAGCTTTTGTGGTCGGGTTAGGCCCATTGGCCGCAGAATGTCTTAGAATAGCCGAAGATGGACCATGGGATCTCTGGACCCGTCAAAACGGTCAATTTGTGGCATCTTGAATCTGTCTGGCAATGTTACGGCTACATCGGTGTACCCATCTTCGATGTCCGGAATGGCTTTTACCCCTTGTGATTTCTTGAAAAGCTTCTCAAGCTTGCTCAGTTTTAGGGCTGTATGGTCTATCTCGAACTCAAAGGGAGAGTCCGGGTGGTTGGGTGTATGAGTCTTGGACAATTGAGGTGGAAGCGGGGGCGGAGCTAGCCCCGTTGGAAGGTTCGTGTCCTCCTGGATATTCTGGGCATTGGGCCCTGTGTTTTGGGTGTTTGGCAGGGTATTCTGAACAGTAGGTGCCTGCTCGGGCAATGGGGGCCCTGGTGGAGGAGGAACCTGATGTGAGGCTGATGCTGCATTCTGCTGTTGCAGCCTAGTAATGAGCTCGGCCTGCTGGGCCATGACTGTGGCCTGTTGCTTAGAAAATTCCGCTTGGCAGATGGCATCCTCCTGCATCTGTCTCATGCTCTCTTGCATTTGACGCATCATTTCCTCTATCCCGGCCATATTCCGTTGGTCCAGCTGACTGACCGGTAAGTGTATCTCTATGGCGGAAACAGAAATCCCAACCTGACTGTTTGCTGCTAAAGTAGCCCGCTGTCCCGGCAATCCCTGCTCTGACACACTGTGCCTCCTTGGCCTTCTTCTAACAACTGGGGGTAGGGAGTGGAACACTGGATGTCCGTCAACCAGATCCTCAGATCGATTGAGTCGGCGACCTCGTGTCCAAAGTGCTTGGGGAATATCTTCTGGGTTGGAAGCAATTGTGCTAAAAACTGCCCCCTAGCAAAAGATAAATAAAGCAAAAAAAGAAAATAAATAACCAGATAAACGGGTAGCATAACAGCTTAAATTAAATACACAACACACGGCTGGGCATACAACACACAGTTGATAAGCTGAATACACACTGTCCTCAAACACTGATCAATATCCCTGAATCACTGTCCCCAATACTGAATCGGATACCCGCGGATAACTGATTCTCAAATACTGACTGATGCCCGCAGGCCTGATGCCCAAACTCATACACTGATACATGCATTCCTGTAGAGACGCACTCTAAAGCACATAACAGATAAGTGAGAGCCAAAACACCCCTATGTTGGGGTAGGGTTTCCCTGTCCTATTTTGTTATGAGCTAGGGTTTCACTACGCACGCAGCGGTTTCAAACAACCTATAAACGGGTAAGCAACCTGTCCTAGTTTGGAATGGTCACTATGGGTCCGAATATGCACTAGGTCGAATGGTCAAAAAGGGTGCCCCGGTAAAACTGGGGTTTGTGTTCCCATGCTGTCAGAGCCCAGAGCCGATCAGCCTTATGGTCATGCCTTGACAAGACAAGCCTCCGGCAAATCGTTCGGGAATGGCATATGGCAAACACGGTGTCCTAGGCGCACCAATGCAAATGCAATGCAAAGAAACACACAAGTGTAGTCAAAACCAGATATCATGAGTTCGAGTCAAGTTCTCTAACTCCCCAGCAGAGTCGCCAGAAACTGTAGACGTCCCCGAACGCCCCGGGAGGGTTAAGTCCCGTTCCGTTCATATTGGGGTCACTACAGTTCAAGGACTCAAATGTCACGGTTCTTAATCTTGAACCAAAGAGTCCAAATCCGGCAAATCGATTTTGAAAACAGATTTTTTGAAAAGAAGTGCCAAACATGGACTGCTTTGCCAGATACAGAGTCGCCACCTAAATGTTTTTTTATGGGAAATTTAGGAAACCCTGACTCGGTGCCGAAGGCCACGTGTCCGTCATCACCAAAGTTGCCTCGGCTCGGGAACTTGGGTACGATTGGGGAAGGTCACTTCGTGAGCACCCCCGCTCGCCCGGTCAAAGACCGGCCTCTACTAACCATGATATCTTATTTTGAAAACATTGTGCGTTCTTATTCCGGTTATTAGCCTAGATTTACTATGTGATGCGCACAGCATACAAGTATAGACTGGATCACCTGAATTGGAACAAAACACTTCATGTTTGTTTGTTTGAAAATGGTTTGATGGTGCTACCCGCAGGTAGGCTAAGACGTGGATTTGCCACCCTCAGGTGGGCTTAGAAAACATGATTTTGCCACTATCTAGTGGGCTTAAAACAAACATTTGATGAATTGTCCCAATTCAAGTAACACAACCTCCACCCACAGGCATTCAGGCAGTAATATCACATAAGCACGTAGCCTCATGGTAAGCATGCTATTCATGGCAGTCACTCACACGCATGCAAGGATGCTAAAGCATAAAACTCACCGAGTACTCCAAGCCAAAACAGAAGCTCATTAGAAATCATGCATGATCCTAAATATACAGAAATGCCTAATGCAACACATGCAAAGATGCGACTATAGCAGGCTCGGCTATTCTAAACATGGCATATGGAATGCTACAACTAACACGTATTCAATTTGGAATTGAAATACAAATGCAGTTTGTATGATGCGCCGAGCCGGTGCGTGCAAAACAGATGAATGATGCAAACATGCTATCATACTGTATGCTAATTGAAATATGCCCTAATCTAACCATCATAAGCAGGTAAATAAAAGGGAAGAAAGATGTGGGGTTGGAAGACATACATCACACTCACCCACACTTATTACAATTATGCCCTCGCGCAGAGGGTCCAAATAAATATACAGTCCCGAATGAAAGAATAGTACAGTCAAATAATACAGTCAAATAATGTACAAATTCCTAATTGATTTACAAATTAACTAAGAAAATAATAAAACTGGCATGCAAGCCAGGGACTGCCTTGATTCTGCTCCGGATGATGGAATAATGCATGTTTGGGCTGCTTTGCGCGGAAATCCACTGGAATGCCCCAATTAGCCTCTGTCTTGCAATGATTCTTGAAAAACGCACCAAGCCTCGGAAGACCGCTGATTCTTGATATGCTGCAACGGAGAGCAGAAAAGAGGCATAGCAATGTATTTTCACAAATGTATGCATGTCTCGATCCTCGTACCACCAATCACGCATCTCGATGCATGATGGCCGAGGAGCCGAATTGCACAACTCAATATAGAATGAATGCATATGAACACTACAACAAAACCTAACTCCATCATGGATAATCCGGAGTGTCGGTGACTTGGGAATTGAGACACGTTCCGTCACTCGGAGTACGGAACGTACCTCGTTTCCCGCACCCAGGCTAACTCCTATCCCGAACACGATGC
Organism: Camellia japonica; assembly: GCA_030407325.1. NCBI lineage: Eukaryota > Viridiplantae > Streptophyta > Magnoliopsida > Ericales > Theaceae > Camellia > Camellia japonica. The sequence continues at coordinate 6,620,653 of JAPPVO010000017.1, read as the reverse complement.
AATATGCATGATATGCGTGAAATGCAACTAAGATACAATCCTAACATACACAATGTTATGGAATGGCATACACGCTACACGAGGTAATACACAACCGAGCATACACAATGCTATGGATGAAATGGCATACGCAATGCAGTAATGGGCTTATACCAACATGAGAGAGCCTCATCCACACTCACATAGGAGGCCATCAGATGAAAATGAGACACCTCGAAATGCGTGCATGCGTGCACGCAAACCGAGGACGGACCCTCAGGCACCGAAATGCCACTCTAATGAGACATGGCAAGGACATGGAATATGGTATGCAAACATGCAAAAATCAGTAGCAAAATGAGGGGGAAAACAGCCCCGAAACCTGGTAAAATGAAACCCGATGCATGGAATGACCCCGAAACATGGATTTTGGTGCATGAAATGGCCTATAGCTATACAATACATACATAATTTGAACATGAAATGAAAAGACAGAAGAAAGGAAGCCCTGAGAAAAGCATTTTTACAGTTCAAAGCATGGCCAAACAGTAAGCACAAGTAGGGCTAAGATGGCATGCAAAAATGGCTCCGCAAAGGAGGCAATGAAGCAAGTGGTTGATGCAAAGCCCAAAAATAAAAATACCCTTCTACAATACTTAATAGGGACCAAAAATATGGCTATTTACAGTAGATGACAAGCCCCAAATCAGTATACAAACATGCTCAAAATGCAATGCAAGATTAAGGCCATAAGGGGCTGTAACATGAAGTACACAAAAAATTCATCAAACAGCCAAAGACCCTTAATGAAACATGACAAGGGGGTCAAAATATGGCTACTCTCAGTTCTGATCATGGCCGAAAAACAGAAGCAAGATAAGCTAACAAAACATGCAAAAATGGGGACCAAAGAGGGGTATAATGGTAAGTGATACATGGAGGTCCCCAACAGTGTTGAGCCCTTCTTCAATGTTGAATAGGGGCTCAAAATAGGCCTATTTAAAGTTTACATCAGGCCCCAAAACAGATCACACACAAGCTAAAAAATATCATGCAAAATAATGGCATTCAAGAGGATAATGAAGCAAGTGCCAAAAAGAAGCTTCAAACTGCAATGAGCCCTTAATGAAACATGGAATATAGCTCAAAAAAATGACATTTTTAGTTTTGGTCGGAGCTCAAAAAAGCAAGCAAATAGGGATAAGAAATGTTGCAAAAATGAGCTAAAAAAGAGGGAATTGGCACTCACCCTTGTAGACCAATCTTTGGTTGCTTCTTGGACCAAGTTGCAGCACCCTTAGCCTCTGAAAAACTCCCCAAGTTGCTGGAAATGGAGTAGTGGTGGTGGTGCTAGGTGGTGGTGTGAAAAAGGGGTAGAACTTGGAAGATTTTTGAAGAAAATGAGAGAGATGGAGGGAGATATGCATGCAAGGCTCAAAGCAATTTTTTTTCAACCCTAAAACCAGGTTTTTGCAGCTGGTTATGTAGACAAATGAGAGGGAGAAAAGGAGGGAAAAAGGGGAGGGAAATTGCATCAAGTTTCCCTCCAAAAAAGTTCCCTCCGGATACAGGTTTTGGAGGGAAAAACAATGCACAGCTGTAATGTACTCATCCTGAGGAAGCTGGCCGGCTAGGTAGTGGAGTTGCAGGTGGCCGGCCGGCCAAGGGTCAAAATGGTCAAACTTAGTTTCTGGCCGGCCACCAGATATTGGTGTCCTCCCAGGTGTCCTCAACACAACCATATGGTTCAAAATTGGCAACTGTAAGACAGGAGAGACAACAAGCCACTTTTAGGAGGGGTTCAAAAGGTTCAAGTTGAATTAATGGCTGGCCATATAATATTTGTGTCCTCCCATGTTCCCACAACACAAATATGGGGTTTGGGATTGAAGAAAGTGGCATTAGGGTGGTCAACATTGGCTTGGAAGTGAGAAAAACGGGCGTTGGAGGGCGACGGATGAATATAACTGGTTGCTGAAACAATTGCTGGCCTCCCACCCTTCTGTGACCTTCCTGGTGATAAAACAGAGGTACCTGCCAAAAATGAACGAAAACCGATGCAAAATAAAGGTTCCGGGGCCGAAACGCGCAGTCCGAGGTCCCGAAAACTGACTGTTAAGCACCGAAAGTGGCGTTCGACCACGAAGTGGGTCTCTCAGACCTCAGTGTCCCTCGAAAGGGAGTAAATGAGATGCATGCCAAAAACTGGAGCAATCGGAGATAGTTAGGCGGTCCCGAACCGAGGCACACGGCTTGACGGCTCCGAAAATCGGGAACCGAGCTCCGAAATGGGTAAAATGGCCTACGGCCACGAAATGTAGCCCACGGCCACTGAGAGATGATCTGCTAGACCTCTCCCTCCCTTCAGGAAGAGAAACAGAGAAAACCGAGTCTAGTTCGCAAACCGAGGCAAGGCACAGAAGAGGGTTCGGAAGTCCGGAGGCAGGGCTCACAGCCGAGACTCTGAGACTTCTGGACGAGCACAATATGCAACATCACCGAGCGCTCAATCGGTGACGTCTGAGTCTTAAGGTCGGTCAAAAATGGGGTGTCTACAGCTATACATGCACAAAATTCTGTAGTTGATTATATTATTAAAAAATAACAACTTTTTACTACTAGTGAATGTTCCGATTTTATCGAAATGATTCACGAAAGTTTTGCACCGCAATATCAAAGTTTTTCAAGAAATACTACTAGAAACAGGATTTTAAAGAAATTTAAGGATGTTAAAAGTGAATTATTTGACATCTTTAAAAATTTGAAAGGAAGAGCTTGTTTAACATCTGATATGTGGTCAAATAATGGTTTTGAATATCAATATATCACTATACATTTTATTGATAATGATTGAAAATTAAATAAAAGAATTATTTTATTTAAATTAGTTGAACTTCCATACACTGGTCATTCGCTTGGTGTACAAATAAGAAATGTATTATATGAATGAGTTTTACAAAATAAAATATTTAGGATTAATTTAGATAACGCATCATATTAAAATCAAACTGTAACTCATTTAAAATCAACTTTACAATTATTCGTTGATGGTGATTTATTTCATGTTCGTTGTTGTGCCCATATTTTACATTTAATTGTTAAAGAAGCTATGCATGTATACGAGACTTCTGTACTTGTAATAAAAAATGCAATTGTTACTATTGTGTCCTCTGGTAACCGAATTTTGAAATATAGAAAAATTTATTAACAAGAAAATATGTCATTTAAAAAATTAATTTTAGATGTAGATAGGAGGTGGAATTCAACATACAATATGTTAAAAATAGCTTGTAAACAAAGAAGAGTAATAGATTTATTTTTTGCAATAATATCAATAGGAGGGGTATTGACTCCCATAGAACTTAATTAACACCAAGTAGCCTTGTATAAAGGATTTTTAAAAGTTTTCGATACATCAACAAAATTATTTTCTTATATATATATATATATATATTCTTATTTTACCATTTGTTTTACATATGCTAGCAAAAATAATTAAAGTTTTCGTAAAATATATAGGTAATGAATATTATGTAACCAATATTATTTCAATGAAAGAAAAATTTGATAAATATTTTGATACTTTGTCTCATCTATTAGGTTTAGCCATAATAATTGATCCTAAGCGTAAAGAAATTGGTTTATAAGAATTTTTAGAGCGTCTTTTCGCTGATCAAACACAGTTTGCTCCTATCATGCAAACATGCAATAAATTATTTGAAGAAAACAGGGCAGTTGCATCTATAAACACACCTACACACATTACATTAGCAGTCTCATCTTGAGACAGGAGATTAAGTGTTTTTTCAGCAATAAAAAGTAGAAGAATATATCAACATACAAGTGTAAGTAGTTTTGAACTACAATGTTATTTGAAAAGCCCGTCAGTAGATCATTCCGATGATTTTGACATTTTGGAATGATAGAAACAAAATGAAACTATTTGGCCTGTGGTTTCACAGATGGCTCGTGATATACTAACCATTCCTATTTCTACAGTTGTTTCGGAAACAACTTTTAGTACAGGTGGATGGGTGCTGAGCAATTACCGGAGCAAGCTTTCACCCAAAATGATTGAGACACTGATGATATTTAGAGATTATATGCATGCGCTTATAAGAAAACAAAATTATAGTGAAAATGAGCGGATTCAAAATGATTTGGATAATATATCATCGGGCAACGCGACTGAAATGTCTGTCTCCTTTGATGATTGATCAACAATTTATTTTTTACTATTTCATTTCATTTTTTTTTTTTTTTTTGTATTAGATTATTGAGGTGGAGTATAATGCAAATGATTGGTAGGCTAGTAGATGCCAACCTAGTTAGGATGTACTTGACCTATAGTGATGCAATTGTTCTACCATCATTAGTAATCTACACCTAATTTATTTAATAATATCAATTTTTGTAATATTTTATTTCATTTTGAAATAAAAATTATTCATTCAATAAATGTTATATAAATAATTTAATATTGGGAACAGGTTTTTTTAATAACTTTTGGATTTTTTTGGCTAAAATATGATGTAAAAAAAACTTGTATGTTTGAGAAAAACTTTTTAGCTTTTTACGAAAAGATGTGAAACAAATAATATAAATAATTATTTTTTATACCCGTGACAATGACAATGACGGCATTGTACCCATGACAATGATGGCAAACTTGCAAGCATCAGTCATATTTAAATTATTAATTTTTTTTATTATTTTTTTTAAAATAGACTTGAACTTGAAAACATTTATAAGTTTATGGGTTTGCAGGCTTGTAGGTTTGTAGGTTTGAAAATAATTATTAAAACATTTATAGGCACAGTGTATAGGTTTGTAGGATAAAAATTGTAGGTTTTTTTTATTTTTTTAGTAACTTTTTGATTTTTAAACTAAAATTACCACTTGCCAAAATATCACTATGAAACATTACATAACCAAACAAAATATCTCATTCATCTTAACTAAAATACTCTAGTATAATTTTTTTTAAATTTTTTATTCCTAATATAACAAATTTTAAAAAAAAAACCCCGACTAGGCCCAAGGCCCTATTATGAGTGGGCTTGGGCTTGGGCTTGGGCATGGGCTCTACCTTTTGGCCCATGGGCCGGCCTGACCCGTTAAAAAGGTGGGAGCCCGCAAAGCTCGCTTGGGTCGGGCCATTATTACATCCTTAATTAATTGATATATTTGATATATCGATTTGGTATGTGGTGTATTATAAATGGATGTCATTTATTTATCAAAATGTTAGTAAAAATGTGAACTTATGTGTTTTGATATAAGAGGAATTCTAACTATTCTTTGGAAAAATGATTGTGAAATCGGTGTGCTGACCGATAACTCCGTAATGAAATATTATATGAGTAAAAATATTTCATGGGTAAAAGACGCTTTGATAATTGTCGACGTAGTCACCAATACTAGATAAGACAAATAAGATGTAAATGTAATTATACAGTGATATTTTTATTCCATGTTAAGATTGAAATTAAGGGTTGCAGTAAATAAAAAGAAATAATGCATGGTTAAAGAAATATTATTTGACAAAGTGTTGTAGCCACAACCGGTATTAGCCATTTTTCCTTTGTACTGCAAAAGAAAATTATGAAGTCTAATTGTATTTTAGACAAATTAGTATTGTGATTATATTCACAAAGCAATTTACATCTTGTTCAAGCACGCCAATTAAAGATATATTCTAATTTACCTCAGAATTGTGGAGGTGTATTAACATTTTTTGTGTAATTATACATCAGCAAGAGAAATTAAGTTTCCTTAGAATGCTTAAAATGTAGGGGTGCTTGGAGAATTTTACCAAAGTAACGCTTCCAATAATAGGTCCACAAAGAATCTCAATTCTTTCTATAGAGCAAAGTTGAAGTAGAAGCAAAATGGTTTCATTAACTCATAAGGAACAACTCTATGTTTATTATTTAAATTTGAAAATGGGAGTGACATAGAGTAACGGTAAGTCTCAATCAAAGACTTAATACCATAGGACATTTGCTTTCAATTGTGAATATTGTCTAAGGATAATATAATGGATCCACTAACTACTCAATGATATATAAGTGAGAAGGTCAAACGGAAAATAATAGCCGCTAAACAAAAAGTTTGACCAGAGAGCAAATGAGGGAAAGTTCATCGAGAGAAATGTGATTAAAGCTTATTACATCAGAGATGACTAGAGATCCCAAGAACTAAATTCAAAGGGACAACTAAGTTATGTGTGGCTCGCCAGAAATCACTAAAGGAGTCTATCTCCTATCCATTCCTATGATGAGAGTGATATCTACAACATGTGTTGTATGTAGGGGACTTAGGGGTAAGCTATGCTTTTAATGATCACTTATATCTTGAAAACCCTAGAAGGGTATATCAAGAGGAGTATTCAAGGGACTCGAAATAAGGATCACCTATATGAGTGTGAAAGGGCCGCTTCTATGAGAATTAATAAGGCTAAATTTTCTAGAGCACTCATGAAACATCAGGACATGTCCAAGGCCAAAACGGGCACAACCGTGAGAACTAAGCTGTGTCTGGAGATATTCTGTGTGAATTCTATTGTCTAGGCATACACAAACGGCTGTACAGTTCAAGGCATCACGTCCACTGATTAGCTAGTAAGTCCGATAGATTTTCACTAGGGAAGGTTCAAAGCCAAAAGCTACATATCCCGATATAGGGTATTTCCTTAATGTACTCTCTCTTTGTCTGCATGTTGTTGCATGTCATTTCCGTAAATTTCATTCATGTGGAGGATTGTTGAAAAAGTTGAATTAAAATTTACTCCAATAGTTGTGTAACGCCCCCAAAAAATATATACCATATCAATATAATAAAAATCATGACTCATAAGAGATGCCGGAAGTATACATTCAACATGTTCCATTTCATAGCTCAAATGTTTATACAAAAGAGATCTCACATGCGATTATACATTCATTGAAAACTAGTACATGAATCTATAGCATGTAAAATCATTTAACCAAAACAAATAAAGGCCCTCAAGGGCTTACAAGTTCCAAGGCATAAGCCCAATTACACAAAATGGTCTCTCGGACCCATACATGTTTAGCTCTTGGGTTACAAAAATTTACAATCACAACAAAGAGTCTTGTGCTCTCATTCTTTTAACACAAGAAAAGAAAGAAAACCATAGGCTTTTCCCATATTTTTCCAAAACTCCCAATTTCTAGGGTTTTTCATTAAAACCAAACATCTCCCCATTTCCTTGGTGAAATCCCACCAAAATCAATTTTCTCGAATTAATGAAAGTGAAACCCTCAAGGATCAACTTAGTAACATTAGAAATTTTAAACCCTCTTTTGAAAAAAATAAATCTCTACATTCTTGAGCTAAAATCAAACTTTCAAAAAATAACTTCAAGAGAACTCTAAAATCAACATCAATCTAGCAAAACATGTATATATAACTCAAGGAAGTCCCTACCTCAATGTTTGATGAAGAAAGGAAATGAAACCCTAGGGCCAAAATGAGATATTTTTTTTCAATTTCCACTACACCAAATGAAGTCCTAGCTTTGATCTCTAAGATTTGTGAAAGATGAAGACTCTAGACCTAATGGATTACAAGGAATCAAAGATTTTTAGTGTTCGATGAGGGCTTTTAGAGAGAAGGAGGAGCAAAAGTGTTTTTAGAGAGAGAGGGATGTAAAAAAAATGAGATACATTCAGCCCCAAAAGAAAGAAAAAACAGAGCCCTCGGACTACCCAGACTGCCGCACGTGTGGCGCCCTTTCTCGCACGTGCGGAGCGCCTCCCCCGTACGTGCGGTGGTCCCTTCTCGCACCTCACTCCACACCTGCTTATTAGACAGTATGCAACCCACCAAAACTCCTCCCTCCCGCAGGTGCGGCCTTGGGCCCCGCACGTGCGGCCCTAGGTCCCGTACATGCGGCTTTGGCCCAGTAGCCCAGAAATTTGTTTGTTCGCTCCCGGACATTCCGGACTCAGCCGTACACCCTCCAAAACAAGTGACGCTCAACCCGGAATTAGACAAGGACCGGAATTTGAAAGAAAGCTATCAAACACCACAACTCAAAAAGGACAACATGAAACAATACGTAATGAACCCGGTCATCACAACCTCCCTACCATAGGAAATTTCATCCCCGAAATTTAAACAAACCGACCAACTAAAGGGCTCTAACAATTATAACCATCTTAATCAATGTTCAACCAGGATTTACCATTCTCATCATCATCATTTCATCAAAACAACAATTTCTTATACTAGACATTCGAAATGGAACATCTTTGACAAAATTTTATTCCTTCACAATCTCATGCTTAGATTAACAATTCATATAACATGTGATCAACAATTTAACACTCTTTCCCTTCAACATTAGGGAACATTACAAATCAAATTAACTAAACATTTTCAAACAAATCCGGATACTTGGAGTGGACCTTTACTTCCCGTTCCCAAGTTGCTTCCTCAATGTGATGTCTCCACAACACCTTTACTAACGGTATGGTTTTGCCCTGTAGTACTTGCTCTCGGGTATCTAATATTTGGATCGGTCGCTCTTCGTAAGAGACATCCTCATCTACCTCCAAATCAACCCAATCTAGTACATGAGAAGGGTCGGGTTCGTATTTTCTAAGCATGGACACATGAAACACATTGTTAACCTCCGAAAGTTGTGGTGGTAAAACTAACCAGTATGTCACTTTCCCAATTCTCTCCAATATCTCGAAAGGTCCAATGAACCTCGGAGACAACTTGCCACTCTTGCTGAATCTCATTAAACCCCGCCTAGGTGAGATCTTAAGGAATACATGATCACCCACTCCAAAAGACAAAAGTCATCTCCTCTTATCGGCATAACTTTTCTGTCGGCTTTGGGTTGTAGCTAACCTTTTTCGAATGAGAGAAACTTTCTCGGTTGTCTCCTTAACAATTTCTGGACCCAACAACGGTGCATCCCCCACCTCGGCCCAACAAACTGATGGTCTACAATGTCGATACAAGGCCTCAAACGGTGCCATCTCGATACTAGCTTGATAACTATTGTTGTAGGCAAATTCAATCAACAGTAAATGCCTCTCCCAAGACCCCTTGAAATCGAGGACACAAGCTCTAAGCATGTCCTCCAAAATCTGAATGGTATGTTCCGACTGCCCATCGGTTTGAGGGTGATAAGCGGTGCTAAAAGTCAACATAGTTCCTAATGCCTCTTGAAGGCCCTGCCACAATCGGGCGGTAAAACGAGGATCCTTATCCGACACAATGGTTACAGGAACTCCGTGAAGTCGAACTATCTCTCTAACGTACAATTCTGCCAAGTGCTCAACTGAGTCACCAGTACGCATCGGAATAAAATATGTGGACTTAGTCAACCTATCAACAATCACCCAAATGGCATCGTTGCCCCGCTGTATTCTAGGAAGCCCAACTACAAAATCCATGGTAACGTGCTCCCATTTCCACTCGGCTATTGGTAAAGGTTGTAACAAACCCGCTGGTCTTTGTTGCTCGGCCTTCACTTATTGACAAGTAAGGCACTTCGATACAAAGGATGCGACATCCCGCTTCATACCCCTCCACCAAAACTAACGGCTAAGGTCACGATACATTTTTGTGCCTCCCAGATGTACCGCAAGGGGTGAGTGATGGAACTCCCGAAGCACTTCCTCTCTACCAGACTCAAGTACAAACAAACGGTCTAGATAACGCACACTCTGATCCGAGTGGATGTTCAAACCCTTCTCTTCCTTCCCGTTGGAGATTCTATCACGGATCAACTCCGCTTCACAATCCCTTCGCTGTGCCTCTATAACTTTACTAATCAAGGTGAGTTGAGCACTCAAAGTAAACAATGTTGCACATTTTTCGGACTCACCCAAGTGCAATTTAAACATGCCGATCTCACCCAACATAACCCACTCCCGAATGGCCACACTCGCCAAACTACTCACAGATTTCCGACTTAAGGCGTCGGCCACTACATTGGCCTTCCCTGGATGATAGTGTAACTCGAAGTCATAATCCTCCAAAAACTCCATCCACCTCCGTTGACATAAATTCAAGTCTTTTTGGAAAAGCAAATACTTTAGACTCTTATGATCAGAGAAAACTTCAAACTTCTCACCATACAAGTAATGCCTCCAAATTTTCAAGGCGAACACTACTGCTGCTAACTCCAAGTCGTGGGTAGGGTAATTCTTCTCATGAGTTTTCAATTTCCGTGAACCGTAGGCTACAACCTTTCCCTCTTGCATCAAAACGCAACCAAGCCCATCCCGAGATGCATTACAATAGACGGTATAGCCCAAACCTCTTTCCGAAATTATCAACATCGGTGCGGTAGTCAATCTAGTTTTAAGCTCTTTGAAAAACTCTTCACAAGCTCACTCTACACAAACTTAACCCCCTTTTCTAGTCAATCTAGTCAAAGGCACGGCTAGTCTAGAGAAGTTCCTCACAAAACGTCGATAGTACCCCGCCAATCCCAAGAGACTCCGGATTTCAAAAACATTTTTAGGTTGCTCCCAATCTTGCACAGAGTCTATCTTTGAAGAATCTACAGTTACCCCCTCTCTTGACACCACATGGCCCAAAAACTTCACCTCAGTGAGCCAAAACTCACATTTCTCAAATTTGGCATACAATTGATGTTTCCTAAGTAAATCAAGCACTACCCTCAAGTGAGCCTCGTGTTCCTCCTCGGAAGTCGAATAAATTAGGATGTCGTCCACAAAGACGACTACAAAATGGTCTAAGTATTCCCTAAAAATTCAGTTCATCAAGTCCATAAAGGAAGCCAGTGAGGGTTTTTAGAGAGAAGGAGGAGCAAAAGTGTTTTTAGAGAGAGAGGGATGTAAAAAAAATAAGATACATTCAGCCCCAAAAGAAAGAAAAAACAGAGCCCTCAGACTGCCTAGACTGCCGCACGTGCGGCGCCCTCTCCCGTACGTGCGGAGCGCCTTCCCCGTACGTGCGGTGGTCCGTTCTCAGACCTTACTCCGCACCTGCCTATTAGATAGTATGCAACCCTCTTAAACTCCTCCCTCCCACACGTGCGACCTCCTTCCCCCGCACGTGCGGCCCTGACCCAATAGCCTAGAAATTTGTTTGTTCGCTCTTAAACACTCCGGACTCGACCGTACACCCTCCAAAACAAGTGACGCTCAACTCGGAGTTAGACAAAGACCGGAATTTGAAAGAAAGCTATCGAACACCATAACTCAAAAAGGACAACAGGAAACAATACGCAATGAACCCGGTCATCACAAGTTGTGTCCCTTGAAATAGAAAAGTGTGTCCTTTTGAAGGGTCACAACCTTTCTAAAGAGTCACGGAGGAATCTATAAATTCCATCTCTTTCACTTCAATTTGGATAGAGAATTCATCATTTCTTCTTCATCTTTGCATTTATTCTTCATATTTTCCTGAGTCAAATTTTTCTATAAAGAGAGTGCATGCACAACGAAGTTCGCTAGGCTTGCAATAGTAGTGTTGCTATTGCAAGACATTGATCGTTGTATCCTGGGAGATAGACGTCCATTGAATCCTTACCACCGGTGGGAGGACGAATCTGTCTTAAGCAAAGAGTGTCACACACTCGACTCGATCAGGTTTTATCTATTTATGTATTGTAAGTTTTGTTACGTTATTATGTTGATTTATTTCAGTTTTGGTTTTGTCCAAAAATCGTTTACATATTTTTAAATTATATTTTTTATATAGTTTGGTACTATTTTTCTAACATAAACTTCTTAAAAATCAATAATTTTGGTTTTTAGGTCCCGTTTGGCAACCTTTAGTTTTAGCTAAAAAGTCAAAAACTCACTATAAATTATCATATCACTCTCTCTACATTTGTACAAAGCCAAAAAGTTACTAAAATATTATGTTCCCAGACGAGGCCTTAATAGATAATCTCATTCAGTATGTTTGGTTTCAGTTTTTTGAAAATTGAGTTTTTTATTTTTCATATTTTTTTGTTTTTAGTGAATATTTTTTAAATTTTAAGTATTTTTTTTTTTTTACTTTTTTAGATACACCTTACTTAGATGTATCTAAATAGTAAAATACTTGTAAAAAAATATTTAAAAAATTAATAAATACACAAAAATACTAAAAATGTACTAAATTTTCTTTTTTTTTTTTGTTGTTATATTTTTTGGTATTTAGTGTATTTTTTAAAGATTTTTTTTCACAAATATTATACTTTTTAAGTGTATTTATGTTAGGTGTGTCTAAAAATTAAAAAAAAAAATTACTTAAGATATTTAAAAAATTCATTGAAAATATTAAATTACGAAAAATAAAAAAGTAATTTTTTTTGAAAACTGTTTTCATAAAACCAAAACCAAACAAACATTACTAGCCAAAAAAAAAAATATATGAAAAAAAAAATAGGATAGTTGCATTCATAATTTAGGATAAAATGAACAAATATTAATAATTTAAGAAAATAATTGTTTTAATTATTAGTTTATAGACTAAAAAAGTATTAGTTTGTAAGGTAAAATAATATAAATGTGATAATTTGATGCGAAAACTTACAATTATATGACCAAAATAATTACTAACATATGGCGGGTATAAATCTTTGTGTAAAAAATAAAACAAAAGTTGCACCCAGGAAGATTCTCACAGTTCAATAAGTATTTGCCTCACTTCCTATTAAATGCTAATTTCCTCTAATTTAAAATGGCAAAACCAGATTTTGCCAAAATGAAAATCATACCACCAAATACACACTTGTCTGATTTAATTTTTCAAAAACTATTTGCTTGTTTTTTATTTTTCAAAAACACTTTTTAGAGAATTGTACTTTCTTATTTTTCTTATTTTTTTGTTTTTACTGATTTTTTTAATATTTTAAACAATTTTTTTAATTTTTAGACACACCTAACATAAATACACATACAAAGTATAATTTTTGTGAATTTTTTTTAAAAAAAATTCACTAAATACCAAAAATATAAAAAAATATATGAGAATTCAATATATTTCTCATATTTTTATGTATTTATTAAATTTTTAAAATATTTTTTCATAAATGTTTTACTTTTTAGATACATCTAAGTAAGGTGTACCTAAAAAGGGGAATTGACCCATAAATCCTAAAAGGTAGAATTGTAATCTAATAAGTCCCATATTTAATTTTGTACACCCAAAAGTCCCATTATTTGGGGGTGGACAGTTTTGCCCATGAATGAATTGTTTTTGATTTAGTGATATTATGTTTGATTGATGTGGGTGTATGTAACGTTTGGAAAAAGCTTACTATAGCTTTTTAAGGGTTTAATATTTGTTCACGTTTTTTATGACCCACACTGTGGTGGCCCATATCATTTCTTGAAACCCACGTTTGAAGACAACCCATTATTTTGCAGAAAACACAACGTGGGGTCCACGTTTTTATGACCCACGTCAATTTGCTGAACCACATTTTGGTGACCCACGTCGTACTGTAAGTTTATCCTGTGACCCACACGTTGGTGGGCCAAAACATTTTGGGAGCCAACGTTTGAGGGAGCACACATCATTTTCCATAACCACAATTTGATGGGCCACATCAGTTTGGTCAACCACTTTTTGATGGCCCACATCAATTTGCTTAACCACATTTTGGTGTGCCCACATCATATTGCAAGTCTATCCTGTGAAGCCTCACATTTTTCGGCCATGGAGAGTGTTATTGGACTCGTCAATCGCATCCAGAAGGCATTTTCCGGCCATGGAGAGTGTTCCAATGGCGGACGGTGACAGCAGCAGGAGGACCGGTGTGGTGAAGTGGTTCAACGATCAAAAGGGATTTGAGTTCATCACTCCTGACGATGGTGGCGAAGATCTCTTCGTTCATCAATTTTCGACTTGATCTGAGGATTTTCGAAGCCTTGGAGATGGTGAAACTGTCGAATTCGTGATCGAATTAGGCGGCGATGGACGAACCAAAGCCGCTGATGTGACTGGACCCAATGAGGGGCCGGTTCAGGGAAGCACTCGCGGCAGAGGTACAACAGCGGCGGCGGAGGTGGTGGTTGCTACAACTGTGGTGAGTCTGGGCATTTTGCCTGAGAATGCCCTAACGCTGCTCGTTGAAATGGGTAAAAAAAAAAAAAAGTGTTAAAGAGTGAATCTTGTGTGGATCGCAATGTGAACGACTATGGTGCTTTTATGGTTGTTCTTCGTTCTGTTCATCACGCAATCTCTCTTTGTACGTGTATGTATCAGAGTTTGTGTTTCTTATGGTTATCTTTAGTTACCTCTGATTTGTGTTGTTGTTCATGATGTGTGGTTTGTAAAGGTATATATATAATCCAAAAAACGTTTCCAACCACATCAAAGAAGGGTACAGAAGATAGAAAATCCATTCCATAAAAAAAACAGGACTGGGACGTGTATTAATTTTAAAAAAGGACCTAATAGACTACAACTCTTCAAAATGGGAGTTTCCAATAATTTCCCCATCTGAAGTAAAAAAAAATACTTAAAATTTTAAAAATATTCATTAAACAAAACAACGAAAAAACAAAACAAAAAACAAAAAAACACAAAAAAAACAAAAAAAACAAAAAAAACTCATTTTCAAAAAACTTAATCCAAAAAACTCAAACCAAACACACATTATTTTTCAATCGCCTTACTAGAAGGAAGATTAGCATAATTAAGTAGTATAAGATTAAGGCAAAGTTTGGCAAGTTGAAAAAAAGTTAAAAAGTTAAAAAGTTACTCAAAAAGTTAAAAAGTTATCACTATTCACCAAAAGTCAAAAATTACGACTGCACAACTCTCAATCCTAATTTTCCCCTACACACTAATTTATACAATTTTTTAATACACATTTTTTCATAAAAAGTCAAAAAGTTAACCCAAGATGTTTGGCAAGTGGTTTTGGGGCTAAAATAGCCACAAAAGACAAAATAGGCTATTTTAGCCATAACAAACAAAACATCACATCCAACCCATAATCATTACACTCTTCTCTAAAAAAAAAAGTCAAAAAAGCCAAAAAGCCAAAAAGCTCTTCCCAAACCAAGCTTTTTAGCCCAGGCTAAAATAGCCAAAAAGTCAAAAAGCTAACCCACTTCCCAAACGGAGGCTTTTTTCCTCAACTTTTTAGTTCAAAAAGACAAAAAGTGTACTTATTTAGGACACTCCAAACAACTCCTCAAGTGTATTTTTTTTTTTTTCTAAATCTTGAAGAAAGTGATTGTAATTTATATTTTTTTAGATAAATTACACTAATCTCTACTCAAATTTGAAAAAAATATAATATCCATAATTTTAATATAATTACACTAATATTTCTTTTAATAAAGTTAAATGAATAGAGTATAAAGACACAAAAATAAACAAGAAAAATATAAATTTCAATATAAAAAATACAATAATATCATTTTTCTATCCGTTTAGCTAATGAATTATAAAAAAAAGGGGAGTAAATGTTACACAAATTAAAATCTCAAAAAATTTGACGTCATTAAACTTGCTATATATTTTTTAAAATTAATGCTTTGTTTGGTATACATTACTTTAGCACATCTTTTTAGGGATGGTAATGGGGGTTAATGGGGTGAATATTAATTTCCCATCTCCATTCTCCTATAATAAATTTTCCCCATTCCCCATGGGTACCACCCTCCCCATTTCTTAATGGGTTTGGATTTTCCCCAACCCATTTTAATCCCTATTTTTATTTTATTTTTATTTTTTATATTTAATGTTAACAACCACTTTTTTTTTTTTTTTTAAAGGTTCACAACAAAAGCTAAATATACCTTCAATCTTTTTTCTTTCTTTTTTAATATATTTAATGTTAACAACTTTTTTTTTTTTTTTTTAAGGTTAAACAAAAGCTAAATATACCTTCAATCTTTTTTCTTTCTTTTTAATATATTTAATGTTAACAACTTTTGTTTTTTTGTTTTTTTTTTTTTTATTTTTTTTTTTTAAGGTTTTAGCTAAATATACCTTCAATCTTTTTTCTTTCTTTTAATATATTTAATGTTAACAACTTATTTTTTTATTTTTTTTAAGGTTCACAACAAAAGCTAAATGTACATTCAATCTTATTATTTTATTTGGTTCAATTCAACAACAAAATCAAATACATATTAATTAATTAATTAAAAAGTTGTTTTATAATAATCAAATATATAATTTTGAGACAATCAAATAAGTTTTAGTAATTGAAAAAAAAAAAACGTGGAAGAACGTGGAAGATTAAAAAAAAATTACAACCATCTCTCTCTCTCTCTCTCTCACTCTCACCCTCTCCCCTACATGTTATAAGAACATGTTTACAATGTTATAAGAGCCTGTTTGAAAAATAAAAATGTTTTTTCAATTAAATTTTTACTAATTTCACAATACCATCACCACTATTCTCACATTCACTATCACACTACTATCACCATAGCCACTACCATCATCACTGCCGCCATCACCCCCACCACTATGTCACAATCTCTACTTTCACCTTCGTTCCATCACCACCACCACCAAATATAAAAAAAATATATTTTTAATTTTTTTTATAAAAATATTTTTCATTAAAAAATATTTCTATCTAAATAAATGAAACATAACATTGGGAAACAAGCTGATTTCAGTTAAATCTGTTCATAACTAAGAAAAAAAATTATTTTAAAAAAAAAAATTATTTAGTAAGACTTTGTATTCCTTTTTGTTTTTCCACAAAATAAATCTTTGTACCCATGCTTTCTAACCAATCACGACTCATGCTTGTTTTGATTCTCTACAATTTCCTTATTTTCAAATAATACATTCATATATAATATATATATATATATATGTGTAAATTATGTGATAACATAAAATAAATAGATTCATACTCGTTAATTGAAATTTCAGAACAAGCAAACCATTCTGAAAATTACAATACATAACAAAATAAAATAACATAGAAAAGCAAACCGAATTTACACTAGACAGTGTCCTTAATTTTTTAAATAAATTAAAAAAATTCTAGATATGCATAAAAATGACAAGAATAATGTGACAATGTTAATTAATGTGTATTTGATTTTATTGTTGAGCCAAATAAAATAAAATAAGATTGAATGTATATTTAGGTTGGTTGTGAATCTTAAAAAAAAAAAAATTTAAAAAAAACCAAAAGAAAAAAGATTGAATGTATATTTAGCTTTGGTTGTGAATTTTAAAAATTAAAAAAAAACGGTTGTGAACCTTAAAAATTAAAAAAATAATAATAAAAAAAAGATTGGATGTATTTAGCTTTGGTTGTGGATCTTAAAAAAAAAAAAAAAAAAAAAAAAAAATTGGTTGTGAACCTGAAAAAATAAATAAATAAATAAAAGAAACAAAAAAATTGAATGTATATTTAGTTTTGGTTGTGAATTCTTAAAAAAAAAAAAAAAAAAAAAAAAACATATGAGGAAATTAGTAGGTACCCATCCCAACCCATCCCCTGTGGATATTTAAAGAATATCACTTGCCCTACCCAAAGATAAGAAAAAAAGAGAAAAACTCATGTATTTAGGTTAGGTCTTCATGGATACCCACAGGATATCCATTGCCATCTATCTTTTTATCTTATTTAAGTTTAAGGCCTTGTTTAAGAATATGCTATTTTAATAATTTTTTTGACTTTTTATAAAAAGATGTTCAAAAAAATAGATAAAGTGATATGATAACGTATAGTAATTTTTAAATTTTTTAACTAAAATATATAATTGACAAACGAGATGTAAGACTGTACAAAATATCATCTAATTTACTAAAATCACATCAATCCACGTCAATCCGTACAACTCATGGGCCTAACCACAGTTTAATCTCTAAAATTTATAATCCTCCCTCGAA
>JAPPVO010000017.1:6514679-6602742 GCA_030407325.1 Camellia japonica | reverse complement strand
TGAGATTGGGGAATTTAGTGGTTTAATGATGTATTTGGTAGTTTAAATACTACCTTTGAGAATATTGAAATTACATTTATTGTTATGTTTTTTCTTGCTTAGAAATAATTGTTTTGGGCTATCGGTGGAGGATAGCCATTGATTGTTGTAGACCTTGCATGCGGCTTAGGTATAACTGAATTGAGTCAATTGTTTGACTGTTGAGTTAATACAGAACATTCGTGTATTAATTATGTGTTGTATATGGCAAGTATTGATTATGTTGCATATGCATTTGTTTTGGAGGAGATAGGGGATGAACTCCACGGTTTAGGGGAAGATAGGGGATGGACCTCTAAACCGGACTTGTTGGGAGGAGATAGGGGATGGACTCCAGTAGCATCACTTATGTGTGTGCTTAATTATAATAGAAATATTTCTATTTGTTGTTGATATGATACATCACCACCATGTGTATCAGTTGGGAAGTATGGAAGTGAATTTGATTGTGATTGATATAATACCAACATGTGTATTCGTTATGTTAGGTTTAACTTGAATTGTTATTCCTGTTGAATTGGAAGTATTGTTAATAAAAGATGAAACCCCAGTTGAGTTATTTGGCCAGGTTCTGAGCCATAAATGGAAGTGAATTATGCCATAGACATTGTGTCATAGGCAATGTAGACATTCGTGTCATGAATTTGTAAATTGATTATCCGGTGTTAACCATGTATCAGATGCTACTGCTTTTAGTTAATTCTTATGCTTGGTTTAGTATTTCTCTACTGGGCTGTGGCTCACCCTATATGGGAACTTCATTTTCAGGTTCAGGTGGTTCATACCTCCAAGGACTTAGCTTGTGAGGATTTGGACTCGAAGACTTGTTTTTATTTATTTGTTTTATTTGATACATGTAAACATTCAAGCCTAGGGCTTTATTTGTATTGAGTTAGACTCTTATTTCTTTGTGTCCAAGTGTTGGCTTGGCAAGATGTAAGCCCGTAGGGCATTTATTTTGATGTTACATGTAATGCTTTTATTTAGTAATACTCTGATGGATAATAGAATGTTTCGTTTTCTATTATTAATGCATGTTAATCTTATATATAATGGGTTTTATTTTGAGGGCGTTACATCCCCGCTCGAGCGTGGAATTTCCCGCTCGAGCAGACCCAATAGGTCTGCAAAAGTTTTGGTTACATCATTTTTACGCTCGAGCGTGAGTTTGGACGCTCGAGCTGAAGGTCATCCTACATAGCTCCACGCTCGAGTGTGAACTTCCCCGCTCGAGCGGACATCCATGACTGTAAAAATATTGGGAGCCCACATTTTACGCTCGAGCGGCGGTTCCCTCGCTCGAGCGGACGTCAAGAATTTTGGGTTTTCCAAAACTTGTTCTTGAGCTTAAATTCGACCTTCAAAGGCTTAAAACCCACAATTCTCGTTTCAAAACATGCAAATACAATATATAGCATGTGGACGTAAATAACATGAGGCCAATCATTCAAAATCATGATCAAATTCTTCAAAATTAATCATGGCTCATGCATTCAACTCTCATATAAGCTCTATAGCTTTAATAATCAAACATGCATGTCAATTTTGACTTCATTTCTATTTCAAATGATGCAATTGGTGTTCATTCTCATGAAACTCAATAAAAACATGCTTGCATGTATGATCCACCTCTCAATCTTTTATAATTTACATGCTATATGTTAGATCATGAAAATTTATGGCAATTCATAGCAATTCTATGCATGCATGTACATATCTCATCAAAATCAACATAACTCATGATCTAACTTATCAATTAGTCTTCAATTCACAAAATCACAATTCAAATTCATGAGTCAAAGGTTGATAACTCACCTAGGAGCTTTAATCTTCCAAACTTATGCTAAATTCTTGAGTGTAGCTTCAAAATCCTCAAACTTCTTGACCAACCCTTCAATCTCCTACACTCTCTCTCTAATTCGGTTCTCTCACTCTCTAGAGAGCCAAAATCAGCCCAAATGAAATAGCAGAGAGGAATTGAGTGTATAAGGGTCCTTTATATAGGCTCTCATAAGCACAATTAATTAAGGTTAAATAATTGAGCACTAAAGCACCAATTTAATCTATTTAATTTTATCCGAATTAATTTTCAATTAAATTTCACCGTAGGCTCTAAAAATTACGCCCATCACGATAGCGCAGTCAATTTCGGCTTCTGCGGCCGATATGGCCTTCAATTTAAATTCCAAAGCGGATAATCAAACAGATATTCCTACGGTGAACAGATAGAAATTCAAAACCACATATTTTCACATAAATGGCACGCAGAATCATATCAAACTCATAATCACATTCATAATAAGAACCAATTAGCATAATACGGAACAGGGTTATCACAACCTCACCCCAGCGGCAGCTCCGTTAGTTGGCTTCAATTTACAGCCAGAATGGTCGCTTGACAGAATAGTGTTGCCAGTTGTGGTAGGAACAAAAACCCTTCAGATAGAGTTTCTAGTTATTAATACACCATCCCCTTACAACGCCATACTTGGCCGTCCATGGATTCATCAAATGGAGGCGGTCCCTTCAACCTACCACCAGCTCATCCGTTTCCCAACAGAACACAGAGTAGAGCAGATCTCAGGGAATCAAGTTGCGTCCAAACATTGTTTCATGGCGGCACTAAAGGCAAAACAACTTTGCAACCGGGTACAGACAGTGGAAGTGGCCGAACAGCCAGTCTTGGAAGATGTAGGGGGAGCCCCAGAGGAAAAGATAGTAGAGGATTTGGAGAAAGTCCTGGTAAAAGACGATGATCCAGAAAAGTACTTCTTTATAGGTACCTCGCTAGGCGCTGATGAGAAACTTCAGCTGCTGGAACTGCTGAGGGAAAGTATGGAGGTATTCGCATGGTCAGCATATGATACTCCAGGGTTGAACCCAGAATTTGCTTGCCATAAGCTCAATATCAACCCTTCCGTTCGGCCCGTTGTACAGAAAAGTCGGAGATCCTCAGTTGAGCACACTGAAGCAGTAATTGCCGAAGTAAAAAAACTCCTGGCATCGGAAGCGATTAGAGAAGTTCAGTACCCACAATGGTTGTTCAACACAGTCGTAGTCAAAAAGAAGAGCGAAAAATGGAGAGTCTGCGTTGACTTCACTTGCTTAAACAAAGCCTGCCCCAAAGATAGCTTTCCGCTGCCTCGCATCGATCAACTAGTAGACTCAACAGCAGGGCATGAGCGCATGAGCTTTCTGGACGCTTATAGCGGCTATCACCAGATACCACTATTCGGTTCGGATTAAGAAAAGACAACATTTATCACTCCAAGGGGAACTTACTGCTACAAAGTAATGTCGTTCGGCTTCAAGAACGCCGGGGCAACCTACCAGCGAATGATCACTCAGATGTTCAAGGGCCAACTTAGGAAAACCATGGAAGCTTATATAGATGATATGGTAGTAAAAAGCAAGCTCGTTACAAACCACCTTGCAGACTTGAGAGAAGTTTTTGGCATCCTGAAAAATCATTAACTTTACCTCAATGCCTCGAAATGCGCTTTCGGGGTAGGAACAGGGAAGTTCTTGGGATACATGGTCACTCACAGAGGAATCGAGGGAAATCTGGATCAAATCAAAGCAATACAAGGTCTTGAAGTACCAACAAAGGCTAAAGAGCTGCAGAAACTGGCCGGAATGGCAGCCGCCCTGAATCGGTTCATCAGCAAATCTTCAGATCGGATGAAGCCCTTCTTCCAGCTATTGAGGAAAAGGATAGCATTTTAATGGAGTTCCGAGTGTACCGAAGCACTGCAAAGTCTCAAAAGATACCTCAACACACCACCCCTTCTATCAACTCCAGAACCAGGAGAGGAGCTGTACCTATATCTAGCAGTCTCAAATCATGCCGTAAGCGCAGTATTAATTCGAGAAGTTAACAAGGAACAGAGGCCAGTATACTATGTTAACAAGACTTTACTAGATACCGAGACACGGTATCTACCCTTGGAAAAGTTAGCTTACGCGCTGCTTATCGCCTCAAGAAAGTTACAACATTACTTCCAGGGGCATATCATCAACGTCCTCACTGAATTCCCCCTCAGATCTGTATTCAGTCGAGCCGATTTTTTTGGCCGAACAGTAAAATGGGCGGTAGAGCTTAGTGAGTTTGACATTCGATATCAACCCAGGACAACAATCAAGGCCCAGGTCTTAACAGATTTCGTCGCAAAATTTGCTCCCACCCAGAGTACCGAGCCAGGGAATCCCAGTTCGGCACAGGTGCCACGCCCCACCAAACAAAGAAAGCACTACGCTTCGGAAGCATGGAAACTCTTTATTTGAAACATCTGGCAGCTTTATGTTGACGGGTCATCCAATAACCGAGGCTCGGGGGTAAGAGTAGTACTTATCTCACCAGAAGGATTTTTCTGGGAATAGGCTCTCAGGCTCGGTTGGAAGGCTTCAAACAACGAGGCAGAGTACGAAGCGTTATTGGCTGACTTACGTAGTCCCGAACACTTCAGTGTAGAACAGCTTCTTGTTTTCGGCGATTCACAACTGGTGGTAAACCAGCTTTCTGGGGTCTATGAAACACGAGATGAAAGAATGGCTATGTACGTAGGCAAGGCCAAAGACCTACTCAAAAAGTTTCAATCCGTACGAGTGGAACGAATTAGTCAGGACAAAAACAACCATGCTGATGCTCTGGCTTGCCTCAGCTCATCAGTAGATACCAAAGATACTAGAAAAGTTTGGGTTGAGTTCGTGCCAGAACCAAGCATTGCATCTCCAGTCCTCTGCAGCAACCTAGAGCCGAGCTGGATGGATCCAATACTTGCTTTTCTAAAATCTGGTACTCTTCCCAAAGATAAAAAGGAAGCCAACAAAGTCAGACATAGGTCAGCTCGATTTTGGATCTCACCATCTGGGAAGCTGTACAGACGCTTCTATCTTGGCCCTTATCTTCTATGCGTGCATCCAAATTTGGTCGAGAATGTTCTCTACGAAATTTACGATGAGATTTGTGGATGCCACATTGGTGGAGGGTCACTGGCGCACCGAGCCCTCACTCACGGGTACTGGTGGCCACGGATGCAACAAGATGTGCAGCAGTACGTACGGAAGTGTGATAAATGTCAGAGGTTTGCTCCACTTATTCATCAGCCAGCCAAAACTCTCACCCCACTCACCAGCCCATGGCCCTTTGCCCAATGGGGTCTGGATATTGTCGGACCATTGGCACGAGGCACTGGGAACAGGCGATTCTTCATTGCTGCAACCAACTATTTCACTAAGTGGGTTGAAGTTGAAGCGTTGGCAAGTATCAAAGAAGCGAACACAAAGCGGTTTGTCATGAGAAGCGTGGTGGTGCGTTTCGGCATCCCGCGGATACAGATAACGGATAACATAACACAGTTCGATGGAAAGATCTTCAGAAAGTTTTGTGCCGACCTCAAGATCGAGTATTGGAACTCTTCTCCAGGGTAACCACAAAGTAATAGGCAGGCAGAAGCGTCAAACAAAACCATCGTCAACGGAGTAAAGAAACGGCTTGAGCATGCGAAAGGAAAATGAGTTGAAGAGTTACCCCACGTACTATGGGCATACCAAACCACAGCACGGCGCTCAATGGGGGAAACACCTTACTCCCTAACTTATGGAATGAAGGCCATCATCCCACTCGAAGTAGGTCTCCCAACCCTTCGGTCTGAATTGTTTGAAATCACCAGTAATGAGGAAGCTATTGCACAAGCACTGGATATGGCAAAATGCCGAAGAGAAGCCGCACTGATCAGACTTATAGCGTATCAGCAATAGCTCATCAAGAGTTTCAACCAAAAAGTTTTCCCAAGGCAATTTACACCTGGAGAACTGGTTTTGAGGAAAGTTATGGATCACAAAAGAGTGCCTGGCGAGGTCAAACTTAGGCCTAACTGGGAAGGTCCGTACAAGGTCACGATTGCTGCTGGAAATGGAGCTTACTACCTAGAGGATCTCAAAGGCAGAGCCATACCTCGGCCCTGGAATGTAGCAAATCTCAAGAAATATTATCAATAGAATTAAACCCCAACTTCTTTATCAGGATGTAAAGACATTTACCTTTTGGCCAATACAGAGGCCTCCCCACTTCTCTCAAGACTATCAAATTTTTGTAATAAGCTTTGGTGTTCACCAAACGGAATTAACTTTGATGCTTATCAAACAGAATTAGCTTTGGTACTTACCAAACGGAAATAGCTTTGATGTTTATCAAACGGAATTAGCTTTGGTACTTACCAAACGGGAATAACTTTGATGTTTATCAAACAAAATAAGCTTTGATGTTTATCAAACGGAATTAGCTTTGGTCTTAACCCAAATAGACTTAGTTTCAGAACGACTGAACGAAATTAAAATTTAGTTAGCACTCAAACATGCTAAGTGGAACTACTTGGTGGAATTATGTTTGGCAACTAAATTGTACTTTAGCCAAGTGGAATTGCTTGGTGGAAACCGCACTAACATGTCTTAAGTAAACATCTCTGAGTCTACAAAGTCTCTTAAGTATCGTCACATCAACACTTCAGTACTGCTGCATACAAAAAGAGTTGGAACAAATTGAGCTAAGTTCTATCGAGAGCACACCTCCAGCATTAGTCTTACTTAACTCCAGTTGGGGGCAAACAATTGTTTTTTTTTTCAAAACCAACCTGGACTTGAGTAAGATACCTCTTCATGCCTTTATCCCATTCAAATGCACCTGTGCTATCAAAGTTACAACAGACTTAAGCAGTTCTACCTAAGAGCACAATCTTCAGTACCAATCTTACTTAGCTCCAAGTGGGGGCAAACAATTGTTTTTTAGAACTAACCTGGACCTAAGTAAGACCCTCTTACAAAATCAAGCACAACCATGTAACATATTCGTTAGCCAAACCGAGCATCTGTTCGGCCCCGAGGTCCCAATAGTGCTCGGCTGGGGGCAAACAGTACAGAACCAGACCGAGCATATGTTCGGCCCCCGAGGTCCCAACAGTGCTCGGCTGGGGGCAAGCAGTACAGAACTAGACGAAGCATCTATTCTAAGCAGTACAGAACTAGACCGAGCATCTATTCGGCCCCGAGGTCCCAACAATGCTCGACCGGGGGCAAACAGTACAGAAAACATTCAAACATAGAAGCCAAACAGCATCAGATTGCAAATTCAAAAGGAAAATCCTATCATCCAACAAAAGGCACATATGGCCTCATAGCCAGCATCAAAGAAAAGAAAAAAGAAAAATTGTCTTGGTAAGTATAGAAAGAAAACTCGTCAAGGGGACCGAGCCACAGTACATCAAAGCAGAAACTTCAATTCCTTTCAGAGAAAACTTCAGCTTTCATTAACAGAGGGAACCTCAGGAGCAGTGTCCACAATCTTGTCCAGGCCGTCTTGGGGAGGAAAAGTAGAGGCAGCTCCAACTCCTTGAGAAGTGGAAGCTTCCTTAACCACGTCTCCCGCGGCTTCAGTCTCCAGGGTTCCACCCCCGTCAACGTTCACCGTTTCAATGACAACATCACTGTCCTGAGTCTTGTTTGCAGAATCAATTTCTGGGGAAACTTCAGCCAGAAGAACAGCAGGGGTGGAGACAATCTTTGAACCCAAGGATCTTGAGGGAACTGGGACATCCTGAAACAGGGGAGAGCCTTCAGGAACCAAGGCAACAGCTAGAGCACTCGACCAACCCTTCAGGAAGAGCTTGTCTCGCAGCACCAGCACCTCCTCCTTATAAGCAGCCCCAGCCTCATCCCAACCTTGTTGCCAGTACTTGGCCTCCAACGCAGAACGCTCGGTAGCCATCACCGCGATAACGGCCTCCAGCTCGGCCACTTTTCCTTCAAGTTGAGCCTGCGCCCCAATAGCAGCCTCCTTTGATTTTTCAGCTGAAGCAACAATCTTGTTCAAACGGAATGCCTCCCTTTCGGCAGTTCGGCGTCCTTCTTTCTCAGCCTCTAGGCTCACCGTCAGTCTCTCAGCGTTCATAGCGGCCTCCAGCACGGCCTTTTCTAGTTCTTCAGCGCGGGTGATGGACAGATGCATCCTCTGAATACACTGCAACGGATTACAAAGTATTAAAAGAAAGAAAGCAGTAGCATAACACTAAAAGCAAGCAAAACAAGAAAGCACTTACAGCAGTCATCATCTGAAGGGTCCCCTTCAGAATAGGAATATCGCGGGGCCCATTATGGTCAGCCATGTCAACCGGCATCAACAGAGTCTTGGTCAAATCAAAAGCAAAATCTTGGGAAGCAACAACCGAATCAGAGATAGAAATGGGCCTGCCTTGATGCAGCATCGGCGGTTCCCATTTCTCAAGTGCTTCGTCCTCAATAGGATCTTCAGAAGCTTCCCCCACCACTGCCTTGCCAGTCTCTCTCCTCCTCTTTTTTGCCCTCGCAGCAACCGAAGCGGAGGGCTCGGCAGTAGCAGCGTGAGTTCCAGAAGCTCCCACCTCCAATTTTACATCCATGAGGCTCTTCGCCTCGGCCTTCAACAAAGGGGTCTCCAAAGTATCAGAGGCACCAAAAGCCTCAGCCTCCAAATCCACTAGCACTCTCCTCTTCGACACGAACCCACCCCCTGTAAAACTGGGGGCAGAAGAGGGCGTCCTTTCAGGCAATGCACCCTGGCTTCGACGACGATTCGTTACCAGAGGAGTGAGGGATGTGTCAGTCTCAGTATCAGAATCTAGAAGGGATACAGCGAGCCTCACTTTCTTCGGAATGATAGAGCGGTAAGTCGCTTGGTAATCCAACAACTCTGGCGCGAACCTCTTCTTGTACCTCAGAACGGCTTTGATGGCCTTAGCGTTCCCCTAGTTCGGCCTTCGCTGAAAACGAGAGGCCTCTGCAAAAAAGAAGTACCACATTAAAACATCCAAAACAAAGGCAAGAAATACAAAAGACACTGGAGGAAGGACTCGAACCTGGGTAGCCATCCTTCAGAGGCATCCGTTCGGACTGGAACTCGGTCCCAGCGAGGAACTCCCAGTTGCCACCAACTTGCAGAAAATCATCATTGTGCTTGTCTGAATCAGGCAAACCAGTCACCAAATGACAGTCGATCGAACGAACACGCAGGTAGTACGTGTTGATCCTTGTTATGAGAAAGAGTGTAGTAGCCCAAAATGTCCCAAATATCGAGATTCAAGCCCAGCCGTTTGTTGAGAGCGGACACACCACAGACGACATGAAACAGGTTAACAGATACTTGCATTGGGGTGAGTTGAACCTGGTGCAGAAATCGGCACACCAAAGGGTCGAGAGGAAAACAAACCCCTCCCTCGGCGATGGATGCAACCGGAAAAGCGGCGGTGTTCCTAGTGCCCATACGTTTGGCATCGACCTTTGCCAGCGAAAGGGTCACGTCATCGGGGATATTGTAATCACGACGAAACATGGCCATGGCCTCAGGACTATCAACTAATGAGCAAAACTTTCCCATCAAACCTAACCTAGTGGTACAGGGGTAAAACTCAGATACCAAGATATGGAACACAACGGCGCGAGGGCCAGACAAGATGATTGAAACAGAAAAAGACAAGAAAAGAAGGATCACAAGAGAACTTACGGAGATCAGAGCAATGGTAGCGAACGGGCGGCGCTGAAGCAAGACCGGCAGTGGAAAGTCTGAGCAGAGCACCAACGAGATTGGTTCAGAGCAACGGAAAGGGTTTTTTTCTTTGAAACTCTCCAGAAGAACGAAAAAGCAGATAAAGGGATTTGGATTGATAACCCAGAGCATTTATTGCACCAGCTGGCGTGAAGGTACACGAAGCACGACCTTCGGTATGGAATCGACGCACTATCTCTGCACACTTATCCCACGTCGCCACGTGTCACAACGAAAGGACACATGCAGGGGTTGTGTGTCAAGATTGAACCGTCACCAAGGCCGAACTGAAGCAGAACCGAAGCGACGCGACGCTTGGAGAGCAGAACAATAGCTCTCCCCAAGGGAAACCTTAGCGCGAGCTAGGGGGCAAATGAAGGGGCTGAATATGAAATGGGTCGGATCCAAGTCTTGGGCCGGCCCAATCCACTAAAGCCCAAATCCAAGTGGGTTAGATGAATATATGGGCAAGCCAATTGAGCCCAACTCCATGATCAACAGTCTACCCAAGTCCTCAAGCACTTGGGCCCAACCTGCAGTGGAAAGGCTAGTCCAGCCGCAATACTGGGTTGGGCCGAGCTGCAAGACCTAATCTATAGGTCGAACTAAAGTGGGCCGAGCCTATACAAAGATATCCGAATGGACCAACCCATCTCTATAAATGATCTTGTAAAAGGCCGAGCTGAGGCACAACGGTATCGAGCTAAGGAAACCCCTTAGAGAAACATGGAAGGTAACATGGAGGATGCCACCTCAGCTGGTCCCCTCCCCCTAGAATCACAGAAATAGTTAAAACCAAAGGAATGTGGTTTGTTATCAGCATGACTACAATAAGTATAACCACCTCTTAACAACTACCAGATGGTCCCCTACGGAGAGCCATACTAAAAGGAAACCTGGTAGCACCAAAGCTCCATGAAACCATCTTGAGAAACAAGCAAGGAACCTTATATATACTACATGAACTTCACATTGAAGGTAACTAAACTGATCCAAGCGGAACCCCACTTACTTACAAACTCAACTCTCTACACTTCTTCTCTGATCACTGATTCCCACACTGGAGGGGTTATCCGGCCAACCTCGGCCGGGTAGCTCTTACGGTGCTTTTTGTGGCAGGAACCTCAATCCTTGGATAGTCCAACCGAGTGCGAAGCCCCGATCCACTTTTATCTAGTGCGGAATCCGGTACGCACAAGTTTGAAGTGATGTGATAGAGAAGTGATGTGACTTAAATAAGATAATGTGCTAAAGTAACACATTCTATTTTATCACATGCCAAACAACTACTTAATTTACTATAACTCCACATTGTTAGACCTATAACAATATTTCTCTTTTATCCATATTGTTTCCTATCTAATGTGACGCACTCACAATAATTAATGTAACGATTTTAGTACAATTCTCATTAATATCCAACCATAGTGAATGTGTCACATTATATAGTAAATAAAATATGATAAATATAGCATTACTCTTCTTTCAAATTTTAATGAACCTAACTTTGCCAAGCATTTAGCAAAATGTTATTTGAATTTACATATAGCACTCATGATATTAATTAAAAAAAATGTGAATCCTTTTATTTTAAATATAATAATAAAGTCTTAAAAACATAAATATATGGTTTGTTGTATAAATTAATGTGGGAGGTGAAATTCATATCATGACTTATATTATTTCCATTAAAAGAAATGGGTAAATATTTCATCACCAATATCTACGTGCCGATGAGTTAAAAGAGCAGACAAAGGAAGCCAAAAAAATAAATAACATAAAAAATAAAAAAAAATTGGCAGATTAATAATTGCATATGTACTGATGAATAGTGACAAAAAATGTGAAAGTTACACTACACCCATTTTTGGACTTTCCCATTGGAAAAAAGGAAATAGAAAGTCTACTCAACAAAATACCTTCTCTTGTCATCTTTTTACATGTCTAATTGATAACTAGCTGTTTTTTTAGGAGAATAGGTAAAGAAAAAATGCATTGTACAAAGACAGATGTCATGTTTGGTAAGAACAAAACCAATATATAAGACTTAAAATTTCAAGTATTATATATCTAATAAGAAAACGTCTGATAATGTTGTTAGTGGTGATTGTTTTGTTTGGTTTTTTTTTGTTTTGCATTTATTTTTGTGTTTTAATAATGTCTTTATGTGTAGAAGTTTCTCCATTTTGTCAAGGTTTTTTTCTCCTTGTGTGGAGATTTGTTTTTGTATGCTCCTTGTGTGGCTTTTTATACTTTTTGAGAATGTATCTTATATTTTGATGTAATTTGTTAAAAGACTTATTATATTCTGATGTACTTTGTTAAAAGACTTATTATCGATAATATATTAAGTCATGTACTTTTCTATCAAATATATATATATATATATATATGTATATAGACATTGGTTTAAAAAGGCCCATTATCGATAATATATTAAGTCATGTACTTTTCTATCAAATATATATATATGTATATAGACATTGGTTTAAAAAGGCCCCTCTAAGGCGTGGGCTATTATTACAATATATTTGAGTTTTGTATTTTGATAATTTTTTGAAAATTAAAATATTGTTGTATGAAATTGAATAGAATAGATAATTATATATATGATAGAATTATGTGATATGAAATGTATCATTTTTTTATTTGTTATACACCTAATGATGTAGACTTCAATTCTATTACCATATCATTTTTGATAAATTTATGAGTCTTTAACATGTCTTCCGAATTTATAAAAAAAAAAATTATGATATATAACTTTTATCAAGAGATAAATATAAAACAAATGCTAAGATAATTTTCCCATCCAAAAAAAAAAAAAAAAACTAAGATAATTCACTAAACTAATAAAGAAGCAAAAAAAATACACAAATGACTAATTTTATTAATACAAAAATCATACTCGCATATCAAGTGACTAATTTTATTAATAAGTAAATCAACAATTTTTAATGATATGAAAAATGTTTTTTAGTTAACCATTTTGTTAATAAATAAATCATTAAGTCAATTAACAGCGTTCAATGATATGAGAAATATTTTTCAATAAACAATTTTGATAATTTATTATTGTATAGGAGAATAGTTTCCCCCCCCCGAGTATTGTGTTAAATTAAAATTTATAGCAAACGATAGTTGTAATTTCTAGTATTATAGGATCGATTCATATTTTAAACAAACCTTATGGGTGTATTCGTAATTTGTTAAAAAAATAAAATATTTATGTTTGATAATTGACCAAGAATGTTTGCGTAATTACGAAAAAAACTTATTTCATAATTAATCAAGAATGTTTACGTAATTATGAAAAAGCCCGTTGCATAGTTGACCAAAAATGTTTGCGTAATTATAAAAATAAAAATAAAATAAAATAAATTCACTCAACATATAGGCCACTATTAATAAATTACTCAAAATAAAATGGCAAAATAGGAAAAAAAAGACTCAAATAGTTAAGTGGTTCTTATATATATACTAGTTACAAAAGGCCTATGCGAGACACAAGCCATTATTACGGTATATTTAAGTTTTGTATTTTGATAATTTTTAAAAAATAAGAATATTATTTTATGAAATTGAATAGAATAAATCATTATTTATGATAGAATTATATAAATTTATTATAAATAATATATATATATATAATAAGTCTTACAATTTTAACATAATTATACTTTTAACTTAATGTTTGTCCCTGACCACTCGTGCTATTGTCTGAATTCATATCAACTTCAAATAGTCACCAAACTAATTATTCAATAATTTATTTTGTTTTATATAAGCGCCTTTTAGGTTAGTTCATTTTGTTATTCAATACTTATTTGATATGGTGAGTTTCATTAGTAGTGTTCATTTTATTGAAATAAAAGTGGAATAGAATGATCAATTAAAATGTTCATTCTCATATATGATGAAAAAAGTTTTGAAATTAGATTTTTCACTATTATAAAGAAATGGTCATTCTATAAATAAACTAAAAAAAATCTCTCATTTTGAACTATTAGGCTAATAATAATGAACCAAATCTTACATAATTTGCAAAAGTCCACCACCTCAATTACTTCACAGGCTATTATTGGGTAGTCCCGGAATATAATCACGTGGTGCTTCATGGTATTATGATTTTATGTTAGGTGATTAAGGAGTGTGAGCGGACATGATAAATGATGATTGATAAGGAAGTATGGACACGTGGTACTTTGAGAGTACCTAATAATTTTTCTTATTTCACCAACCAAGTTAAAGGACAAAATATGAAATTAAAAAATAAGCTAAGGGCAAAATAGACAACCCCAAACAAACCTTCCTAACCAAAACAACCAAAATTTCTTATATAATTTTCAAAAGGGCACCACTCAAATTGTTTCACTAACCAAACTAAAGGGCAAAATAGCAAATTTCAAAACAAACTAAGGGCAAAATAGGAATAAAAAAATAAGCCACAAGCAGGAAAGAGGGATGCCTCTATTTACAGACCATATTTGATCTTAAGGCACACCATTAATTGGTTATTTTTTATTACAATAATGATCTTACCTAAAATGACCACAACTGAATACACACCTTAGTTGAATACACATCCAAACCCTAACCCTAACCCCAAATCATTGTCACTGCCGTCGCTTCCATCGTCGACTCCGACGTCAAAGTCCAAACCCTAACCTTAACCAGCGTCGACTACCCCTCTCTTCCGCCGCCACTCTCTCCCCAACCACTCTCTTCTTCCCCATGCTGCTTCTTCCTCCATGGCCTCCTCCCCTTTGCGTCGCAACCCTTTTGTCGCCGCCCCTTCCCTTTTGTTGCAAAATCCTCTCCAGCTCCTTTCCCATCGTCTCAAAACCCTAGCGTCCACTACCGTCACCGCCATCTCTCAATCGCAATCTCTCAATCGCAATCTCTCTCTCTCTCTCTCTCTCTCTCTCTCTCTCTTTGTCTCTCTCTACGGTAGATGAAGGCTTGCAATGGAGACAGAGATGGATCGCGATAGCAGATCTGGGCGACGGGGTTGATTGCCACGGCGACATTGACGTTGAAGGCGAAGCTGTTAGCAGTAGTGAAGGGAAAGTAGGGTTGTTCGCAGTGGTGGAAGTCATCAGTGAGGGAGAAGAAAGTTGCAATGGTGGTCGGAGGTTGGCGGTGGTGAGAAAGAAGGCGGTGAAATGGTTGGCGTTGATGGTGGTTACTGGTGATGGCTGCTGCTGCCGATAACAGTTAGTCTTTTTTTTTTTTTTTTTTTTTTTGAATTTGAGGTGTGTACTAAGTGATGTGGGACTAAGGGAAAAAATGGAATGTTATGGTGTGTGTTGAGAAAAAATATGTTTTTCCAAATTATTAAAGGTATGAACTGAGTAGTGGTGTGCCTTAAGACCAAATATGTATGTAAATAGACGCACCCAGGAAAGAGATTCCTAATTGACCAAAAATGTGGAAATTCTATTTCCACACACCTAATTACCTCAATGCACACACTTAATGACATATTATTTTAATGGAAATTATATCCTGAATTAAAATGACCATAATAGACATCCACTAGCACCTATAATGTTATATGAAAATATTATATGTACACACATCTTTTAAAAATAAAAAAATCTCAATGTACAACTTTTGAGTAAAAAAACTAAACTCTAATTTTTTCATTGTTGTCACTTTGCTTACTACACATTCTATACTCCTCTATTACTTGCAAATCAATACTCTCATAACAACTCTCCTATTGTTTTAATTTTTAGATTTATACTCTATTAGTGATGAAAGTGTTAATTTTTTCGATAGTTTTTTTTTTTCCTTTCGCGATTTTCAGTCAAACAATCAGTACCGAATTGTTTCATTATATTTGGACATCAACTGTCGAATTATTTCATTATATTCGAACATCAACTGCGAAAGTTTTTTTGATAATTTTTTTTTCAAAACAAATTTGTCAAACTAATCACTTTTATTCGGAAGTTAAGTTTCGAATTAAATGTGTAATTTCAGAAAACCAATGCCAAAATCTCCAAACTGAAAAACATAAATAATTTTTTTTTTTTTTTTAAAATGTGGAAAGGAGGGTTGAGTAGTGCGTGTACAATGATTATGAGTGAATGACATAATTGTAACTTTCAGTGTGTGGATTGAGAAAA
Source organism: Camellia japonica (assembly GCA_030407325.1). Classification (NCBI taxonomy): domain Eukaryota; kingdom Viridiplantae; phylum Streptophyta; class Magnoliopsida; order Ericales; family Theaceae; genus Camellia; species Camellia japonica. Next base: position 6,586,995 of record JAPPVO010000017.1, on the reverse strand, counting down.
TTAATTAATAGTCAAATTAATAAGTGTATGTACTGAGAGAAGATGTGCACTGGGGCAATTAAGTGTGTGAAAATAGAATTTTTCTAAGAATATTTGCATAATTACGAAAAAACTAGTTTCATAATTGACCAAGAATATTTACGTATTTACAGAAAAACCTATTTGATAATTAACCAAAAGTATTTGCGTAACCAGGAAAAAAATCTTCACTCATTATATAGGCCACCATTATTAAATTATTTAAAATAAAATGACAAAATCAAAAAGAAAAGATGAATCTCAAGCAACTAAGCGATTCTTTTATATATATATATATACATTGACAACTAGTTATGTGGGTCCTAATATATCAAAGGACACACCAATAAATAATAAGAGATTTTTTTGGGGCATTGGTCCCATGTGGTACAAATTGGAATTATTTATATTTTTTATTTATGAAATTTGTTTTAAAATAATTCGTGCAATTTTTCGCTTATAATTTATGATCCAAAATTAGTTTTAATAAATTAATTATTTAAAAATTAGAAAAGCAATACGTTTGACTTATATTTTCTAATTATTAAATTTTGACTTACAATAAGTTACTTGTCCCATAGAATCTATGATTTTTTAGTTCATACACTTTTATATATTTTTTAAAAATTATCAATTCAATTGTCTACCGCAAGAGATTTTCCTACTATGCAAAATCTAAAATAGTAACATTTTATAATTTTGATTTTTCTAAATCTTCAACAATATATGCACGCATATATACATACCGTTTTATTTGTTAATTATTTTGGATGCATAATTGCACATAAATGATAAAGTTATAATTAAACTTTCAAAGACAATGTTTCTAAATGTTGCAGCAGAACAAGAATATACATCACTTTTTCGCATTAAAAATTTTAAGAAAAAGGAGATATGGGCAAGGAAACAAAGACCACAAAATGAACAAAGAGTCGTGAAATTTTATTTATTTATTTATGGTTGTAACAAAAGGCGATACCAAATGACTAATTTGATCTCATAAGATTGAAAACTCAGCTATCAAAATGGGCTATTTATTGATTGTAACTTTTAAATTAACGGCCTAAGATTCTTTGGGACTTCAAGTTAAACATTAAATTAAAACCTTATTTTACTAGGCATTTGAACAGTTGAGACCTTTGATAATAAGAATTTTTCAAATTTAAGCTAAAAGCTTTCGAGTGATACCAAATGACCAAATTGACCTTGTAAATTTGAAAACTTAGCTACAAATTGTGTCACATATGGATCGAACTTGTAAATTAGCAGGCTAAGGTTGTTTGAGACTTCAGATTCAACGTCAAAGGAAATCTTATCTTGCTAGGTGTGTGAAAAGTTGTGGTCTTCATTAATAATAATTTTTAAAGATTTTCCTTTGGGGTCTCAGGTAATGAAGTAAGTACTGTAATTAATGGACATCTATTTCAGTACGCTTTAGAGGTTTCTTTGGAGTCCGTATCATAATAAGGTAAGCCATAATCCTTCGTAGCTCGAATCTCTCTGTTCTAAATACCCGACTGCTAAAATGATGTTGTTTTGGACAGTTTTTTTTTTTTTTTTTTTTTTCCTTCTTATGTTCGAAAAGGAGAGTAGAGAAGAAGAGGAAGAGAAAGAGAGAAAGAGAAGAGAGGGGAGAGGGAATAGAGAGAGAGAAGGTTGATCGCCGCCTCCGCCTCCGATCGTCGCAGCCCGGCCTTCAATCTCTAATCTCCGCCTCCGATCTGTGTATGGGATGATGTGTTGAAGTTTTTTTTTTTTTTTTGATCTCTATGGTGGCTTTAGAAACTATACCATTGCAGGAGATGTGGTAGTTTCTAAATATACCATTTCAGCATTTCAGATGTGATGGTGATGATGATGATGATGATGTGTTTGGTTGATGATGATGATTCCCTCTCTCTCTGTTGTGTTGATGAAGATGTGTTGAGTGGGTTTGATTTTTGATTGATGATGATGATTCTCTCTCTCTCTCTGCTACTCTCATCTTCTCTTCTCTTCTTTCTTATTATTCTTCTTCTTCTTCTTTTTCTTTATTCTTCTTCTTCTTTGATTTTTCTTCTTCTGCCAGTTATTGAAAAAAAATAAAATAATCAAAACAACAAAACGACGTCATTTGAATTCGGGCCAATTTTGAGCTACATAGCATAACCGGTAAAGGTAATGTTGTGATTCTTGCTCTGTTTTCTCTTCCTTAAGAAACACACCTCCCACATCATCTGCTGTCTCACATCCATTAGGATAAGTGTTGCGTCTATCTTATCTTCTCTAAGATTAAGGCCTAGTTTGGCATGTCTTAAAATAGACAAAAAGTCAAAAAATTACTAAAAAAGTCAAAAAGTTTATCACTATTTACAAAAATATATATATAAAAATCATGATAGTGCTGTTACACAGGACAGTGTGCAGTGATGGTACACTGTCAAATGATGCTACAAATTTTACCCCGACGGTGCAAAAAAAATTGCATAGGACAGTGTTGTTCGGCCCGTGAGGGCCCATCACGGGTATCGTTTTGATAATCTGAACCGTTAAATGTGTAGAACTCGTTGGATACTATATGCCTGTAAAAAATCATGTTGATCGGATATCGATAGCTATATGATCAAATCAGTTTTGTATAACAAAATGGGCGGTGAAGAAATTAATGGTTGACAAAATAATCTGATCAGATAGCTATCGATATTTAATCAATGTGATTTTTTACAAGTGTATAATTCGAGCGAGTTCTACACATTGAACGGTTTCGATTTCAAAACGGGACAGGATTGGCCCCATGGGCCGAATAGTACCGTCCAGTCCGATATTCGACTATAGGCAATCTGCTCCTATAATGTTCTGCCCAACCGACTGGCTTCCAGTACAATCCAAGTCAGTAGGTATTTACATGTAGTAGGGTAAAAGGTAATTTTTTTATTTTATACAATATTTTAATATACATTTTTTCGTAAAAAGTCGAAAAACTATCTTAAACAACCATCTTTTTTCTTTCTACTTTTTAGTCTAAAAAGTCCAAAAGTGCACTTATTTAGAACATCTCAAACAACTCCTAAGCCTAGCCATTATCAAAACTAGCCCAAGTCCATGCCACACTTGGGAGAAACTAAAGAGGGAGCTCAAGGAAAGAAGCAGTTCCTGCCTAGGAATCTTGCATGCGCGGGAAATTTTATTTTCACATACTTAATTACCTCAATGCACATCTTCTCTCAATACATACACTTATTAATTTAATTTTCTAAATTCACACACTAAAAGTTACAATTATACCCTTTACTCATAATTATAGTACACACACCACTCAACCCTCCTTTCCACATACTTGTTGAATGACCCTACTTCCGAATTGGTAGACCCATTGTAGACCCACATGAAGACCATTCAAACCACAATGTGAAGTGAAGTAAAGACAAAGTTCTCTGTTGAAGACCGTATTGAACCTCCATTAAAAATATCATTGAAAACCTTCCAAAATATTGTTGAAAATGAGGCATCTTTCCATTTGTTATTGTACTTACCATTTTGTTATTGCATTTATCATTTCCAGATCACTGTGCGCTCCATTGCCATAAAATCCTCGTTTTTATTTATTTTTTTTTATGTTTTTTGGTTTGGGGATTTCGGCATTGGTTTTCCGAAATTATACATTTAATTCAAAACTTAACTGTCAAATAAAAATGATTAGTTCGACATATTCGTTTCGAAAAAAATAAAAAAAACTTTCGGCAGTTGATATTCGAATATAATGAAATAATTCGCCAGTTGATGTCCGAATATATTGAAACAATTCGGCACTGATTGTCCGACTAAAAACCGCTAAAGGAAATAAATAAAAAATTCTGCACGAAAAAACTAACCTTTTAATCACTAATAGAGTATAAATCTAGAGATTAAAGTAATATAAGTATTGTTATGCGAGTATTGTTTTGCAAGCAATAGAAGAATATAGAGTGTATAGTAAGTAAAGTGACAATAATTAAAAAAAAACTAGAGTTTAGTTTTTTTTTTTTACTCAAAATGTGTACATTAAGATTTTTTTTTTTTGTTTTTAAAAGATGTGTACAGAGAATATTTTCATATAATATTATGGGTGCTAGTGGATGTCCATTATGATTATTTTAATTTAGGGTATAATTGTCATTAAAGTAATATTTTATTAAGTGTGTATACTAAGATAATTAAGGGGTTGTTTGAGATGTTCTAAATAAGTGTACTTTTGACTTTTTATGAAATATGGGTTGAATTTGAAGTGATATGGTAGAGAGGTAATGTAACTTAAATAAGATGATGTGACTTAAATATAATAATAATTTTTTACCTTTTTAATTTTTTTAAATTATGACAAACAAAGTTTAAGTGGGTATACTAGGAATAGAATTTCCTTGCGTGGCTCGCACAAGTCAAGTTAAAAGGTTCGAAGTGACACCAAATGACCAAATTGATCTTGTAACATTGAAAACTCAGCTACCAAGTTGGGCCACATGTAGTGCAAACTTGTAATATTCAAAAGGTTTGGTTTGTGTTTGGACCACAAAAAATGGCCCAAAATTAATGACTCAGACTAGAGATTGTCCCCTGTACTTTCAACCAAAAATAGGAAATAAAATGGTGGGCCTAGGACCACGTGCCAATCACGTGAACATGGTCCATTAGCTTTTATGAATAGAGAATATATGTGTTCAAATGAATCCAAGTCAATGGGGCCCACAAACCCTCTGTTTTGTGGGGCACACAATGTAAGGGTCACTTTCACTTTTATGGGCCTCTCATAGAATTTTGTTTTAACAAAATTAATTCATACACACAAATTTTCTCCCAAAATCTCCCTGTTTCTGATTTTCGTGTACATCAATCGAACTTATTTATTAAAAAAATATTTTAATTTTTAATGATAAATTTATATTATAATTTAAAAAAAATACAATTCAACTATTTACATTTCTCACATCATATTTTAATAAAATTAACACAAATAAATTAAAACTCATATAAAAAATTAAAATATCCCAATCATTTATCACTTTTTTATCAGTATAATTATCAGTACCAAATGATTATTCCATAAACAAAAAAAAATCTAAAAAGTTTCAAAATTCTCTAATTATTAAAAAATTGGCAAATAAGTAAAATATAAAATGAAAAATTCACTCAGAACTTATGAGTAAATAAGTCCACTCACTAAGAATTATTCCTTTACTTTGTTCCAACAATTATACAAATAATGATGGCATTAAATAATGTTTATATTAAAGTTCTATGGATAATCTAATATTTATGGGTTTAAAAAAAATTATTATATTTTCCACCCACAGTAGATATTAATTTGCGCCCAGTCAATGTTCTGAAAAGCGGTTGCGGTTGCGGTTGTCGTAACGGTGGCGGTGGCGCAGTTGCGGTTGCGGGGTGTAAAGGCCGTAGCGTAACGGTTGCGGTAACCGAAACCGTAAATTTTTTTATTTTTCTCACAATTTGAAAAAAACTTACCGATACGTATATTTTTTTTCATGGTCATATTTATTGAGTTTAAAATAAATATTGATTAATTTTTGTAAATTTTTAAGTATGATCCAATATATTTCATATTTTTAAATCATTATAAACTGAGTTTTTTACATTTTATTTTAATAATTAATGACTTTATATTACACAAAAAATCAATCACTAACTATTATATATAAGATAAACAATGACAAAAGTAAGAGAATAAATAAGAGCCTAAATTTATATATATACATATTTTAACCAAGCCAAATAGATAATAACCACACTTATTATTATTATTTTCAAACAATATATAGATAGACGCACACAAACAAAATGGTTGAGTGATAGCAGCTGAATAGAATAGCATAGGTCTTACAGTTTCAACAAATCAATAACATGTTCTTCATCTTCCCTCTTCTCTTTCTATCTCTTGCTCCTCTATCTTCTCTCTTTATTTTCCCTCTTCTCTCTATCCCTCTTTCCCCATTTTCAGTTTTTTTTGTGTGTTTTTTCAAAAAAAACAATTCGGAACCGTTACGTAACGGTGCATAACAGGCCATTACAACTGTCACAGCACCGTTACGACCGCTACGGCCAACACACCTGTGAATCTCAATCACACTGCAAAAGCGGCCGTAACGGGTGGCGGTAACCACTAAAACCGTTACGTAACGATGTTACGTAACGGTTGCGGCCGCTTTTTAAAACCTTACGCCCAGTACTCTCAAGTCATCCCTATAATTCTCTTCAAAATTAGAAATATTTTAGCCAAAATTTAAATAAACCAACACTCTATTTATTTTGATGAAAAAGTTTTTGAACAAAATGTGCTCGAGGCAAAAATGACCATTAAATGGAGATCAATTTGGGCTCCAAACTCGATCCTTTGAACAATTCTCTTCAAGATTATAAATATCACATTAGCTTAATAATAAAATAAATTAATGGTCTGTTTGTTTTGGTAAAAAAGATTTTCCTAGGCAAAACATGATTTTTTTTTTTTTGCAAAACAGCATTTTCTATAATACATTTTATGCATAAATATTTTTTGGGAAAAAAAAAAGTCTCCATTTAGCTGTGAATTTGAAAATGTAAATCTACTTTTTATTATGAAAAACTTATCACCGCGTTTTTCATGCAATACCAATTGTTAGAAAAATAGCAAAAGATAGCATAAATATTACTCAAATGGGTGTGAAAAATGATGATGTGTGATAATGCTGTCTTAGAAATGACTTAAATTTTGTTAAGCAAATTGGAGCAGAGCATTTAACATCCTTGAAAAGACAATATTGGTCATAGAAAGACTATTGATGGTGACATACAACCATAATGCCAATATAGCACTTGGGACAGTATATCCCAATCTGATAGGTGGTGGTACCAAATTTTGGAAAGTACATTATTGCGAATCATATTATGGGGACATAATTTTTGAATGACAATACGTGGCCGAGGTGACACCGAAGTGTTAGCCGAGATGCCACGTGTCTTGGTTATGACGCCGAGATCATCTCGGCTAGGCCGAGGTTATCTGCGAGGATACCGGATTCCGAGATAAGCGGATGAGGGACAAGAGTCCTAGAATGAGAGAAGACTACAGTTTGGGTAAAGATGAGACTTTTAGAGAGTTTATCCTAATTCTACTGGGAGTCCAAGATTAGCAGTAATCATAAGTCTATTAGAGTTAGGCTTCTATTTGGGACTAGGATTGTGTTGGCTATAAAAGAGAGGCACCCCCATGAGTTTAAGGTATGCTTTTTATGCTCTGTCTAGTGAGTTAAGCACTATTGGTTATCTTTGAGAGATATTTTACTGACTTGATCGTCGGAGTGTCCCCGGGTGGACGAGCCACCGTCGGAATCTCTTCTTTTCTGTAACAGCTCGTTCGGGCTTAATCTATTCTGCCGGTGTTCTCCAGTTGAGTACGTAGTTGGTAGTGTGGTCGGAAATTGACACACATAATTTCGTGCCGTCTGTGGGAAAGAAAGGAGAATAGATGGTCAACGACGGACAGAAAGAGAAGGTTGGGGACGACACCCCTACTGAGAGTAGGAAACATATTGACCTTGACGTCGAAGAAGACAACTGCAACGAAGAGACTCGTGATAAGAATCACGGAGGAAAGGACGTCGGCCAAGAGGGCGGCGTACCGAATAAATCGGACCAGAGCGGGTATTATAACGAGGACGACCTCTAGGTATGGAAAGATAGATGCCTGCGGAGGGACGACGAGATAAAGGAAATGGCTGACAAATTGGCGGACTTGCAAACGATCGTCAATTTCATGATGCAGAACAATATCATGCAGCTACCGTTTCCGCTACAAGATACGCCGATTCCAGCGGCCAAGGAAGGTGCCCAAAAAGGGGGGCAGAAAACGGTTCCTGTAGTCCCTCAGCATGGCGGGACCAAGGAACATTCTCACCGGCCTTCGCAGGAGGTCAGGCATGGAGAATCCCAGAAGGCACGTCGAACAAAAGAAACATGCACCAAAAAACATCGGGATGTTCAGGAGAAGGAACTCTGTTTCGATACGACCAGTGGAGGAAGGTCCAAAAGAACTCACGATGACACTAGAAGTAGTGCACCAAAGAAGCTGAAATCCGGAGATAGCCGAGCTCTTGGACGAACCAAAGAGGATCTGGGAGATCATCTACAGAGAAAGCAACAAGATGCCGATGTAACCTCCCCGGTCAAGCCGAGAACGCTGTTCTCGGAAGAATTAGACAAAGTTGAGATCCCGAAGAGATTCAGTATGTTGAGATTCCAGATATACGATGGGAAGTCGGACCCTAACTTTCACGTCGGATTATACCTGAACGCGATGGCGTTATATACTGGGAACGAGCCGTTGCTCTGCAAGGTGTTCCCCTCATCCTTCGGAGAAATTGCATCGGACTGGTTTCACAAGTTGCCGAAAGGAACTGTGAAAACCTGGGAAGGCCTGGCCGAGATGTTTGTGGCCAGGTTCGTGACAAACAAGCTACAGCCATTGAGGGTAGACGCCCTAATGGCCCTGAAGATCGGTGAGGATGAAAGTCTTAGGGCCTATGCCAAAAAGGTATTATGAGGTATTCAACCGAATACCAAGATGAAACCAAGAGGTGGCGGTCATATCGTTTAAAAACGGCTTGAAGGATGACCTGCTTCGAAAATCACTGGCAAAGATATTGCCGAAAACCATGGAGGAGCTGATGGCCAAGATAGAAAAGTATGCCAGAGCCGAGGAAGACACGCCCGGGACAAAGGCGTCCAAACAAGAGAGGAGAAATGGTTCGCCAAAGCAAAGCCGAAATAATACTGGACATAAGAAGACAAGAGCTTAGCCTAAGTGAGCAGATCCCAGATTCTAGGTCTGGAATCCCAGATCCCAGAAGACAAGATCTCGGCTTAAATGATTAAGTCCGAGAAGAGAAGAACTTGGCCTAAGTTAAAGAATTTTTTCCACAAAGGAGTATGTGGAAGCCATACAGGGGGCAGATCCCCTGCCTATAGAGCAATATCAAGGTCAAAGCCACGTACCTAATGAGAGCCCAAGTGAAACTTAAGTTCACATTAGGGGGCAAAGGGCTGAAGAATGATACTTGGAAGTTGGAATTTCACAAGCTAAGATTGGTTTAACACTTGTTGAAACTTGAGAAAAGTTTACAAGTTGAAGTTAAACCGAGATGATGTTTAACACTTGTCGAAACTTGTGAAAAGTTTACAAGTTGAAGTTAAATCGAGATGATGTTTAACACTTATTGAAACTTGTGAAAAGTTTACAAATTGAAGTTAAACCGAGATGATATTTAACACTTGTTGAAATTTGAGAAAAGTTTACAAATTAAAGAAATAGTTAAAAAAATTTATATATATATAAAAAAAAAAATCATATGTCAATTTTTTTGGATATGCAATGTTTCAATAAATTACATAGGAATGTTTTGAAAAAATAGTTAAAGTTAACTTTTAACTTTTAATCAGGTTTTTTTGACATTTTGGGCAAGTGATTTCGAAAGTTGATAAAAAATTATTTTTTTACTTTTTAAATTAATATTTGTTTATGACGTCATTTCACCATAAAATACCAAAATACCCCATCAAACTTAAGAAATTTACTTTTTGACTCACCCAACATGAAGGGTAGTGCATCTAATTTCACACCTTCTGCATTTCCCAAAGAAAAATGAGTGAGACCTCTAAAAAGAGACCTCTAATGAAGCATTAATTTGTCTCTTTCTCCCTCATGTTTTGTCTTTTACCTCACTGTTTGTTTGTTTGTTTGTTTGTTTATTTGTTTTTTTGTTTATTTGTTTATTTGTTTCTTTTTGGTATGTGGTGCCAACTAATTAGAGTTGCTTTAGAGCAGCTCTAATTAAAGCTATGTAGCAAAACTGCTTCCCAAATGGTGTTTGATGTTTTTAACTGCAGGGGCTGCATTTTGAAAGCTGCTGAAAATGCAGCTTTTTCTTTGGGTTCCAAAAGGCCGCATAGCCAAACCCCACCTTAAAGGGTTCTTTCTTAAAACCAGAGGATCCACAATGGAATGATAAAAATTGTATGTTAAAATATTTGTTAATTGACAGAAATTGACAAAAGTGTGTTTCAATTTTGTGTGTTAAGTATTTATTAATTTAAAATGTGATAAATACTCTAATGTTGTAACTAAAATGTGTCTTAAATCAAAATAATTATAAATAATAAAAAAAGTTGTCAAACCCCCTATCCTTACTCTTTCTGTTTCTTTCTCTCTTCTTCTGATACTGAGTTCATTTATGAAGTGGATTGGCTTTTTAATTTTTTGGTTATTTTAACCTGAAGTTAAAAAGTCTCGTTTGGAATTGATCTTTTTGACTTTTTTAACTTTTTGTTTAAGAAAAAATGTAATGATTATGGATTGAATGTAAAATTTTATCTTATTAAACTAAAAAGTTTATTTTGTCTTTTTATGACTAAAATAATTCCAAACTCAACCCAACCTAAGTTGCCAAACGAAGGCTCAATCAAGCCCAGTTTTTTAAAGATGCTCAATTCATCAAGTGAATGGCAAAGTTGTTTTGCATTTTGAAAAATGATTTTTTTCTTTATATATACTAAAATAAAATTTCCAATGAATTTTTTCAAAGAAAGCAAGCTTCTAGTAGAAAATGTAGTCACAAATTGTTTTCATTTTCTGAAAAACTCATAAAATATCTAGAAACTTTCGGTTCACTAAAATCAGACATGTTCTTGAAACTATCCTAATAGTTGAATTACTGTGTGATGGTGTCTATAGTGCGATAAAGTAGCATGCTTTTTACTTTTTCTCCTACATAAGGTTATTTTTGTTGACTTCGTTTTTTTAAAATTTAATCAAAATTCTTTCATAATAAAATTTTAATATATTAGAATAAATATAATTTTTTTTAAAAAAAAGTCTAAAACATATTATTTTTATCAAAATATACTTAGTGAGTAATTTAATATTATAGACTTTAAAATAATATAATTTTTGATCTAGATATCAATTTTTAATAAAATTAATATCTTTAAAATCCTCTCATTAAGATCTATCAAATAAGATCCATATTAATTATGAAATTCTTTAAAAAATATATATATACTATCGAAATAAACAATAATATGTTATTTTATCTCATAGTAATATATTACTTTAATTCACAATAATATTTTACTGTTATAAAAAACAAAATACATACTAGATGAACCAACCAAAAATACACATACACAACATTTTTAAACTTGTATAAAATAAAATAAAATAAAATTGTCTCTAATCTAAAGAGCTCTGTGAAATATATATATATATATATATATGCATGGGCAATATTGTTTAAGAAAAAAAATATTTACTATGTTATTGTTGAATTTTGTGACTCCTCCTTAAAGGGTTTATAAAACGAAATAAATTAAGTTATCCTTTTCACTAAATAAGAGTCTAATGAAGAAATTTTGACTAAAATTTGCCTTTTTTTATCATACTAAACATTAAAAAATGAAAAATGTTTTTCCGCCATAACCAACTGTTTTTCTCATCAATTACATAAAGAATACACATGCTCACATGATCATGGAGGTACATCGGACGGTCAGGTGTAGTCCAATTGATAGGCCCACCATAGATGGCGACCCACTGGAACAATAGCCACTTGTTTGGCCACTTGTCTAGGTGAGGTTTTCTCGTGGGTCTCGCCTTATTTCCTCATTCGCTCAAAGACCCAACAGAACTTGATGCTGCTACTGGGCCTGATGGGCCAACACACAAAACACAAAAGACAGCTTCAGTCCAACCTGGGCCCAGAAAACGACCCAACGTCCTACTACCTGCCACGGACCCAACAAACAAACAAAACAACTATACTACAAACAAACCCATAAAAAAATATCCAAAAAAATAAATCAATGGTCTGCATTCACTGTAGCCTTATAGGTGTGATTCAAATTTCACTAACTTTAAATCTACACTACACACTCATTCTCAAATAAAATCAGAATAAATTTTCATAATCTATAGTATTTTTAAAAGAAAAAAAAAATTCGAGTGGTTTAAAATGTACAATCAGTGGATGCATCATCATGTAGGTAGATGGTCCACCCACTATTGGGTCATTACATTACTACAACAATTGGGTAGAAATGTCAATTGTTGGGCTCCATTAAGCTGGAGGATGGATTCATCTCTCTCCTAAACTCCCTCCTTGCTAGGTTATTAGGTCTACTTTTGGGTTCAATTTTAATGATTCGAATAATTCACATTTTAAGATTTATTAAATATATCATATCTGTAAAAAAATAAGTTGATCGAATATTAGAAATTACGTGTTCGTATCATCGAACTACAAACCATTTTTTAAAAAAATTTAAAAACAGTTTTCCAAACACATGTTTTCTGATATCCGATTAACTTGATTCTCTACAGGTATAATATACTAAACAAATCTTAAAATGTGAACAGTTCAGATCATCAAATTAGATCCAAAAGTGAGCCCAATAACCTAACAAAGAGAGAGATAGAGGAGAAAATCTTGATTCTGGAGGATGCTCCCAATGGGCCCCTAGTTTTATATTTTGATTGTACAATAAAATAAACAATAAAGTCTCGTTTGGAAACAGATTATTTTACTAATTTCTTAACTTTTTATGAAAAGATATGTAAAAAAGTAGAGAAAGTGATATGATAACTTATAGTAGTTTTTTAATTTTTTGACTAAAATATATAGTTAACAAACGAAATCTAAGTCTATAAGCAGCGGATATACCAATCCGCCCAAACCAAACCAATTCACCTCATTTTGGATGGATGCGTGATGACAAACGGACGGTTGCAGATCGATTTTTTTTCAATCCGCCTAGTTTTGGACGAAAGGCGGATTTGAGGTTCATTTGACTGCAATTGAACCGCCAAACCGTGAGCATCTTAGTAATTTGTAAAAACTTTGTATTTTCAATTTGTTTAAATATTCTGTTTGTGTTTTCAATTGAAAAGAGTTTAAATATTCTGTTGAAAAAGAATTTTTCAGTTTGAATATATTTTTTGAATTGAAAAAAATAAATGTCTTATTTATCTATATTTTTTAGTTTTTAAATCTAACTCTAAAAATAATAAATAAAAAAAGATGATATATGCTGATTAAATTTTGTTTTAAAAAACAAATATAGATGTAATAATATAGAGACATACAATATCTACTACTGCTCTATTCATGATTTTGATGGTTTGAATTATTTTTATATTTTAAGAACCACAAATTGTAATAATTTATGTGGATGAAACATGCTGTGATTGTAATATTTTTTTAAATCACTTACTGTAATATATATTTTTTTTTGAAGAAGTGCACAAGTTAAATTATATTAAAAATTTATAAAAATTTTAAACTGCCAAACTGATTCGCATCAATCCGCCCAATTCACATCCGTCGGATTGGCGGATGAATATAGATTGATTTTCTCCAATTTACCAATCTGATAGACAAATGACAAATTAAAAATTCCGTAGCAACCCGCTCCCACCCCTAAACACATAATCAACCACAACCACATACAGGTGAAGCAGACGAGCAATGTAAGCGATATTTTGTTTTTATTTTTTTTAGAACAATATTGTATCTTTTACAATGGATCCTACCCTCTGATATGTATGAGTATGCTACTGATGAAGTATCTCTATCGGTGTAGTATTTTTAAAATATTATTTTAGTATAGTTTAGAGGTGATTTGGGATGATCTAATAAATACACTAAGTTTTTATGATGAATATGAATTGGGTATGAATTGAATTTGAAATGATATGATAGAGAGGTGATGTGACTTAAATAGAATAGTAACTTTTTGATTTTTTAACTTTTTTAGATTACGACAATAAGGCCTAAATTACACTTAATATATAGATATGTCAAAAATTGTTCCATTAGTATGTATGTAGTAATATACTGTGGTAGTAGTTATTAATTCAAGTCAAATTATAAAATAAATAAAATTACATTAAACAAAACAACACAAAAAATCAAAAAAAGGCTCCATCAAAATCAAAATTGTGTGAAGTGTGATTATTTTCGCACAACGTATCTTACACTTTTGAAGATTTTATGTGAGTTATGTTATTTAACACTACTATACTTAAAAATATTATACTAGTAATTTGCTCTCATAAATGGGTTTTCGACAACTGTCATACATCTAAGACAATTATGTCACAAAATGGGCCCAAGACTAAAAGCCTCATTTTCAAGCACTGATGGGTCACGCATTAATTGGTTTTGATTACAGCCTACAATAGACAACGAATAGGCCCAAGCAGCCAATCAGATCTTCTGCCCATAAACAATCAGAGCAAATCCACTTAGTCAGTTTGCTCTGAAAAAACTGAAAACATCTTTGTGTTGTTTCCTAAAAAATGGGCTATTTCTAATTATTCCAAAAAGTATTTGGAAATAGCTCGCCAACAAATTATTTGTTTTTCAAAAACTGAAAACAAAAACAATACCCTCTTGAAATTGACTTCCAAAACTTGGATTCCGCAAAAAACATCAACCTTAGCGATGCGTCCAACAAAAAAGTAATATTGCATTCAAATATACAAACAAAATGCATATCATAAGCATACTTTTTATACTAATATCATCCATCTTTTCAATGAATGAGGATGTCAAACTACAAGTCAACACACATGTCAAACAAAGATTTTGAATACTGGTCAAATGGTATGCTAAATATGCAACTTACAATCCTCAAAACTGTGAAAGCAGGAGTGAAGACTCTAAGCATCTTTGCTTGCAGAGTAAAAATTATTTGCATATCGGCAATATATATTAAGATCAATCATACATGCCAATATGTGTATCATTTGCTTGTTTGAAGCAATGTTCTGTTGTCGGTGGAAAGCAGAAGCATGCTCGAGCAGGGTTAAAGCGTGTCCAATGCAATTTTGTCCAGAAAGTCTGGTTTGCTCGCTAAATAGGCGCTAGAGCGGAGAATGATGATGGTGCACATGCTGGCCTAGGGCACTCGAATGGGCTGCCTTGATGGTGCTTGAAAACAATGTTTTTACCCGGGCTAGCATTATATATACTAATACTCCTTCATAACTATATTATGTGTATGAGAGAAACAAATATGATGAGATTAATAGAAAAGAATTTGTAAGATTGAGGGTGAGAGACTCCTGTAATTTCTCTATTGATTATAGTGAAACCGCTCCAATTCTGTGGACGTAGAAATATGTTTTGGGTGAACCTCAAACTGTTTTGCTTAGGTCCTGGAGGTGTGGTGTTATTCCATGTGTTGATGTTTTTTTTTTTGTTTAATTTAAAAATATATAAATAAATAAACAGCCCCTGCCCGAAGTAGTTACATTTTTTAACAAATACAAGTGCCATATAAAATTGTATGTTGTTTTAAAGAGAATGGGTGGTGAGCCTCGAATCTTTCACCAAGTGGCTAGTGGTCATATAGAAGGTGGAAAGAAACACATTGGCAAAAGGACCACTGTGGTTGAGGCACGTTAGTATGGCACATAAATGAAGTGTGCAAAAACACTTGTAACCAAGGGAACAGCCAAAAAACTAAAACAAAACAAAACAAAACAAAAAAATGATTCCATTTGGCCATTCATTCTAGAAATGTGATAAATGAAAGTAAGTTATAATATACGAAAATAAACTCGTATAAATCTGCAAGTGTCATTTAAGAGAGTAGATGATGCATGAAGAAACAAACATTCCTTTTCATCATTCATTCTAGGGATGGGATACATTGTTCATCAACCTAAACAATTTTTAGACTAAAACTAATCATGATCTAGAAATCAATAAGAATGCTTCACCTACTAGTTGATGGTTAGACAGCGAGAAAACAGGCTAAGTTCCTTTAATGGTTTGCCAACCTATATCAGTAAATTGGGTATTTTTTTTCATTTTTGCAATTTCAGGGACTAGAACAAACTTACAAGGACTGGCAATCATACTGCATCAAAGTGGTGGAAATCAGTACCACCAAGATCCATGTATACCATCATCTTCATCAACTATAGAGTTTAACATAGACAGAACAAACCTGCATTAAGGATTTATTATTAGCATTGCCACATGCTTGCACACACACACACAGGCACCTGATACAAGTCATTAGTTTCTATAATCAATCATAAATTAAAATATCCTTTTCAACTAAAATTCGATAAAAATAACTCAATCAGAGCAGATTTAACAGAAAAATTTGCGCACTCCTCCTTTGGACCTTTCATACTCAATTTGCAAGTATAGAAGAGATAAATTCGTCTCATATTTCCTTATTGTGATTATGTTTCGTACGATAAAAAATAAAACTCAGTCTGTTTGATTGTGTTTTCGCTCATTGTTTTCTTGAGAACCATGACTAGAGCCTAAGTACCTAACTATAAACTAGTACATTGCTTTACCAAAGTTCCAGCCTACGGGAACAAGAAGCTTGGACGTCCAGACATAATTGGTTTTCCAGGCTTGAGATGTACATTCACATTAGAAAATGTGGTATTAACATTTGACAATTAAATATTCATAAGGTCATGTCTCAGCTTATTTCAAAGAATTGAAAGGATAAAACATGCAGGTCAGAAGTATGAAAGGTAATTTCTGGAATTCAAGAAAGGATGAGCGAGCGTCAATTCTTCATTATTGAAATGGAAGACTGATAAGTTAGTGGAAAATCACCCTTCAGAGAGAAGTCTATGCCCAGGCAGCAAGTAAAAACTTCGACTTAGCAAATGTAAAATAAGAATTTTAAAAAAATGCTGCCAATTTAGTGCCCATCAATGGGAATCTGGGAGACTGGGAGGGGTGGACCACATCTTTGACCATTACGTACAAAGTGATTGCCCTCAGATTTAAACCAACGGCCCTTATTTTAAAATACGAAAAGTGAAAGAAAAGTAATAAATGAAGAATCGAAGCAAACCTGAAAATGACCAAGACCAAGAGAACTAAGTAGAAGGAAAGTTTGATAACTCGATGCTTTTTCTCAGCTTTAAGAAATCTAAAGACCTCAGTGACGTCAATAAGATGTTGTTGCTTTATAAATCTGAAAAAAAAAAATACTTATAAGAAAAAAAGGTAATGCTTTAATTTCAACAAACTTACATCTATAGACACATGAACCAATATGAAAAATAATCATTGAAATGTATATCCAAAAGGTTGTAAATTCAACAAACGCCATCTCTTTCTACATTATCTTTAAATTTCCTTTTTCCAGATAAGTATCTTATCTTTTTACTGTTGTAAAATTCTAGAATTTAAAGAACTTGAAGAACATAAAAGTTGAAAGTGATGATGAAAACAAGCAATCAGAAGTAAGTTCTTGGAAAAGAAAGAAGAAGAAAAAAAAAACACTAAGAGAGCTCAGTTTTATGTTCGTCAAGTTCTTTAAATTCTAGAACTTCATTATCCTACTATGGTTTCGGTTTGGTCTCTTACGAAATGGAAACGTTTATGACATTTTGATAAAAAACAAACAGGAGTTTTGTTCCTTGATTTATGCATGGGTTAATCAAGCAGAAAAAGATTGCATAAAATAAATCAATCAACCACAGAGAAAGACCGAGATATAAGTGAGAAAATAACAACCAGGGCTGGCCTTAGGCAACTTGAGATCTAAGGTGGCAACTGTAGTTAGAACATGGATCGAATTTGTTAAATTATAAAGCACCATGATCATATTTTTATCTTTTTAGTTATTGGAATATTTTTCCATATTTTGATCTATGTGAGTAAATTTTAGTATATGATTTTAGTGATTATATATGCAAACAAAATTTGTATAGGTATTAGGAAAAAATTTTTTTTTAAATGTAACTACCCAGCATTTTACCCACATTTTTTTTCATTATCTATCTATCTATCTATCTATCTATCTGTCTATACTATTATATATGTGAAGCCTTGAGATGGTGTTGACACAAAATGTCTCGTATTTTATGTTTTCCCAAAATACCCCTATAGTTGGTGTTCATATAAAAATTATATTAAGAGGAGGACAGGACTTGAAACAAAGATCACGTATTTGGTAGAGAAGACCATTTCCTCTTAAGCAAAACATACTATGTGTGCATTCCTATTTGTCATTAGTCACATATTATCACTTTTTTTGTGCGTGTGTGGTGGAACGACGGTACTATTATAAAGAGAAGGCCAAACTTGGTGTTTATGTCTCAATTTTCTTCTTTTTTTTTTCCCCCCAAAGTACCCTATCGCAATTAGGTGGGTAGTCCTAAATTCTTTTTTTTTTTTTTCCTTCAAATCTCTCAACTTCTGATTTCTGATTTTAGATTTTCAATTCAATCATCCAATTTATAATCTTATTTTTCTAAAATAAAATGATCGCATATGCCACCACTTGTAGTTATGTATAAATGGCCCCATTTGAAAAGTTCGCCTGGGTCCCAACCAACCTAGGGCCGGCTCTCAATATGACCACCATGGATGCAAGTAAGAGCACACTGAAATGAAATTGACAAAGAAGAAACTCACAACATGGAGTTGTAGTAGGCAATGGGAAGCATAAGCAGGAACATGAACCAATGGCCAGTCACAAGGAATAGAGAGCAGAACAAACCATGAACTACAAACTCAGGGACAATCACAGCATTAATACGAGACGATGACTCGTATAGATTCATATAATCGGCCTCCAAATCCGATAAACACACAATCTGCAAACTCAATCATCGATAATAATGTGAACTCAGTCAGTTCAATTAGGGTTCTATATATAGAAAATGAATTATAGATGATGATTTGAAGGGCTTTTAGAGAGAGAGAGAGAGAGAGATTACCTGATAGAAATCGAGAGCTAAGAGGGTCATGTTGAAGATGAAGAAGATTACCCATAGAATTACTTCACACACCATTGCTTTTGGTGATGAAGAAGATCACCAATTCACACCATACCCACACACACACACACAGAGCCTAGGAATTTGACTCTCTCTCTCTCTCACCAGAACCTGAAGAAAACATAAACCCTGCATGCTTTTATGGTCTATTTTGGTAATATAAAATAAAATAAAATAAATCAGCTTATTCGGTGTTTATATAGTTTATTTAGGTTATATAACTCTTTATATTTTATTTTATTTTATTTTTTAAAATAAATAAATAATTTGTTTCTCAAAATAAATCTAAATTTTAATTTACGGCAAATTGCACAATTTTCCTAAAGTTTGTGATAATTGCTGAGACCTCTCTCAAATTTGGTGAAATGACATTGCCCTCCTTTGACAAGTGAATTTTTTTGATTAAAATTAATCACAAAAAGACAAAATAAATTAAAAAATCAATAAGATAAAATGTTATATCTAAATCATAATTATTTTACTTTTTCTTTTATAAAATTAAAAAAAAAATCAACCAAAACGAACTTTTCAACCCCAAGAAAAGCTAAGGGTAAACTGCTAATGGATCATAATAGTTGGACTTAATTTCCATCAAATTCTATTAAAAATAAGTTTTGATAAAATTGTCGCTAAAAATAATTTTTTTGTGACAATTTTTTATATATGTCGCTAAAAATTGACAATTAGTGACTTTTTTTTGTCATGATTTTTATAAATTGTCGCTAAAATTTATAATCAGTAACTTTTTTTAATGAAATTTTTTTTTCATAAGACCTATTAGATAATAAGTCCACTTATTAGGACCTACACGTAAGTACTCTCCAAACTAATTGGTCAAAAAAAAAAAATCAAAAAATCAACTCATTTCCCAAACCATGTCCTCCTGAATTGAATATTTTTTTTTTTTTAAAAACATTTTCAACTCTAAAAGAATGAATTTTTTTAAAGATAAGAGAAGCAACCATGCACTTTTTGTATTGTGGGTAGGCGATAAATTATCTTTTCAGTAATATTACAAATCATATTTAATTATTTAAAATTATCATCTCGTAGAATTTTACTTGTCAATTTAACCCACCATTAAAAATAATATTTCGTTTGATTGTAGTATAAAGAAAAATAATAAATTATTATCTATAATAGTTGATTAGTAATTTTAGTGCACAAAACAGTATTGCACAATCATTAAGGGATTGTTTGAGGTGTTCTAAATAAGTGTATTTTTTGTCTTTTTAAATTAAAAAGTTGAGGAAAAAAATATAAATATTGGGTTAACTTTTTGACTTTTTATGAAAAAATATATATTAAAAAATTATATAAAGAAGTGTGTAGGAGAAGATTAGAGATGTGTGGGCCACAGCCGTACAATCTGAATAGCCGAATTGATTGTAAGAAATTATTGTCTACTTTTCGGGCATTGCATTGGACAGTTTTGTTTGACCCGTGGGGGTCATTACGGATCCCATTTTGATAATCTGAACCATTCAATGTGTAGAACTCGTCGAGTGCTATATACTTATAAAAAATCACATTGATCAGATATCAATAGCTATTTTATCAAATTTGTTTTTTTCCAATCGTTAATTATAACACCATCTATTTTTTTATACAAAACTGATTTGATCATTTAGTTATCGATATCCAATTAATGTATTTTTTACAGACATATAGTACTCGACGAGTTCTACACATTCAACGATTCAGATTATCAAAGCGGGACCCGTGATGGATCTCCACAGGCCGAACAACAGTGTGTGAAAATTGCACCCAAATTGTGCAATTTTTCTTAACAAAGGCTGCATAGCGCCAGCCATACATGATTGCTGAGTTTTATGGATGTGTGGAAAATTAATTTTTTAATATTTTTTTGGTGAATAGTGATAATTTTTTAACTTTTTGAATAACTTTTTGACTTTTTGACTTTTTAGAGAAATGCCAAACTTATCCTAAGTCACAAACCTTAATTAGTATAAAGAATAAAATTTTGATATGAAATGTTGTTAAATTCAATAGTCTTTTTACTTTGTTGTTTGTTTACGCGATATTAAAATATTGAATAACTTTCGTATTGTCACCGGAAATTAATGAGAAAATATGAGATATGAAGTAATAACATAGGAGTTATAATATGAAGATTTGGACTATCTATCTAATTATAATTTATTGTTCACAATTTTATTATATATAATCTTTTATATAATATAATTCTATAATATCTTATCACAATCACTCCATATTCAATTTTAACAAAAAAAAAAAATAATACCGCAATTAAACATGATCTGTAAACATGTGTAAATGCTAAAGCATATAATACAATCATTTGTTTTTCACCCACCATTGGTATGCCGACACTATTGATTAAACTACTGGAAAATTTAAATTTAAATTTACTCCAATAGTTGTATCTCTTGAAATTGAAGAGTGTGTTCTTTTGAAAGGTCACAACCTTTCTGAAAAGTCACGAAGGAATCTATAAATTTCATCTCCCTCACTTCAATTTGGATAGGGAATTCATTATTTTTTCTTCATCTTTGCATTTATTCTTCATATTTTCCTGAGTCAAATTTTTCTATATAGAGTGTATGCATAGCGAAGTTCGCTAGGCTTACAATAGTATTGCTGCTAGTGCAAGACATTGATCATTGTATCCTGAGAGATAGATGTCCATTGAATCTTTAGCACCGGTGAGAGGACGAATCTGTTTTAAGGAAAGAGCGTTACACACTCGACTCGATCAGGTTTTATCTATTATGTATTGTAAGTTTTGTTACGTTATTATATCGATTTATTTTAGTTTTGGTTTTGTCCAAAAACCGTTTACATATTTTTAAATTATATTTTATGTAGTTTGGTACTATTTTTCTAACAATCATGAGACGTATTTTAAATGAGAACATTCAAAATTCGTCAGTGGAATATGCACTGTTCTTGATGTCTGGAAGAGAAGGATCAACCGAGTATTTTTTTTTCCTCTCTGGTGGAGAGGATGCTCGGGTATCACTCAGCCTAAAATTATTTAGTGATGATGTTGAATCCACAGTAGAAGACAAGGCACCATTTTCTGGAGATGATAAGTGCGATGACGAATTCGATTTCTCACCACCAAAGGATACCTTAATGTCCAGTAAGGTGAACAGAATCATCATTCCTGAGGAGCCGTTCAAGGGTATCTTTCAAGTCAGGAAACTTTGAAGGAGCGACAATAACATCAATAAGTTGATGGCCATTGGCATCAGTCAAATTATGATATGTACCAGCAAGCAATAACATCTTTACGACATCAACAGCATTGACAGATCCGCTAGATGCAGCACAGTGAAGGGCAGTGCTCTTATCTGGGCCACAGGAAAGATTTACATTTGCCTCGGATAAAGAGAGTATTAGTTTTACAACATCAACGCTGCCATACATGGTAGCAACCATTAACGAGGTTCGATTCTCCAGTGCCATCTGTTTTGATGCTCTCTAATGACTATACCAAAGTCCCATTTCATTAATTGCAGAAGCAATACGCAAAATCGATTGCTTGAACCCCTCCACATCATTGTTTGCAGCAAGTTCAAGCAACCTTGAGAGAAATTTCAGTCTTCACTGTTCCAGGAAAATTACTTGCATCTTTAGTCATAGTTGAATTTTTTGGGGAAGAAGAAGGAGCCAGAGTTTTATATTGCAGGAATATTATAGTTCAAATCAAGATTCAATGAGTTCAATTGAATTT
This sequence comes from Camellia japonica, assembly GCA_030407325.1. Taxonomy (NCBI): domain Eukaryota; kingdom Viridiplantae; phylum Streptophyta; class Magnoliopsida; order Ericales; family Theaceae; genus Camellia; species Camellia japonica. The sequence goes on along the minus strand of JAPPVO010000017.1, from coordinate 6,564,424 downwards.
TTTCATCAGAGAACATTCTGGAATGTGATGATGAGGACAAATTACAAGAATTATCTCCATGCCTCTCCACAGTGTTCGCAAAGAATCTCTTGATCTCATCTACAATTCTTTCTCTTGGTAACAAAAGGATTTGACCAAGTTTGCGGGACCCATATTTAAAAGCACTACGTATTCAATAGAATTTACCTATAGGAACCAATGTGTGCCATATTATCATGATACGACACATCCCAAAAGATCAAGGTTTTTTGAAAATTGGTTTTTTTGTTAAATCAAAATAATTTGGAAATAGTTTTTTGTTTTATTTAAAAACTGTTTTGTTTATATAAACTGTGCTGGAATAATTTATTTAAAACTGTTTTTTTTAAACGGCGCAAGAAAGAGTTGTTTTTCAAATTGTTTTTTTAATTTATTTTCTTATTCTGGAAATTGTTAAACAAGTTTTGAACAATTCATTTTTCTGGTATTTCCAGTTTTGAAATTAAAAATGTTTTTATGTATTTCCAGTTTTGGAAATTTTTGTTTAAATTTTTTTTCTAATTTTCAGTTCTAGAATTATTTTTAGAAACTATTTTTAACAGTTTTGACTGGTTTTCAGTGCTAGAAATTTTAATTTATTTGTGTCCATGCCTACATATGTTATAGAGTTGATAATTAATGTTTACAATTCTTTGTGATTTGACGTCATTAATTGTAGGGATGTAAAAATGGCCCGAGACTTGAGGTGGGCCGACCCGTTTCAGCCCGGTTAGGACCGGGCCCGAGCCCAGCCTAGTACCTTGGGCTTGGGCCTGGGCCTGGGCCTGGGCCTTCCATTTGTGGCCTGGCTCGTTAGCCCAGCTCGACCCAAAAAATTTCAGGCCCTGCGGGCTGCCCGACTCGGCCCACCTATCCGGTCCTTTCTCTACCAATGGTCAAATTTCGAAAAATAAAAATAAAAAACAACTTGCAACAATTAAATAATTAAAAAATAAATAAAAAATTGATCTTGTAAAAAAAAAAAAAAATAAAAATAAAAAAAAACAAAAATAAAATAACATAGCATAATAGTTAATAATTAATAATTTATACAATTATTTGTAATTGAATTACAAGAATTGAAATAAAAATTTATATAATTAAATAAATAACATTAATAATTTAAAAATAATTTTTAAACACTAATAGTATAATATTAATAATTACCCACCACCCCTACCTAGGCTAGCCTAGCCATAGGAGAGACAAAGAGTGTTTATAGTAGTGTAAGAGTTTTCCTGCCACCCTAAGTGTAACGGCCCCAAAATACTTGACAAAATTACCTTTATTTTATTATGAATTAATATGATTTAATTTGGAAGTATCTGTCTAAATTGGGCAAATATCTATTGGGGTTATAACTTCAGAACTGAAATTGACGACCTTAATGGGTCTAGAAACCGAAATTGAGCACATGGATGGACTAATCGGAATATTTGGAACCATTTGGAGAGTTTAATTGAAAATTGATTTCGTCTTATTCGCTAAATAGTGTTTGGGCAACCCTTATTAGTTTAGTCACATATATAGATATATATGTGGTATATTGAGCTCAAAACTTATCCTTTTAAAAGAGAAACAAAAATCTGAGAGAGAGAGAGAGAGAGAGAGAGAGAGAGAGAGAGAGAGAGAGAGAGAGAGATAGAAAACTCTAGAGAGTTTGAGAGAAGAAGCGAAGAAAAGAAGAAAAGAAAGAGGAAACTCAAGTTTGGCTTGGATTTGTCTAGAGTGAGCAAGAACAAGTGCTATTGGTAAGAATCTAACTCTTTATCTTGAAGCTCATGTGATGTAGAGGTGGATTTATGGATTATATAGAAGCTTTGCATGTATATTGCTAAGGAGATGTTTAATCTTTGCATACATGGCATCAATTCATGAAATAATGTGTAGCAACTAGTTTTTCATGCATAGCTCTTGAGTTTTGCCATGAATTTCCATGAAAGTGGAGCTTGGAACCCTCAAATGTATATTGTCAAGTTTTGTTCATTTTTAAGTACAAATTGAGTTTGGTTTTGCATATATGATTTGTTTATGAAGTTAGACATACTAAATTTGACATGTTTTTAAAGGGTTTGGGCCTTAATTTGTATAAATTGAAGTTAGATTTGAAAATGGAGGGTTTCAAGGCAAAAGCAAGATTTTCGGACTGAAATTTTACCCAGACTGCACGAGAGGCCAACCCTCTTTTGGCAAAAATTGCACACTGCATCACCACAGCTCGTGCGGCCAAGGCCATCGTACATGCGGCCAAACAGGGCAGTTTTCTGGTTTCATTTTTATTCTGTTATTCTGACTGTCGGGCCTCTGTTTGCATGGTTTTCACGTGTATTTCTTATGTATTTGCATACCACGGAATTGAACGAATGGACATGCTTGAATAACGAAAAAAATGAAGTAACGAATGTGTGACACCCTAAGTGTTTAATTAAATACCACATAAATATTTATAACTATATATAAATATAATTATGGTTGTATGTGATAATATATTATTAAATAAATAAATAATAATAACAATAAATATAAAATAAATATATGGAATAAGAATAATAATAATAGTAGGAAATATTAATAATAATAATAAGAATACTAATATGATAAGGCCAAACAACAATTACTTGTCAATTAATTAAGTAGATTGTAATATTAGATTGTAATCTCTCTAGGAGAGAAGGATAGGCGCCACCTGTGCCATCTAGCCTTAGGAGGAGTGAGTCACCATGTTTAGGCATCATGAGCTTGTGTATATATAAGAGGTGGGAGGGGGTGTGGGTTGCGAAAAAAGTAAATGAACGAGGGGAAAAGAAGAGAGAAAAATAAAGAGAGACAGAAAGGAGGAAGGAAATAGTCTCGAGAAATTAGCGTAAATAGGAGGGAAATAGTAGGAATTAATATTAAGGTGAGTTATATTATACCTTGAGTTACCATAATATATTTTACATATGTTTTGACTTACCATAATTTATTTTATACAAGTTATGTTTTATAAATTATATTAATATTTTTAATTACGTGGATTATTTTCTGAGCTCTATTTGTTTACAATGAACGCCATGGATATATTTGTTTAAATTTTAGAAAATATTTGACAATGACCTTATAAACAATTATGTTTTGTAAGTACCACCACCGGAGTCCTACTCCTTGAGGGACTTAAATAACCATTGGCCTTTGTTTGGCTATTTTGTGGTCTTCTGTTTGTCATGGATCCATTGACCTTTATTCTGACTGTCACTTCTGTGACCTTTGTTCTATTCTGTTCTGTACCGTGGTTATGGTTATTTATTTACATAATTTCTGTATTTTAGTTTCTGCCACTTTGAATAATTTGTTTATTTAAATTAAGTTATGTAAATGTTTTAAATTAACTAACTATCTATGGTTATTTTGTGTTCCCTATACTCTTGGCATAATATTTCTCACTCTACTGTGTGCTTATAGCTGTTATCCTTTCAGGTGAGGAGATGTAAGGAAGACCCGTAACCTCATGTAGTGGAACCTGAACAAGAATGATGTTGATCCATTATTTTGTTTTTGTTTTTTTTTTTTCCTTTCCTTCTTTTATTTATATTTTTTTTACTGAGGGCCGATCACTGCATAATAAAACATAAATAAATAAAAGCCCTATAGATGTATTTTCTCTTATTAAAATAGTAAAATGAAGTAAATTTTCTGTTCAATTTTTTTTCCCTCCGCCTACGCCATTTAATTTGCCACAAATAAATTAGTAAGATGAGATTCCAGCCCTAAGCCCTAGGGTTGGGTCGTGACAAAGGTGGTATCAGAGAATGGTTTATTCAAAAAGGGGAAAAAAAAAAAAACCTATTTTAATTTGATCAGAAAGCTTGAATAATTATTATAATAAAACTATATAGCTAGATACATATAATATAATAAAATGTCTACATAATAAAATAAATATTTACCTGTGACGTTAGTCATTTTATGTAAAATCTCATATTTCTTCTGGTGATATAGGAATGTCCAAGATTAACCTTATGAGGCATTTTGAGGAGCTCGGGGCCATTAATTTGGATAATATTTAGCAGAGCACCCGCTCCCGCCTCACCTAAAGATGGGGAGACTCAGAGGATATAATTAGGAGACTGCATCCAGGCCTTGCCCAATTGATGGGTTGGCCAATCTATGTACAGACTGATCCTATTGATGTCTCATACTTACTATGGAGGTAGAGTCGTGTCTATACGCACGAACGCTTTCTCGGACCCACTCGTGTCCTCGGTATTACTCCGGGATATGACCGCCCACACTACATCGTAGGCCCTTTGCCCCTAGATTTTGTGGCAAGAAGGGGAAATGTGTACCTCGAGGACTACATTTTTACCACTGTCCCTAACCCGTTGGAAATTATTAATATTCAAAATGTTGATTTTAGTAATGACCTATCATATATCGAGACACCTGGCTGGATTGTTGATCGAGCATTTTTGGAATACACATAGTTCGTCCTCATTTTCACAGTCCAGGCAGCGTGGATGTGTCTTGGTGTGGTCTAGTTAGGATGAGAATTTGAGCTTTTTATGCAACACTATTTCCCGTGATTGTTTGACCCGTTTGACCCACCACTTTAGATTTGATAAAAGAAAACCTTTTTTGTACGTTAACCATGATGTGTTTTAATCTCTTTTTTGTTTTATTTTTATTTTTTTTTTGTTGTACCACAGGGATGAGACACTAACATATTTTGACTTTTGAACAAGGATGTAATATTAATTGTAAAAATAGTAAAGTTAGTATTTTATATGTATTGCGCTATATATGCTGTGTTATGAATGTAATGTCTCCTTTATTACATTTGTAGAATGGCCAATAATGGTAACGGAAGCGAGTCATCAGTCAGTGGTACTGAATCGATGGAAAGAATCATAGAAAGAGCAGTTACTAGCTTTTTACAAGCCTTGCAGACTAACATCGACAATGGGATGTCGGAACAGCGAGAAGAGCCGGTTACCATAAAACAGCTCCAGAATCTGAAACCCACCACATTTATCGGCGGCCCAGACCCAATGGTTGCAGACGCTTGGGTTAAAGACATGGAAAAGATTTTCGCGCCCTACCTTGCACTGAAAGACAGAAGGCTACTTTCGCCACTTTCATCTTTAAAGATAATGCACAGGAATGGTGGCTTCTCACCCTAGAGAAAGAAGAAATTGTGACTTGGGCAAGATTCTTGGAAGTGTTCTATGCAAAATACTTCCCAAATTCATTGCGGGAACAGAAGGCGTCGAAATTCAAACATCTAAAGCAAGGAACCATGACGGTGGCCGAATACGAGAACAAGTTTACACAACTCGCTTGGTTTGCGACATATGTCATCCCACCGAAGCTCGAAAAGCAAGAAAATTCGAAACATGATTGGATGCTGAAATCAAAGATAGACTTGAGGTTTTGAAACTACCAACCTATGCGGAAGTGGTAGACCGGTGCACATTGCAGAAAAGGGGACTAAAGCCTTGCGTTTGGGAAACCAAGCCAAAAGAAGCGATTATAGGAAAGAGACAACAGAAGACCCGGTGTTGCGCCTCCCAAAAAGGTGAATACGGCACAACCAATTCAGGCAATCAAGGTCCTACCAACCCCTGAGTTGTCACTATTTTAACTTGTCCTACTTGTGGGAAGGCTCATTGGGGACAATGCCATCGAGACACAGGAGCATGCTTTAAATGCGGTTAAGTTGGCCACTTGCTGAGGGATTGTCCAAAGCTGACCAATCTTACAGCCAGTCCCTCTGGCCCAGTCAGAAAACCCGTGAGACCTGGAGGAGAGAGGAAAGACCAAAAACGCCAAGGAAAGGCTTTTGCCTTGGTACCTCAAAAACCAGAAGTTACCGAAAACGTTGTGTCAGGTACACTTTCTGTCTGTGGTCATTTAGCTCATGTCCTCATTGACTCTGGGTCAACTCATTCTTTTGTTGCATCACACTTTGCTGCCAAGCTGGCATCAACACCTGAACTCTTAGAATATATATTGTCTGTGTCTTTTCCTTCTGCTAATTCTGCCCTTAGTGTTGATGTATACAAATCTTGTGCTATATCCCTAAAAGGCAAAACCTTATACGTAGACTTGATTCCCCTCCACATTGGGAACTTTGATGTGATCTTAGGTATGGATTAGCTGGCTGCCAACCACGCCTCTATTGATTATAAAGTCAAAAAGGTTTCCCTCAGGTTCTAAACCAACCCGAGCTTGTCTTTGATGGGACTGGAGTTTCCAACCCTCCCTGTATTATATCTTCCATGACAACCCAACGACTTCTAAGAAAAGGTTGTGGCAGTTATATTTGTTATGTGATCGATACACAAAAAGAGGCCCCACCGTTGATGCAATCCCCGTAGTACGAGAATTCCCGGATGTTTTTCCTGAAGATCTACCTGGTACCCTGGTTGACTGGGAAATCGAATTCACCATTGCAACTCAACCTGGTACCTAACCAGTATCAAAAGCCCCTTACCACATGTCAATGACGAAATTAAAAAACTGAAGACTCAACTCCAGGAACTCCTAGATAAAGGTTTCATTCGACCTAGTACCTCACCTTGTGGAGCTCCAATACTATTCGTAAAGAAGAAAGATAGCACGATGAGGTTATGTGTTGATTACCAGGAGCTAAACAAATTCACCATCAAGAATCGATACCCCCTGCCACGAATCAATGACTTGTTCGATCAACTACAAGACGCCTAAGTATTCTAAAAAATTGACTTGCGTTCTGGTTACCATCAACTAAAAGTCAAAACGGAAAGTATCGAAAAGACTGCCTTTAGAACACGTTACGGGCACTACGAGTTTCTCATCATGCCATTTGGCATCACAAATGTTCTAGCAACTTTCAAGGACCTCATGAACCGAGTGTTCAAACCCTATCTTGATGAGTTCGTCATCGTCTTCATTGACGATATCCTCATATACTCCAAGTCACCAGAAGCCCATGAGCAGCACTTGCGAACGGTTCTCCAAACACTACGTGATCACAAACTTTATGCCAAGTTAAAGAAATGCGAATTCTAGATCATTAGTGTATACTTCCTCGGTCACGTCATTAACAAAGATGGCATCTTGGTTGACCCCCAAAAAGTTGCAGCAATCGTGGATTGGCCACGACCTACTAATGTGTCAATAATTTGAAGTTTCTTGGGTCTAGCTGGCTATTACTGATGTTTCGTGCAACATTTCTCAAAGATAGCATCACCTTTGACCCAACTAACTCAGAAGAACACACCCTTTTTAGGGGTGAGCAGCGGATATACCGATCCGCCAAAACCGACCGAACCGATCCAATCCGCCGCATTTTGGACGGATGCGTGATGACGAGCGGACAGTTGCGGATTGCTTTTCTCCAATCCGCCAATTTGGCGGACGGATGGCGATTTGAGATTCCTTTGGCCGCAACCGAACCGCCAAACCGCGAGCACCCTATTAATTTATAAGACTTTGTATTTTCAATTTGTTTAAATATTTTGTTTGTGTTTTCAATTGAAAAAGAGTTTAATATTTTGTTAAAAAAAAGTTTTCAACTTGAATATATTTTTTGAATTGAAAAAAATAAACATATTATTTATCTATCTTTTTTAGTTTTTAAATCTAACTCTGAAATTAAAAATAATAAATAGAAAATATGATATATGCTGGTTGGTTTTTGTTTTCAAAACATATATAGATGTAACAATACAGAGACATACAATCTCTACTACTACTCTGTTCATGGTTTTGGTGGTTTGAATTATTTTTATATTTTAAGAATCACAAATTGTAATACTTTATGTGGATGAATCACGCTGTGATTGTAATATGTGGATGAGGCATATAGTGATTGTGATATTCTAAAGTTTCAAACTTTCTTTCTTTGGATGAGGTATACAGTGATTGTAATACTTTTTCAAGTCATTGACTGTAATACTTTCTTCTTTTCTTTTTTTTTTTTGAGGAAGTGCACAAGTTGAATTATGTTGAAAATTTATAAAATTTTAAACCGCCAAACCGATTCGCATCCATCCGCCAAATCGCCAAACCGCTCAATCCACATCTGCCGGATTGGCGGACGAATGTGGATTCATTTTCTCCAATCCGCCAATTTGGCGGACGGATGGCGGATTGGAGGTTCCGTGGCCGCAACCGACCCGCGCCCACCCCTACTCTGAATGGACTGATAAACAGGAGCGTTGCTTCCAAGAATTAAAAAGTCGATTTCTGTCAGCTCCTATACTAGCACTCCCTACAGGAGTAGATGGGTTCGTAATTTATAGTGATGCCTCATACAATGGTTTGGATTGTATTCTTATGCAAAACGGAAAAGTCCTTACTTATGCTTCGCGACAACTAAAGACTCACGAGAAGAACTACCCAACTCATGATCTAGAATTGGTTGCGTGATCTTCGCCCTCAAGATCTGGCGTCATTATCTCTATGGTGCAACCTGCGAGATTTACACTAATCACAAGAGTCTCAAATATCTATTTATACAAAAGGAATTGAATATGAGGCAATGACGATGGCTAGAATTTATGAAAGATTATGATGTAGAGATCCTTCATTATCCAGGCAAAGCTAACGTGGTAACAGACGCACTGAGCCAAAAGATGACCAAAAGTTTGGCGTGTACTCTCGTTTCCCGCAAGATCAATGGACTACTCGCCAATATAATCGTGGAACCCGCATTGATTGAAAAAATTAAAGCGCACCAATGTGAAGATAAACTTTTGAACAGAAAATACGAGGAACAAAGGAGTTGGCCTGATCCTGATTTCACTATAAACAATGGGATACTAAAATTTCAGAATCAAATTTGTGTACCTGACATTCTGAAACTCAAGAAGAAGATATTGGTGGAAGCTCATAGCTCGAGATTTACAGTCCACCCTGGCAACACAAAGATGTACCATGATCTAAAGGAACACTACTGGTGGACAGGAATGAAAAGAGACATAGCAAGCCATGTCTCCAAATGTCTGCATTGTCAGCGTGTTAAAGCAAAACATCAGAGATCTGCAGGAATGTTGCAAACCACTCCATATTCCGAATGGAATGGAAGCACATTATTATGGACTTCGTGGTCGGGCTACCTCAGTCATTCTCAAAAAAGATGCAATATGGGTTATAGTAGACCGATTGACGAAGTCGGCGCATTTTCTGCCAATCAAAATCATGTACTCCTTTAATAAGTTTGCCATCTTATACATCAAGGAAATTATTCGTTTGCATGGCACCCCGGTTTTAATCGTGTCTGACCGAGACCCCATTTTGTATCTCACTTCTGGAACAAATTGCAAAAGTTTTGGGAACCACATTGAAATTTAGCACTGCTTATCACCCACAAACTAATAGGCAATCCGAAAGAACAATCCAGACGTTGGAAGACATGTTATGTGTATGTATGTTGGACATCAAAGGTAACTGGGATAAGCACCTACTTTTAGTGGAATTCGCTTATAACAACAGCTACCAAGCAAGCATTGGAATGGCACCATACGAAGCTTTGTATGGAAGGAGATGTTGACCACCTGTATTGGACGGAAGTCGGGGACAGGAAACTGTTAGTGTGATAACCCTCACCACTATTTACTGATAATACCACTAATTAGTGCTAATCTATGATTAAGCATGTTAAGTGATTGATTGACTGAAATTCTGACTGATTGATTGAAGTGTATTAGTTTAAACGCATTTCTATCTGTTTGATTATTAATTGATCTGTTCGTGTTTTATGTTTTAAACTGCAAATTGAAGGCCTTATCGGCGGCCGAATCTGAAACTGATTAGTGTTTTGTGTTAATTAGAATTAATGTGATTTTATGGTAAATTTAGTTGAAATTTGATTTGGTATGATTAAATTGGATTAAATAAGCTAAATCACATTAGTTGCTTTAATTACCCTTGGAGCCTTTGATGCATCATTCTTGTTCATTCCTGGAGTCAAAACCGACTAGAGAGAAAGAGAGATAGGAGAAAATAGAGTTCTTCACGATTTGCTTGGAACATTAGAAGAATTGAAGAGTAGATTGCATAATTGAGCTTCTAGACTTGAATTGAAGACCTAAGGTAGGAGAATCATCTTCTTGAACTTGAATTCTAGTTGTATCTTGCATGGTCCATGAGTCATTAGTGATCTAAGTCTAGAATTGGTTCAAAATGTTGAATTAAAGCTTAAATCATGCATGCATGAGCATGTTCTAGCATTTTGAGGTTATTTTCATGGAAATTGCTACATGCATGTCCATATCTTGATTATAGTCCATGAATTCAGCATGTTTTTGGAAGGATTGACTCATTTGTTCTTGTATTAGAAGCTTTAAAGTTGATTGATTCATGCATGTTGCATGTACATCATGTTCTTGAAGTTTTGTTTGAAAATGGGTTCAATTGAGTTACCTTTGAGCTTTGATTTTGCAAATTGATCTTTGAAACATGTCATATTATGAGTTTAAAGTGTTTTCAGAAAATTAGCCCAAAAGGATCGAATTTGATGCTTTAAATGTTGAATTTCATGCTTGGAGACAAATCTGGAAATTCCAGATTTTGGATCCACGCTCGAGCGGGGAACTCCACCATCGAGCGTACACTCTGAGTTCATGCAGTCCGCTCGAGTAGGGAAAGTAACGCTCGAGCGTGAAATGCGTGTATCCAGTACTTTGTATGTGTTTACAGTCCGCTCGAGCAAGGGAATGCACGCTCGAGCGAGGGTCGAGCGCCCGTCGAGCGCCCGTCGAGCGTGAATTTCATGCATCCAGTAATTTTGCAGTACGCTCAAGCGAGGAAAGTCACGCTCGAGCGTAGCTCTTTTGTCTGCATGTCCGCTCGAGCGGGAGAAAGCCACGCTCGAGCGGGAACCCTGTTTCAGCAAAAATTTGAAAAATGTTTTTAAGTGCATCTTTGCACCTCATTCCATCCTAGGCATTCCTAAGCCTAGTTTAAAGCATCTTAATGAGGATAATGTTATAGAACCACACCGAGTCAAGATAAGGACTAAGTTATTGTTTCCCAAACGTGTAACTTAGTGTGTGTTCATTCTGTAACTGTAGGGTTGGCATCGAGGACGCTCTAGCCTATCTGTAGCCCAAGTGCTTTGTGAGTAACAATGTTGTAAAGATATATTCAATCATGAATATTTTCTGAATGATCAACTGTACTGCTTTCTGAAATTATATTTCTTACTGAATGAATGTTTGTCTTATTTGCGAAATGTATTCGTGGCATCCATAGCATTTTACTGTTACTGCTACTGTTACAGAGATCTCTGTCAGTTCCCATGTTTGGAACCACTACTGTTTACTGATATGATGGCCATCAATTGACTGTTCAGTCGGATAAGACCTACTGTACTGTTTGCTATTGGATGTACCACTTATGACTACTATGATCGAATAACTGATATACTGTTCAAATGACTGTTTTAAATACGGAAAGGACATTCATTCCTAACCTCTTTACGCATATGTTATTCACTAGGCTCTAGCTCACTGTTTATATATATATGTATGTGCCCAGGCACCGGATCGGAGCTAGGAGCGTTGGGTTAAACTCCCTTTTTGTCAAGCCAACCAACGTGCCTCCCTGCGAGGTTTCAAGTGCTGCCAAGCCAAGGCTGCTTTGGGGTGTTTTAGATTCCCCCTCTCTGTTTCTGTTTGTATCGACTGTATAGACTGTTACTGTACTGTTATGTTAGGGATTTGGTTCCTAACCTGAATGCCTATATATGATGTATGTACATACTGCTTTTGTTCCGAATGTGATTATGTTATGAAAAGTCTTTTTGCATACAGACTGTCACAGCTCATTGGACATCTTTTACTACTGTTTTGGCTTCCACCAGCCCCTGTACTCTGTATTACTGTTATTACTGTTAAGCAGGCCTTCGGTAATCACGGATTACTAGCTGGTTACGGTGCTAAACCCATAGGGGGGTTTGGGTCGTGATAGAGTGGTATTAGAGCGAAGTTCAAACCACGAGTTATACCATACACACGTGTCCAAATGAGCTATAAGATGTCCTAGAAAAGTGATTAGGGCATTGCATGAGCATGAAAAGTGTGTGTGGCCATGACATGAATATATGTGCTAATGTGTTAATATGTTAAGTATGCAACTGCCTATGTTTATAATTGTCATAATTGCCTATAGTGAAATGGACAATGCAAGAACTGCCGATGAAACAGAATCATCTGCCAGAATGGCAAGGCTAGAAAGAACAGTTGAACTGCTAACTGAGGGCTTAAGGCAACAACAGAACCAACAGCCCCTACACCTCCGGTACAGCCGGAAGCGAATGTGAATGATGACATTAATTGCTCTAAACAGAAGTTCAGCAAAATGAAACCACCGTCATTTCAAGGAGGCCTTGAACCACTAAAGGCCGAAGCCTGGGTTCTTGAAATAGAGAAATTGTTTGAAGTCTTTCCGTGTTCTGAAGCACACAAAGTGCTACTAGCTATCTTCACCTTACAAGAAGAGGCCAGAAAGTGGTGGATGCTGGTCCGCGAAACCAATACTGCCATGGATTGGGCTCAGTTTAACGGACCCTTCTTTGAGAAATACTTCCCACAGTGTGTCAGGGACCGAAAAGTGACTGAGTTTGAACAACTGAAACAAGACACCATGTCCGTAGCTGAGTACGAATCGAAATTCACTGAACTCGCCAGATATGCACCACACATGGTGGATACCGATTACAAAAAGGCTAGAAAGTTTGAAGGCGGCCTTAATGTTGAAATCCTTGACAGAATAAATGTTCTGAAGTTACTGAAATATGTGGATGTTCTTGACCGAGCAATAATGGCTGAGTCAAACATCGAGGCATTAAAACAGACTGAAACACCAGCGACTGAATGGCGCGGTAAGAGACGGGGTTTTAAATTTAAGAAAGGCCGGAACAGCCCCTTGAACAAAAAGCAAAATACGGGGTCAACAACTAGTTCCAATCAGGGAAATAGTTCCATACCGCCCTGTTCTGAATGTGGTAAGAAACATAAAGGGATTTGTTATAAAATTTTAGGTGCTTGTTACAGGTGTGGCAAGGTGGGCTACATGGTCAAAGATTGCCTTTCTGCTCCTCAGGGCAATAGTAAAGCTGCAGCCAACGCCGTAGCATCAACTGTTGCACCAAAACCTAATCCCAAAGCTACTGGAAAAGAGCCTATGAGGCAAGGCCGAGTATTCGCACTCGTACCGGGAGATGTATAGAATATCGAGACCGTTGTGTCAGGTATACTCTCAATCTATACTCAAAATGCTTATGTTCTGATTGATTCGAGGTCTACACATTCATATGTATCGCATGCTTTTTCACAAAAAATTAAATAGACCACTAGAACCTATGAACTATCTGTTAGCTGTATCTTCACTTGTTGAGGATCTATGACTTGTGCTTATGTACCCTGCATGTGAAATTATTGTTGGGGATGTTCATTTGTATATTGATTTACTGCCTCTGAATATTGATCACTTTGATGTGATATTGGGAATGGACTGGTTAACAAAATATCATGCTACCATAGACTGTGTAACAAAACAAGTTGTTTTCCGTCCACCTGGACTGCCTGAATTTGTGTTTAACGAAGTTGGAGTAGTACCTCCCCCATATCTGATTTCATCCATGAAAGCTTTTAAACTGATTAAAAAGGGGTGTAAAGGGTATCTGTGTTGTGTATTGACTGTACCTACTGATGCTAAAACTGACGTGAACAATATTTCTATAGTTAGAGAATTCCCAGATGTTTTTCCAGATGAGTTTCCAGGGGATTTGATTGATAGGGAGATTGAGTTCACCATTGATGTGATTCCGGGTACACAGCTAGTGTCTAAAGCTCCTTACAGAATGGCACCTACCTGTAGACACCCCATTTTTTACCGACCTTAAGACTCAGACGTCACCAATTGAGCGCTCGGTGATGTTGCATGTTGTGCTCGTTCTGAAGTTGCGGAGTCTCGGCTGCGAGCCTTGCCTCCGGACTTCCGGACTCTTTTGTGCTTTGCCTCGGTTTGCGAACCAGGTTCCGTTTTCTCCGTTTTCTCTTCTCGAAGGGAGGGAGAGGTCTCATAGATCATCTCTCAGTGGCCGTAGGCTACGTTTCGTGGTCGTAGGCCATTTTTCCCGTTTGGAGCCCGGTTCCCGATTTTCGGAGCCGTCGGCCGTGTGCCTCAGTTCGGGACCGCTTAACTACCTCCGTTTGCTCCGGTTTTTGGTGCACACCTTACTTTCTCCCTTTTGAGGGACACTGTGGCTCGAGAGACCAACTTCGTGGTCAAACGCCACCTCCGGTGCTTAACAGTCAGTTTTTGGGGCCCTGAGCCACGCGTTTTGGCCCCCGAACCTTCGTTTTACATCGGTTTGAATTCATTTTTGGCGGGGACCTTATTTTCATTGTTAGGAAGGTCGTAGAAGGGTGGGAGGCCAGCAATTGTTCTGAAGACCAACTTTATTCCTTCATCGCTCTTCATCGCCCGTTTTCTTCACTAGAAAGCTGACTTTTTCCATCCCCGGGCCACTTTTTCTAACTTTCCTCCACACCATTGTGTTGTACACACCTGGGAGGCCACCAATATGGATAGGCCGGCCATCAACTCTTCCTGACCCTTTTGAACCCCTCTAAAAAGTTGGTTTTTCTCTCTCCTGGGTTACATTTCCTGATTTTTCTCCACATGGCTGTGTTGTACATACATGGAAGGCCACCTTTTTGGGGTGGCCGGCCACTAATTGAGACTGACCCTTTTGACCCTGGCCGGCCGGCCAGGGGAGGTGGCTGGCGGCCACCTGAACCTCCTGAACCTGGCCGACTATGATCCTCTCTCCTGGTTCCTTACAGCTGTGCCCTCTGTTTTCCCCCAGACCCCTGCCCGGGGATTTGCCCTTTTGGGGGGGACATTTGAATTTGATTTTCCCTCCCTTTCCTCCACTCTTCTCCTCTATAAACCAGCCCCCCAGCTCCATTTTGAAGGGTTGCATACAATGTTTGGAGCCTTGCATACAACTCTCC
Source organism: Camellia japonica (assembly GCA_030407325.1). Lineage (NCBI taxonomy): Eukaryota > Viridiplantae > Streptophyta > Magnoliopsida > Ericales > Theaceae > Camellia > Camellia japonica. Next base: position 6,549,419 of record JAPPVO010000017.1, on the reverse strand, counting down.
ATCCCTCTCTCCTTCAACCCTCAAAACCCTAAGCCTCTTGCACTATTTACCCTACAACCCATAGCACCACACCTCCACACTCCATTCTAGCCCTTTGAAGCTGATTTCCAGAGGTTGAGAGCTCACAAATTTGGTCCAAAAGTTGCTGAAGTTTGGTTCTAGAAGGGTGAGTCTCTTTTTTCCCTTTTCTAGTCTTTTCTTGCTCCATCTATAAGTCATATTTTCTTACATTTTTGGGCTCTGACCCGAACTGTAAATAGTCATATTTTAAGCTTCTCTCCATGTTTGATCAAGGACCTCTTATTGTTTGAGGTCTCCTACTACCTCTTGTCTCTCTATCCCTCTTTTAGGCCTATTTTTGCATGATATACTAGCCTTGTTTTTGAGCATTTCTGGGCTCCAAGCCAAACTGTAAAATGTCTTTTTTTGAGTTCCTCTTCAACTTTGTTGAAGGGATCTCCTCTTTTTGAGGCCATCTACTACCACTTGTCTCCTATCTCTCTTTGTAGGCCTATTTTTGCAGGATAGTTTAGCCCTACTTGTGCTTATTTTCGAGACTTGATATAAACTGTAAAGTGCCTTGTTTTTAGCCCCTCTTAAACTTTGTTGAAGGGCTCTCTACTATTTGGGGCCAGCTACTGTCCCTTGTCTCTAATCTCTCTTTTAGGGCCATTTTTGCATGATAGATTAGTCCTACTTGTGTTCATTTTTGAGAGTTGTCATAAACTGAAAAATATCTTGTTTTAATCTCATCTTCAAGTTTGTTTGAGGTCCCATTTTTTTTTGAGATCATATGCCTCCTTGTATGCTTGGTTGTTTCTTATTTTGAGCCCTACACCTAAGCTCTTGTTGCATGCTTTGTTTGGCCATCTAGCCACTGAAATCCAGTGGATTTTCAGTGGCTAACACACTATTTTGAGCCTCCAAATCAGAGGGGAATGACCCCCTCTCACCTTGACTTGTTTGATGGTCATTTTGGCCTTCCAAAGAGACCCCTCTTTACATGCTTTGAAGTCACATTTTAGGGTCAATTTGGTGAGTTTTGGAGCTATCATATTTGATTTCTAGAGTTTATTTTTCCATGCTAAGTGTCCTTGATGCATGTGCTTAATAATCCCTTTGTATGCCCTCTAAAGGAACCCATCATTTGTGTATGTGTTGGCTGCATTTCCATGTTTATTTGGGCATATTTTGGCATGTTTTGTTCACTTATTTTGGCTGGTTTGGTGAGATTCCATATGCTTCATATACTTGCCATGTAAACCATGTTTGCTAGTCGAAATCGCATGCTATTTTAGTCCATCTTGCTAGCATCTTTTGGCCATGCTTTGAACTAGAATTATTCATGTTTTGGGACTGCCTCAGTTCTGTCTTTATGCTTCATGGTTAAATAATGCATGCTTTGTATAGCTATAGGCCAATGCATGTGCCTAGTCTTGTGTTTCGGGACCATTCCATGCATTGGGTGCCATGTTTCCATGTTTCGGGGCCATTTTGCATCACATTTCAGTGCTGGAACTTGCATGTTCTGTATGCCATATTTTGTGCCTTGCCATGCCTTGTTAGAGTGGCATTTGTGCCTTAGGGTCGGTCCTCGGTTTGCGTGCATGCGTGCACGCATTTCGAGTGTCTCATTTTCATCTAATGGCCACTGATGTGAGGCTGAGGTCCACTCATGTTGGTGTAAGTCCATCATGCATTGTGTATGCCATTTTATTTCATAGCATTGCGTATGCTAGGTTGCATGTTAGAGCATCGTGTATGTCGTGTTACATCGAGCATTGTGTATGCCATTTCATAGCATTGTGTATGCTAGGTTGTATATTAGTTGCATTCATGCATACCATGCATATTGCATTGTGTTTGGGATAGGAGTTAGCCCGAGCACGGGAAACGAGGGACGTTTCGTACTTTGAGTGACGTAACGTGTCTCAATTCCCAGCCGCCGACACTCCGGATTACCCATGATGGAGTTTAGACCTTATTGTGTTTATGTGTGCATTCATTTCATATTGAGTCGTGCAGTTCGACTCCTCGGCCATTATGCATCGATATGCGTGATTGGTGGCACGAGGATCGAGGACTACACTCCCTGAAGAGTAGTCAAGCATACATATGTAAAAATACATTGCCATGCCCCTTTCCTGCTCTCTGTTGCAGCAAATCAAAAATCAGCAATCTTTTAGGGCTTCGCGCAACATTCCGGGCTTAATTGTAAACGGAGGCTAATTGGGGCGTCGCAATGGATTTCTGCGCCAAGCAACCCGAGCATGCATCATTCATCATTTGGAACAGAGCCGAGGCGGTCCATGGATTTGCGTGCCATTTATTGTTTTCCTAGGTTAATTTGTTAATTAAATAGGATTTTGTACTTATTGGGATTGTATTATTTATTTGGGACTGTATATTATTTATTCGGACCCTCTGAGTGAGGGCACAACTGTAATAAGTGTGCGTGTGTGTGATGTATGTCTTTCAACCCCACGTCTTTCTCCCTTTTATTTACCAGCTTATGATGGTTAGATTAGGGCATGTTTCAATTAGCATACAGTATGATAGCATGATTGCATTCATTCATCTGTTTTGCATGCACCGGGCTCGGCGCATCATACTAACTGCATTGTATTTCAATTCCGAGTTGAATACTTGTTAGTTGTAGCATTTCACATGCCATCTTTAGAATAGCCGAGCCTACTATAGTTGCATTTTTGCATGTGTTGCATTAGGCATCTCTGTATAGTTAGGATCATGCATGGATTTCTAACATAGCTTTTGTTTTGGCTTGGAGTACTCGGTAAGTTTTTATGCTTTAGCATCCTTGCATGTGTGTGAGTGATTGCCATGATAGCATGCTTACCATGAGGCTATTTGCTTATGTGATATAACTACCTGAATGTCTGTAGGTGAAGGTTGGGTTATTTGGATTGAAATAATGCATCAACTGTGAGTTTTAAGCCCACTAGATAGTGGCAAAACCATGTTTTCTAAGCCCACTCGAGGGTGGCAAAATCTACATTTTAAGCCTACTTGCGAGTAGCAAACCATCTTTCAAAAACAAACATGAAATGTTTTATTCCAATTCAGGTGATCCAGTCTATACTTGTATGCTGTGCGCATCACATAGTAAATCTAGGCTAATAACCGGAATAAGAATGCATAATGTTTTCAAAACTGGATATCATGGTTAGTAGAGGCCGATCTTTGATCGGGCGAGCGGGGGTGCTCACGAAGTGACCTTCCCCAATCGTACCCAAGTTCCCGAGCCGAGGCAACTTTGGTGATGACGGACACGTGGCCTTAGGCAACAAGTCAGGGTTTCCTAAATTTCCCAAAAATAAAATATTTAGGTGGCGACTCTGTATCTGGCAAAACAGTCCATGTTTGGCACTTCTTTCAAAAAAATCTGTTTTCTCAAAACGATTTGCCGGATTTGGACTCTTTGGTTCAGATTAAGAACCGTGACAATTTGAGTCCGGAACTGTAGTGAGCCCAAAATGAACGGAACGGGACATCATCCCTCCCGGGGCGTTCGGGGACGTCTACACTACCGAACTGAAAGAATTGAAAATTTAGCTGCAGGAACTGTTAGATAAGAAGTTCATCAGGCCCAGTACTTAACCGTGGGGCGCTCCAGTTTTGCTTGTGAAAAAGAAAGACGACTCACTGAGACTCTGCATTGACTACTGTGAACTGAACAAAGTAACAGTGAAAAATAAATATCCATTGCCTCGTATTGATGATTTATTTGACCAGTTACAGGGTGCCCAGGTTTTCTCTAAAATTGACCTTAGATTTGGATATCATCAGTTGAAAGTCAAATCAGAGGACATTGAAAAGACTGCCTTTCGAACGAGGTATGGACATTACGAATTCCTTGTTATGCCCTTCGGAGTTACTAATGCACCTGCTGCATTTATGGACCTTATGAATAGAATTTTCAAACCATACCTTGATGAATTTGTAGTTGTTTTCATAGATGACATTTTAATTTATTCCAAAAGCACGGAAGAACATGAACATCATTTGAGAACTGCCCTACAGACCCTAAGAGAACAGAAACTGTATGCTAAACTGACAAAATATGAATTTTGGCTTGACAATGTTATGTTTTGGGACATGTAATCAGTAAGGATGGAATTTCAGTTGATCCGCAGAAAATTGAAGCAGTAGTGAATTGGCCTAGACCGACAAATGTTACCGAGGTCCGAAGTTTTCTAGGCTTAGTCGGGTATTACAGAAGGTTTGTCAAGGACTTCTCCAAAATTGCCCTACCACTGACTCAATTGACTCAAAAGGGGATATCATTTGACTGGACCGATCAGAGAGAATTAGCCTTTCAAGAGTTAAAGACTCGACTTGTGACTGCACCGATTCTTACCCTACCCTCAGGTACGGATGGTTTTACCATATTTAGTGATGCTTCTTATAAGGGTTTGGGATGTGTTTTAATGCAGAATGGTAAAGTTATTGCGTATGCTTCCCGACAACTGAGACCGCATGAAAAGAACTACCCGACCCATGATTTGGAACTTGCTGCAGTAGTGTTTGCATTAAAAATCTGGTGTCACTACCTTTATGGGGCAACATGTAAGGTGTATACAGACCACAAGAGTTTGAAGTACTTCTTCATACAGAAAGAACTGAACATGAGGCAGCGGAGATGGTTAGAACTGATAAAGGATTATGATTTGCAAATTTTGTACCATCCGGAGAAAGCTAACACCGTTGCCGATGCATTGAGTCGGAAATCGATCGAAAATTTAGCCTGTTTGCTCACTGGACAGAAAGAATTGTTAGGTGACCTTGAAAAATTTGAAGTTGAGATTGCTTTGCGCGAACAAGGTGGAACCTTAGCCGCTATTTCTGCTCAACTGGCACTGATTGTGGAAATTAAAGAGAAACAGCAACAGGATGACTTTTTGCAAAAGATCATTGAAGAACGGGAATCTAGACCGAGGCCGGGTTTTAAATTTGAAAACAATGTACTGAAATTTCAAGGAAGGTTATGTGTACCGAATGATTCTGAATTGAAAAGAAGAATTCTGCAAGAGGGCCACAATTCGAAATTGTCTATCCGTCCAGGGAATACGAAAATGTACCAAGACTTGAAACTGAATTTCTGGTGGCTGGGAATGAAGAAAGAGATTGCTGACTTTGTATCGAAATGTCTTCATTGCCAACAAGTTAAAGCTGAACATCAACGACCCGCAGGCTTACTGCAACCCTTACCAATACTGGAGTGGAAATGGGAACATATTACTATGGATTTCATTGTTGGTTTACCTCACTCCAGTAAAGGTATGGACTCAATTTGGGTTATTGTTGATAGATTGACTAAATCTGCTCACTTCTTACCTGTCAAAACAATTTATAATACGAACAAATTGGCCATAATTTATATTGATGAGATTGTTAGATTGCATGGAGTGCCTGTGTCCATGTTTTTGATAAGGACTCGAAGTTTACATCGAGATTCTGGCAAAGCCTACAGACTGCATTGGGTACTGAACTGAGACTGAGTAGTGCATACCATCCTCAGACAGATGGCCAGTCAGAAAGAACCATCCAAACTCTGGAGGATTTACTGAGAATGTGTGTCCTTGATTTTTAGGGAAATTGGGAAAGCCATTTACCGTTGGCTGAATTCGCCTACAACAACAGTTTTCATTCAAGCATTGGTATGGCGCCTTTCGAGGCTATGTATGGCAGGAAATGTCGATCTCCAATTTGCTGGGCAGAAGTTGGAGATGGGCCTTTGCTTGGGCCCGAGATTGTATATGAAACTACTGAAAAAGTGAAACTAATTCAACAGAGATTGAAAACCGCATAGAGCCGGTAGAAAAGTTATGCGGATGTCCGAAGGCGAGACAGAGAATATGAAGTAGGTGATCATGTTTTTGTTAAAGTGACACCGATGAAAGGCCAGACTCTTTTTGGAGTCAAGGGCAAGTTAGCGCCGAGATATGTCGGACCGTATGAGATTATTGAAAAGATTAATCCGGTGGCGTATCAAGTAGCGTTTCTTCCTGAAATAGAGCATATGCATAACGTGTTCCATATTTCAATGTTGAGGGATTACCTCCGGGATCCCTTCCATGTGATTGAGCCTACCCGTGTAGTGCTAAGTGATGACTACACATATGAAGAACGGCCTATTCAGATTGTAAACAGACGGATCAAGAAGTTAAGAAACAAAGAAATTCCGTTGGTGAAAGTTGATTGGCAAAACCATGGTGGCGTATATGCCACTTGGTAAAGGGAAGACGATATTATCAAGAGATATCCTGAACTGTTCCCTCTGGATCCGGTATTCTTCCAAAATGAAGGTAATTCGAGTTTGGAGGACCAAACTTTTTGTAAGAAGGGGAGACTGTGACAACCCTCACCACTATTTACTGATAATACCACTGATTAGTGCTAATCTATGATTAAGCATGTTAAGTGACTGATTGACTGAAATTTTAACTGATTGATTGAAGTGTATTAGTTTAAACGCATTTCTATCTGTTTGACTGTTAATTGATCTGTTCGTGTTTTATGTTTTAAACTACAAATTGAAGGCCTTATCGGCGGCCGAATCTGAAACTGATTAGTGTTTTGTGTTAATTAGAATTAATGTGATTTTATGGTAAATTTAGTTGAAATTTGATTTGGTATGATTAAATTGGATTAAATAAGCTAAATCACATTAGTTGCTTTAATTACCCTTTTGTCATTAGTGGGCCACTACCTACAACATTGTCTTGGAGCCTTTGATGCATCATTCTTGTTCATTCCTGGAGTCAAAACCGACTAGAAAGAAAGAGAGATAGGAGAAAATAGAGTTATTCACGATTTGCTTGGAACATTAGAAGAATTGAAGAGTAGATTGCATAATTGAGCTTCTAGACTTGAATTGAAGACCTAAGGTAGGAGAATCATCTTCTTGAACTTGAATTCTAGTTGTATCTTGCATGGTCCATAAGTCATTAGTGATCTAAGTCTAGAATTGGTTCAAAATGTTGAATTGAAGCTTAAATCATGCATGCATGAGCATGTTCTAGCATTTTGAGGTTTTTTCATGGAAATTGCTACATGCATGTCCATATCTTGATTATAGTCCATGAATTCAGCATGTTTTTGGAAGGATTGACTCATTTGTTCTTGTATTAGAAGCTTTGAAGTTGATTGATTCATGCATGTTGCATGTACATCATGTTCTTGAAGTTTTGTTTGAAAATGGGTTCAATTGAGTTACCTTTGAGCTTTGATTTCGCAAATTGATCTTTGAAACATGTCATATTATGAGTTGTAAAGTGTTTTCGAGAAAATTAGCCCAAAAGGATCGAATTTGATGCTTTAAATGTTGAATTTCATGCTTGGAGACAAATCTGGAAATTCCAGATTTTGGATCCACGCTCGAGCGGGGAACTCCACCATCGAGCGTACACTCTGAGTTCATGCAGTCCGCTCGAGCGGGGAAAGTAACGCTCGAGCGTGAAATGCGTGTATCCAGTACTTTGCATGTGTTTACAGTCCGCTCGAGCGAGGGAATGCACGCTCGATCGAGGACTTGTGTCTCACGCTCGAGCAAGGGTCGAGCGCCCGTCGAGCGTGAATTTCATGCATCCAGTAATTTTGCAGTACGCTCGAGCAAGGAAAGTCACGCTCGAGCGTAGCTCTTTTGTCTGCATGTCCGCTCGAGCGGAGAAAGTCACGCTCGAGCGGGAACCCTGTTTCAACAAAAATTTGAAAAGTGTTTTTAAGTGCATCTTTGCATCCTCATTCCATCCTAGGCATTCCTAAGCCTAGTTTAAAGCATCTTAATGAGGATAATGTTATAGAACCACACCGAGTCAAGATAAGGACTAAGTTATTGTTTCCCAAACGTGTAACTTAGTGTGTGTTCATTCTGTAATTGTAGGGTTGACATCCGAGGACGCTCTAGCCTATCTGTAGCCCAATGCTCTGTGAGTAACAATGTTGTAAAGGTATATTCAATCATGAATATTTTCTGAATGATCAACTGTACTGCTTTCTGAAATGATATTTCTTACTGAATGAATGTTTGTCCTATTTGCGAAATGTATTCGTGGCATCCATAGCATTTTACTGTTACTGTACTGTTACTGCTACTGTTACAGAGATCTCTGTCGGTTCCCATGTTTGGAACCACTACTGTTTATTAATATGATGGCCATCAACTGACTGTTCAATCGAATAAGACCTACTGTACTGTTTGCTGTTGGATGTACCACTTATGACTGCTATGATCGAATAACTGATATACTGTTCAAATGATTGTTTTAAATACGGAAAGGACATTCATTCCTAACCTCTTTACGCATATATTATTCACTGGGCTCTAGCTCATTGTTTATATATATATGTAGGTGCTCAGGCACCGGATCGGAGCTAGGAGCATTGGGTTAAACTCCCTTTTTGTCAAGCCAACCAACGTGCCTCCCTGCGAGGTTCCAAGTGCTGCCAAGCCAAGGCTGCTTTGGGGTGTTTTAGATTCCCCCTCTCTGTTTCTGTTTGTATCGACTGTATAGACTGTTACTGTACTGTTATGTTAGGGATTTGGTTCCTAACCTGAATGCCTGTATATGATGTATGTACATACTGCTTTTGTTCCGAATGTGATTATGTTATGAAAAGTCTTTTTGCATACAGACTGTCAAAGCTCATTGGACATCTTTTACTACTGTTTTGGCTTCCGCCAGCCCCTGTACTCTATATTACTGTTATTACTGTTATGCAGGCCTTTGGTAATCAAGGATTACTAGCCGGTTACGGTGCTAAACCCATAGGGGCGGGTTTGGGTCGTGACAGTTAGGCCCCGAGATCATGCAAATCACAAGTGAGAAAATCTAACTCATCCAACAGCGAATTTGCACTGCACAGAGCCGCCAGAAAAGCTATGCAGATACACGGAGACAGGACTTAGAATTTCAAATAGGAGATCATGTGTTCCTTAAGATCTCACCAACAAGAGGAGTTATCCGATTTGGAAAGCGTGGAAAGTTAAACCCACATTACATTGGGCCATTCAAGATATCGGAAAAGATTGGTCCTGTAGCCTATCGCTGTCACGACCCGACCCCAGCGGCTTAGGGTTGGAATCACAACTTACTAACTTATTCTATTTGTAGCACATTAAACTACGCAAGCAGAAATAAAAATAATAAATAGGGAATTACTCCATTTTACTATTTTAATAAGAGAAAATACATTTATAGGGCTTTATTATTTTATTATTCAGTGACCGGCCCCGAGTAGAACAAAATGGAGCAAAAATATAAAACAAAAAAACAAAAAAAGAAAAAAAAGACAAAATAGTAGTTCAACATTGTAGACACCCCATTTTTGACCGACCTTAAGACTCAGACGTCATCGATTGAGCGCTCGGTGATGGTGCATGTTGTGCTCGTTCTGAGGTTTTGGAGTTTCGGCTGAGAGCCTTACCCCCGAACCTCGGGACCCTTTTGTGCTTTGCCTCAGTTTGCGAACCAGGTCTTGCTTTCTCTTCCCGGAGGGAGGGAGAGGTCTTGTAGACCATCTCTCAGTGGCCGTAGACTACTTTTCGTGGTCGTAGGCCACTGTTCCCGTTTGGAGACCAGTTTCCGGTTTTCGGAGCCGTCAGCCGCACGCCTCGGTTCGGGACCGCTTAACATTCTCCGTTTGGCACGGTTTTTGGCACACACCTTGTTTCCTCTGTCTAGAGGTACATTGTGGCCCGGGAGACCACCTTTGTGGTCACACGCCAGTTTCGATGCTTAACAGCCTGTTTTCGGGACACCCGGCTACGCGTTTTGACCCCGAACCCTCGTTTTGCATCCCTTGGTTCATTTTTGGCATGGACCTTGTTTTCATTGTTTGAAAGGTGGTACAAGGGTGGGAGACCACCTTTTCTCCCGCCAACCGGTTTTCTTATCAGGAAGCTGGTCTCCTTGGTTTTTGAGCCACATTTGCTGGTCTCCCACCATACCACTAGCTTGCATTCAATGTGGAGACCATCAAATGGGGCTGCCGACCACCTGAACCTTTTGAACTGGTCGGCCGACTAGGAGAAGTGGTCGGCCGACCACCTGAACTGTCGGCCTGCCTCCCCCAGTCTTGTCTCTGTGAGTTGTTGCCAGCTGGAAGGCACAGACTGGATCCTCCATACCGTATGGAGGATCTTGAGCCTTGGTTTTTAGCTTCTTGAAGAAGATTTGGCCTTGTATCTCTATAAGAAGAGGCCCTCCTCTTCCTTGGCACAGGTTCAGAGCTTTGGTTTAAGGCAAAACATATATCTCCCTCTATATTCTCTATATTTTGGCTCAAAGTGTATTGTTCTTAGCCCTTTGCACCACACCTCATAGCCTAATACCTCCACCATTGTTACTGAGCTCTTGGAGGGTCTTGAGAGGTCTCAAAGGTTGAGTTTTTGGTCCAGAAAGTTGCTGTCTTGCTGAGCTTCAAGGGTAACACACTTTTTTCCTCTTTTAAGCTTTACTTTGATCCATCTCTTAGCCTTATTTTCATGCATATTGAGCTTTGTTGTCAACTGGAAAAAGTCTTTTTTTGAGGTGCTTTTGATGTTTGTTTAAGGTCATTTTGTTGTTGGGGGTCATCTACCCCCTTGCATGCTTCATTTTGCCTTGTTTTGACCATGCCCTAAGCCTTGTGTGACCTTTACTTGGCCTTTTTAACCACTAAAATCCAGAGGATTTTTAGTTGGTTAACATGTATTTTTGAGAGCCAAAATCAGAGAGGGTGACCCTCTCTCTCCTTGTCTTGTCTACTAGTATTTTTGGCCTTACAAAGGAGCCTTTTATTTTCATGCCTCCAAGCCTTGTTTCAGCCCTTTTCAGTGACTTTAGGCCTGCCTAGCTCTGTCCAGTGAGTTTTGTCACATTGGGTGTGTCTCTTTGCAGGTAGAATAACCCCTCTTATAGCCTATCAAAGAGCATGTCATTCTTGCATGCATTGATCATAATTTCAGTGGGTTTTTGGGCTTTATTTGGCATGTCATGTGTCTAAATTTTTCTGGTTTAGTGGCCTCTTGAATGCTTCATATGCTTGTAGTGTAATCCATGTTCACTAGCTCACATTGCAGTGTTGTTTGTTGGCCCTTGATCTAGCAGTATTTTGGCCATATTCTAAACTGATTTTATTCATGATTTGGGCTTCCTTAGCTTTGTTTTGAGGTCCCATGGTCGAATGATGCTTCCATGTATGCTGTAGTGTAATACCCTTGCCTAGCTTCGAGTTTTGAAGCCTCTGCATGCTTAACTTGAGTTGTTTTCATGTTTTGGAATCATTGAACATGTTATTTCAGAGCTTATACTTGTGCAATATTCCCATGTTTTCCACTCTTTTAAAATGCGTTTGAGAGTTGTGCTTGTATGCCTTATTTTTGGGCTATTGCATGAGCTTCATTTTTGTGCATTGCAAGCCATCATTTTAGTCCACTTTGCCACTATTTTGGGTCTCATAGGGACTTTTGGGGTTGGTTTGTCATTTGGCATCGCTTTGCATACCTCTAGTGGCAATGCACTTCACTAGTGTTCGGTAATTGTGCATCCAACATGCATCGGGTGAGTTGTTTGCATGATCGGGACCATCTTGTATGTCATTTCAGAGCTGGAACATGTGTCATTATATGCCATATTTCATCCTTGTCATGCTTTGGTAGAGTTGCACTTTGTTCCTTGGGTTTGGTCCCTTGCATTTGTGCATGTTTGCATGTACTTGTTGCCTTATTTTCATCATATTGGCCACTGATTTGGGTGTGGCCGAGGCCCATCCATCTTGGTTTAAGTCCATCTTGCATTGTGTATGCCCTATAGTCCATGTTATCGCATGTTTGATCATTGCATTGTGTATGCCTCGTTCATAACATTGCGTATGTTAGTGCATTGTGTATGCATGCCATATAATCCATGTGCATTGAGTATGCCATTGATTAGTTCATAGCATTGTGTATGCCATTTGCATGTTTGCATGTCATTCTGTGCATCTTCGCATCACTTAGTTGCATTGCATTTAGATCGCATGCTAGAGTTGCATTTGTCCATACATTGTTTGTTGCATTGTGTTTGGCGTAGGGTTTAGTCCAAACACGGGAAACGAGGGATGTTTCGTACTCAAAGTGACGAAACGTGCCTCAATTCTTGGTCACCGACACTCTTGACTATCCATGATAGAGTTGTTGGCTTTAGGTGTTTACATGTGCATTCATTTCACATTGAGTCGTGCAATTCGACTCCTCGGCCATCATGCATCGGGATACGTGATTGATGGCATGAGGATCTAGGACTACACTCCCTAGAGCTTATACAATGACGGGGAGAGTGGTCGGGCACACATATGTTGAAGATACTTTGCCTTCTCTCTCTCTTGCCTTTGTTGCAGAAAATGCAGAAACCAGGAGAAGAAACTGGTCGGCCGACCAGATTTTCTGGCAGGCCGACCACCTTTTCTGGTTTTCACCACTAAGGGGGGTTGGTAGGTGGTCTCCAATGCCTATAGCTGGTCAGTAGCCTTCCCCTAGATTCTCAGGGTGGAGTTTCATCTCCTTGGAGCTTTGTGCAAGTTTCTGGGTTCAATTGCAAACAAAGGCGAGTTAAGACATCGCGATGGATTTCCCGACAAGGCGACTCAAGCATGCATGCATCCTTTATCATTCGGAACAGAGCTGAGGCAGTCCATTTCACGTAGCTTGCATGCTAGTTTATTTGCTTCCTTAGTTTAATTTGTTAATTAATTAATGTTGTATAATATTTAGCTGTAATTCGTTATTCATTTTGGTTGTGTAATAACTAGTTTAATTAGCTTAGATTAGCTAGTTGGTTCTGTATTATTTATTTAGACCCTCCGCGAGAGGGCGAACTTTGTAATAAGTGTGCGTGTGTGTGATGCATGTCTTCCAACCCCACGCCTTTCTCCCTTTTATTTACCAGCTTATGATGGTTAGTTTTAGGGCATGTTTAAATTAGCATCTATATGTTCGCATGTTTGCATTCATTCATCTGTACTGCATGCACCGGGCTCGGCGCATCATGCTAATTGCATTGTATTTCAATTCTAAGTTGAATACATGTATCGATTGTTGCATCTCATATGCCATCTTAGAATAGCCGAGCCTATCTTAGTTGCATTCTTGCATGTGTTGCATTAGGCATCTCAGCATAGTTAGGATTCATGCATGTTTTCTGATTAGCTTCTTTCTTTGGCTCGGAGTACTCGGTAAGTGTTTATGCTTTAGCATCCTTGCATGCGTGTGAGTGACTGCCATGATAGCATGCTTACCATGAGGCTATGTGCTTATGTGATATAACTGCCTGAATGCCTGTGGGTGAAGGTTGGGTTGCTTGAATTGGAATAATTCGTTGAAACCCGTGTTTTAGCCTACTTGCGAGTAGCAAACTTCAATCCATTTTCAAAACAAACGGATATGGGATGCTTTGTTCCAACTTAGGCAATCTAGTCTATACTTGTATGTTGTGTGCATCACATAATAATTCTAGGCTAATAAGCCGGAATAAGAGCACATGTGTTTTCAAAAACAAGATATCATGCTTAGTAGTGGCCGATCTTTGATCGGGCGAGCGGGGGTGCTCATGAAATGACCTTCCCCAATCGTACCCAAGTTCCTGAGCCGAGGCAACTTTGGTGATGACGGACACGTGGCCTTAGGCACGAGTCAGGGTTTCCTAAATTCCCCCAAAATAAAATATTTAGGTGGCGACTCTGTATTTGGCAAAGCAGTCCATGTTTGGCACTTCTTTCTAAAAATCAGTTTTTCAAAACGATTTGCCAGATTTGGACTCTTTGGTGATTTATCGATCTTACATTGCACTTTGCGAGATTAGATTCAGAACCGTAACATCGAGTCCGAATTGTAGTGAGCCCAATGAACAAAACGGGATTTTCCCGGGACGTTCGGAGACGTCTACAAACATCAATCCACGTACGAGTTCCATTTCGTGAGGTTATGGGTTTCCCTTACATCTCGTCACCTGAAATGGTAACAACTATAAGCACACAGAAGAGTGAGAAATATTATGCCAAGAGTACAGGGAATACAAAATAACCATAGATAGTTAGTTAAGCCAAAACATTTACAAAACTCAATTTGGTAAATAAATCATTTAAGTGGCAGAAACTGAAATAAATACATTATGAAAATAAATAACAATATAACCACGGTACAGAAGAGAATAGAACAGAGGTCACAGAAGTGACAATCAGAACAGAGGTCAATGGATCCATGACAAATAGAGGACCACAAAGTGGCCAAACAGAGGCCAATGGTATTTAAGTCCCCCAAGGCATGGGACTCCCGTGGTGGTACTTACAAAACATAATTGTTTATAAGATCATAGTTAAATATTCTTTAAAATTTAAACAAACATATCCATGGGTTTCATTTAAACAAATAGAGTTTAGAAATTAATCCACGTAACTGAAATATTTCTAAAACATAACTTGCATTAATATAACTTATAAAATATAACTTATATAAACTAAATTATGGTAAGTCAAAACATAAGTAAAATATATTATGGTAACTCAAGGTAAATATAATTCACCTTAATATTGACCCTTAGCCTTACTCCACTATCACAACCTTCCTACTATAAGTTTCTTACTTTCAGTACCTACGTGCCTCTCTCTCTCTCTTTCTCTCTCTCTTTTTCCTTTCTTTTTTTCCTTCCACAGATTTGAGCAACTCCTCCCTAATAGGGAGGTAAGACCACTATCTGGCCAACATGTGGCCGATCTTGAATCCTCCTTTGGATTGCTTCATAACTCACCTGGATTTGCTCATTATAACCGTAGATTTATTCTTATCTTAGTAAATGTTTATGGTAATTACACTTTTGCCCAATAACCATATAAATAAATTAATCCCTAATTAAATTTCACTTTATCGTATACCAACAGAAAATTAATTATTTATTTTGCTACCACGCCCACTATTATTATTATTTATTATTATTGTTATCAATATTATTATTTATTAACTCTTACTTTTATATATTTATCTACTATCTTTAACTTTAATTTGGCCCAAAGTATTATAATTCTATTTCTGTTAATTTTGCCCTAAATAATAATCTCTAATTAATCCCATATTTGATAACCCAATGCCAAATTAAATTCTGTATTTATTATTATTTATTTAATAATATATTATCACATACACTCACAATTATATAACTATAAATTTATGTGGTTTAATTAAACGTTTAGGGTATCACATTTCTCCCCTTCTAAATAGAAGTTTGTCTCCAAACTTGACGTACCTTAATTTTCAAAGAGTGTGGGTATTTGACTGCATTTGACTTTCCGTTTCCCACGTAGCTCTTCGATACGATGATTTCGCCATAAGACCTTCACCAGTGGTATGGTCTTGTTTCAGAGAACTTGATCACGACGATCGAGAATCTGCACTAGTTTCTCTTCATAAGAGAGATCTTCTTGAACTTTCAGATCCTCGTAATCAACAACGTGTTTTGGATCTCGAAGGTACCGTCGAAGCATTGAAACGTGAAACACATTGTGGGCATTGGATAGTTTAGGTGGTAGTGCAAGGCGATAGGCTACAGAACCAATCTTTTCCAGTATCTCGAATGGCCCGATGTAACGTGGGTTTAGGTTTCCTCACTTTCCAAATTGGATCACTCCTCTTGTTGGTGAGATCTTGAAGAACACATGATCTCCTACTTGAAATTCCAAGTCTCGTCTCCGAGTATCTGCATAACTTTTCTGGCGGCTCTAAGCAGTGCGAATTCGTTGTTGGATGAGTTGGATTTTCTCACTGGTGACTTGCACGATCTCGGGGCCTAACAATTTTCTGTCCCCGACTTCCGTCCAACATAGAGGTGATCGACATCTCCTTCCATATAGAGCTTCGTACGGTGCCATTCCAATGCTTACTTGGTAGCTATTGTTATAGGCGAATTCCACTAAAGGTAGGTGCTCATCTCAGTTACCTTTGAGGTTCAATACGCACACATGTAACATGTCTTCTAATGTCTGGATTGTTCTTTCAGATTGCCAATCCATTTGTAAATGATAAGTAGTGCTAAATTTCAGTTTGGTTCCCAAAGCTTACTGTAATTTGTTCCAGAAATGAGACACGAAGCGGGGGTCTCGGTCAGACACGATCGAAACTGGGATACCATGCAAACGAATAATTTCCTTGATGTATAAAGTGGCAAACTTATTAAGGGAGTACATGATTTTGATTGGTATAAAATGCGCTGACTTCGTCAATCGGTCTACTATAACCCATATTGCATCATTCTTCGAAAATGACTGTGGTAGCCCGACCACAAAGTCCATAGTAATGTGTTCCCATTTCCATTCAGGAATAGGGAGTGGTTGCAGCAGTCCTGTAGATCTCTGATGTTCTGCTTTAACACGCTGACAATGCAGACATTTGGAGACATGGCTTACTATGTCTCTTTTCATTCTTGTCCACCAGTAGTGTTCCTTCAGATCATGGTACATCTTTGTGTTGCCAGGGTGGACTGCAAATCTCAAGTTATGAGCTTCCTCCAGTATCTTCTTCTTAAGTTCCGGGATGTCAGGTATGCAAATTCGATTTCAAAATTTCAATATCCCATTGCTTATAGTAAAATCAGGGTCAGATGTAATTCTTTGCTGTCGTACTTTTTCTTCAAAAGGTTATCTTCACATTGGCGTGCTCTAATTTCGTAAATCAAGATAGGTTCCACGATTATGTTGGTGAGCAGTCCATTGATCTTGTGGGAAACAAGAGTACATGCCAAACTTTTAGTCGTCTTTCGGCTCAGTGCGTCTGCCACCACGTTAGCTTTGCCTGGATGGTGATGGATCTCTACATCATAGTCTTTCATAAATTCTAGCCACCGCCGTTGCCTCATATTCAGTTCCTTCTGTGTGAACAGATATTTAAGACTCTTGTGATCAGTGTATATCCCGTAGGTTGCATCGTAGAGATAATGACGCCAGATTTTGAGGGCAAAAATCACCGCAGCCAATTCCAAATCATGAGTCGGGTAGTTCTTCTCGTGAGTCTTTAATTGTCGCGACGCATAAGCAATGACTTTCCTGTTTTGCATGAGAACGCAACCCAAACTATTGTATGAGGCATCACTATAGATTACGAACCCATCTGCTCCTGTAGGGAGTGCTAGTATAGGGGTTGACACAAGTCGACTTTTTAATTCTTGAAAGCAATGCTCCTGTTTATTAGTCCATTTAAAGGGTGTGTTCTTCTGAGTTAGCTGGGTCAAGAGTGATGCTATCTTTGAGAAATCTTGCACGAAGCATCGATAATAGCCAGCTAGACCTAAGAAACTTCGGATTTCTAACACATTAGTAGGTCGTGGCCAGTCCACGATTGCTGCAACCTTTTGGGGGTCAACCGAGATGCCATCTTTGTTAATGACATGGCCGAGAAAGTGTACACTAGTGATTTAGAATTCGCATTTCTTTAACTTGGCATAAAGTTTGTGATCACGTAGTGTTTGTAGAACTGCCCGCAAGTGCTGCTCTTGGGTCTCTGGTGACTTGGAGTATATGAGGATGTCGTTAATGAAGACGATGAAGAACTCGTCAAGATAGGGTTTGAACACTCGGTTCATGAGATCCATGAAGGCTGCTAGGGCATTTGTGACGCCAAAAGGCATGACAAGAAACTCATAGTGTCCGTAACGGGTTCTGAAGGCAGTCTTTTCGATGCTTTCCGTTTTGACTTTTAGCTGATGGTAGCCAGAACGCAAGTCAATTTTGGAGAATACTTTGGCGCCTTGAAGTTGATCGAACAAGTCATCGATTCGTGGTAGAGGGTACCGATTCTTGATGGTGACCTTGTTCAGCACCCGATAATCGATGCATAATCTCATTGTGCCATCATTTTTCTTCACGAACAATACTGGAGCTCCCTAGGGTGAGGTACTAGGTCGAATGAAACCTTTGTCTAGGAGTTCCTGGAGTTGAGTCTTCAGTTCTTTCAATTTTGTCGTCGACATGCGATAAGGAGCTTTTGATATTGGTTGTGTGCCAGGTTGGGTTTCAATGGTGAATTCGATTTCCCGATCAACCGGAATACCGGGTAGATCTTCAAGAAAAACATCCGGAAATTCTCGAACCACGGGGATTGCATCAACGGTGGGGGCCTCTTTTTGTGTATCGATTACATAACAAATATAACTACCACAACCCTTTCTTAGAAGTTTGGGCTGTCATGGAGGATATAATATAAGGAGGGTTAGAAACTCCAGTCCCATCAAAGACAAGTTCGGGTTGGTTTGGTAACCTGAGGAAGACCTTTTTGGCTTTATAATCGATAGAGGCGTGGTTGGCAGCCAGCCAATCCATACCTATGATCACATCAAAGTTTCCAATGCAGAGGGGAATCAAGTCTACATATAAGGTTTTGCCTTTTAAGAATATAGCACAAGATCTGTACACATCTGTACTACAAGCAGACTTACCAGAAGGGAAAGACACAGACAATATATTTCCTAATGATTCGAGTGTTGATGCCAACTTGGCAGCAAAGTGTGGTGCAACAAAAGAATGAGTTGACCCAGAGTCAATGAGGACATGAGCTAAATGACCACAGACAGAAAATGTACCTAACACAACGTTTTCAGTAACTTCTGATTTTCCAAGCACCAAGGCGAAAACCTGTCCTTGACGTTTTTGGTCCTTCCTCTCTCCTCTACATCCTGCGGGTTTCCTGACTGGGCCAGAGGGGTTGGCTGTAGGATTAGTCAGCTTTGGACAATCCCTCAGCAAGTGGCCAACTTGACTGCATTTAAAACATGCTCCCGTGTCTCGATGGCATTGTCCCTAATAAGCCTTCCCACAAGTGGGACAAATTGGAACAGTGCCACCTTGGGGGTTGGTAGGACCTTGATGGCCTGAACTGGTTATGCCCATATTCACCTTTTTAGGAGGCGCAACACCGGGTCTTCTGTTGTCTCTTTTCCAGAATCGCTTCTTGTGGCTTGGTTCCCCAGAACGCGAGGCTTTAATCTCCTTTTCTGCAATGTACGCCCGGTTTACTACTTCTACATAAGTTGGCAATTTCAAGACCTCAAGCCTGTCTTTAATTTCAGCATCCAATCCTGCTTCGAATTTTCTTGCTTTTCGAGTTTCGGTGGGGATGACGTATGTTACAAACCAAGCGAATTGTGTGAACTTGCTCTCGTATTTGGCCACCGTCATGGTTCCTTGCTTTAGATGTATGAATTCGGATGCCTTCTGTTCCTGCAATGAATCTAGGATGTATTTTTCATAGAATACTTCCAAGAATCTTGCCCAAGTCGTAATTTCTTCTTTGGCTAGAGTGAGAAGCCACCATTCCTGTGCATTGTCTTTGAAAGTGAAAGTGGCGAAAGTTACCTTTTGTCTTTCGGTGTAGAGTAGGGCGCGAAAAATCTTTTCTATGTCTTTCACCCAAGTGTCTGCTACCATTAGGTCTAGGTCGCCGGTAACTGTGGTAGGTTTCAGATCCTGAAACTGTTTTATGGTAACCGGCTCTTCTCGCCGTTCCGGCATCCCATTATTGATGTTAGTTTGCAAGGCTTGCAAAAAACTAATAACCACTTTTTCCATATTCTTTCCATCGATTCAGTGCCACTGGCTGATGACTCACTTCCATTACCATTATTGGCCATTCTACAAAGTTATAAACGAGGCATTATATTCAACGCGCAGCATATATATAAGCATGTGTAGCGCAATCTATATTTATATAAAATGCCCACTTTACATTTTTTTACAATTCATATTACATCAGTCAGAATATGTTAGTGTCACATCCCTATGGTAAACAAAAATAAAAAGACAACAAAAAAAGGATTAGAACACATCATGGTCAGCATACAAAAAGATTTTCTTCTACCCAAATCTAGAGTGGTGGGTCAAATGGGCCAAAAAACCATGGGAAATAGTGTTGCATAAAAAGCTCAAATTCCCACCCCAACTAGACTACACCAAAGCACATCCATGCTGTCTGGACTGTGAAAATGGGAGCAGACTGTATGTATCCCAAAAATGCTCGGTCGACAATCCAACCGGGTGTCTCAATATATGACAAGTCATTATTAAAGTCAACATTTTGAATATTAATTATCTCCAACGGGTTAGGGACTGTGGTGAAAATATAGTCCTCAGGGTACATGTTCCCCCTTCTGGCCACAAAATCTAGGGGTAGAGGGCCTATGATATAGTGCGGGCAGTCATGTCCCAGGGCAACGCCAAGGACACGAGTGGGTCCAAGAAAACGTCTGCGTGTATCGGCATGGCTTGCCTCCACAGTAAATGTGGGACATCGGTAGGGTTAGCCTGGATATAAACTGGCCGACCTATCAACTGGGCAAGGCCTGGGTGCAGTCCTCTGATTATGTCCTCTGAATCTCCCCAACCCTCAGGTGAGGCGGGGGCGGGGTGCTCGGCTAAAATCTCGTCTAAATTAATGGCCTCGAGCTCATCCCAAAACACATCATCAAGATTAATCTCTGACATTCCTATATCACCAGAATAAACGTGAGATTTTACACAAAAGGACTAACGTTATGGGAAATATTTATTATTATTTTTTAATTTTATCTTATTTATTTTATTTTATTATGTTTATTTAGCTATATAGTTTTATTTATAGATTTATTTATAACTTTTCGAACTTCTTGATCAAATTAAAATAGCTTCTTTTTTTTTTTTTTAAACCGTTGCTCTGATACCACCTTTGTCACGACCCGACCCCAGGGGCTTAAGGTTGGAATCGCAACTTACTAACTTATTCTATTTGTAGCACATTAAATGGCGCAAGCAGAAATAAAAATAACTAAACAGGGAATTACTCAATTTTACTATTTTAATAAGAGAAAATACATTTATAGGGCTTTTATTATTTTATTATTCAGTGACCGGCCCCGAGTAGAACAAAATGGAGCAAAAATATAAAAAAAAAAAACAAAAAAAGAAAAGAAAGACAAAATAGTAGTTCAACATCAATCCACGTGCGGGTTCCATTTCGTGAGGTTATGGGTTTCCCCTACATCTCGTCACCTGAAATGATAACAGCTATAAGCACACAACAGAGTGAGAAATATTATGCCAAGAGTACAGGGAATACAAAATAACCATAGATAGTTAGTTAAGCCAAAACATTTACAAAACTCAATTTGGTAAATAAATCATTTAAATGGCAGAAACTGAAATACATAAATTATGAAAATAAATAACCATAACCACGGTACAGAACAGAGCAGAACAGAGGTCACAGAAGTGACAATCAGAACAGAGGTCAACGGATCCATGACAAACAGAGGACCACAAAGTGGCCAAACAGAGACCAATGGTCATTTAAGTCCCCCAAGGCGTAGGACTCCCGTGGTGGTACTTACAAAACATAATTGTTTATAAGGTCATAGTCAAATATTCTTTAAAATTTAAACAAACATATCCATGGGTTTCATTTAAACAAATAGAGTTTAGAAATTAATCCACGTAACTGAAATATTTCTAAAACATAACTTGAATTAATATAACTTATAAAATATAACTTGTATAAAATAAATTATAGTAAGTCAAAACATACGTAAAATATATTATGGTAACTCAAGGTATAGTATAATTCACCTTAATATTGACCCTTAGCCCTACTCCACTATCACAACCTTCCTACTATAAGTTTCTTACTTTCAGTACCTACGTGCCTCTCTCTTTCTCTTTTTTCCTTTCTTTTTTTCCTTCCATAGATTTGAGCAACTCCTCCCTAAATAGGGAGGTAAGACCACTATCCGACCAATACGTGGCCGATTTGAATCCTCCTTTGGATTGCTTCATAACTCACCTGGATTTACTCATTATAACCGTAGATTTATTCTTATCTTAGTAAATGTTTATGGTAATTACACTTTTGCCCAATAACCACATAAATAAATTAATCCCTAATTAAATTTTACTTTATTGTATACCAACAAAAAATTAATTATTTATTTTGCTACCACACCCACTATTATTATTATTTATTATTATTATTGTTATCAATATTATTATTTATTAACTCTTACTTTTATATTTATTTATCTACTATCTTTAACTTTAATTTGGCCCAACTAGTATTATAATTCTATATTTCTGTTAATTTGGCCCCAAATAATAATCCCTAATTAATCCCATATTTGATAACCCAATGCCAAATTAGATTCTGTATTTATTATTATTTATTTAATAATATATTATCGCATACACTCACAATTATATATAACTATAAATATTTATGTGGTATTTAATTAAATGTTCAGGGTGTCACAATTGCCTTGCATTACCACCTGAACTATCCAATGTCCACAATGTGTTTCACGTTTCAATGTTTCGACGGTGTCTTCGAGATCCAGAACATGTTGCTGATTATGAGAGCCTAGAAGTTCAAGAGGATCTCTCTTATGAAGAGCAACCAGTGCAGATTCTCGATCGTCGTAATCAAGTTCTCCGAAACAAGACCATATCGTTGGTAAAAGTCTTATGGCGAAATCATCGTATCGAAGAAGCTACGTGGGAAACGAAAAGTCAAATGCGAGCTAAATACCCACACCTCTTCGAAAATTAAGGTACACCAAGTTTGGTGACAAACTTTTATTTAGGAGGGGAGAAATGTGACATCCTAAGTGTTTACTTAAATACCACATAAATATTTATAGCTATATATAAATATAATTATGGTTGTATGTGACAATATATTATTAAATAAAAAATAATAATAACAATAAATATAAAATAAATATATGGAATGAGAATAATAATAATAGTAGGAAATAGTAATAATAATAATAATAATAATAATAACAACTATACTAATATGATAAGGCCAAACAACAATTACTTGGCAATTAATTAAGTAGATTGTAATCTCTCCAAGAGAGAAGAATAGGCTCCACCTGTGTCATTTAGTCTTAGGGGGAGTGAGTCACCATGTTTAAGCATCATGAGCGTGTGTATATATAAGGGGGGGGGGGGGGGGGCTGCGAAAAAAGTAAAGGAACGAGGGGAAAAGAAGAGAGAAAAATAAAGAGAGATAGAAAGGATGAAGGAAATAGTCTCGAGAAGCTAGCGTAAATAGGATGGAAATATAAGAATTAATATTAAGGTGAGTTATATTATACCTTAAGTTACCATAATATATCTTACGTATGTTTTGACTTACCATAATTTATTGTATATAAGTTATGTTTTATAAATTATATTACTATTTCAATTACATGAATTATTTTCTGAGCTCTATTTGTTTAAAATGGAACCCACGGATATGTTTGCTTAAATTTTAGAAAATATTTGACAATGACCTTATAAACAATTATGTTTTGTAAGTACTACCACGAGAGTCCCACACCTTGGGGGACTTAAATAACCATTGGCCTCTGTTTAGCTACTTTGTGGTCTTCTGTTTGTCATGGATCCATTGACCTATGTTCTAACTGTCACTTCTATAACCTTTGTTCTGTTTTGTTCTGTACCGTGGTTGTGGTTATTTATTTACATAATTTTCGTATTTCCGTTTCTGCCACTTTGAATAATTTGTTTATTCAAATTAAGTTATGTAAATGTTTTAGCTTAACTAACTATCTATGGTTATTTTGTATTCCCTATACTTTTGGCATAATATTTCTCACTCTACTGTGTGCTTATAGCTATTACCCTTTCAGGTGACGAGATGTAAGAAAGACCCGTAACTTCATGTAGTGGAACCTGAACAAGAATTGATGCTGATCCATTAAATTTTTTTTTTCCTTTTCTTCCTTTTATTTTATTTTTTTTACTGAGGGCTGGTCACTGCATAATAAAACATAAATAAATAAAAGCCTTATAGATGTATTTTCTCTTATTAAAATAGTAAAATGAAGTAAATTTTCTGTTAAATTTTTTTTTTTGCCTTCACCTACGCCATTTAATTTGCTACAAATAAATTAGTAAGAT
Source organism: Camellia japonica (assembly GCA_030407325.1). Classification (NCBI taxonomy): domain Eukaryota; kingdom Viridiplantae; phylum Streptophyta; class Magnoliopsida; order Ericales; family Theaceae; genus Camellia; species Camellia japonica. Next base: position 6,525,467 of record JAPPVO010000017.1, on the reverse strand, counting down.
GCGATTCCAACCCTAAGCCTTGTGATTAGGTCGTGACATAATGAATTAAACCGAGAAAGAACCAACTGAAGGAATAAGAAGCCTTGTTAGCCACTTGAATGTGTATAAGATACAATAAGTATTGTGTTGTGTGCATTGTGATTGTAGGTCGTGAGTCGAGGATGGCACAACCATTTCAGGACGCTACGGTCAGTAACAACTTAGATGTATTTCCTGACTGATATGATATGCTCTGTTGAACGTTATATCCTGAAATAACTGAATGATTGTCTATTCTTCTGAAATGTAATGTGGTTTCTATATATTCACGTGGCCCTTACCCGGGGGTAACAATACCTTTGTTTATGTTCGTATGTTCATGTGGCCCTTATTCGAGGGTAATAATATCGAAGTCTATGATCATGTGGCCTTTCCTCGGGGGTAACAATACCGAAGTCTATGTTCATGTGGCCCTTGCTCGGAGGTAACAATACCGTAGCTTACATTCACGTGGCCCTCACCTAGGGGTAACAATACCATAGCTACATGTGCACAGAGATCTTCGACTGTACCAATTAGAACCACCGTACTGGTATGCTTATACTGATATGACTGTTTACAAGTACTAATATGACTGTCTACAAGTATTGGTATGACGATTAACACATATTGATGAGATATGCTAGAAATACAAGTACTGATATAATTGTCTACAAGTATTGATATGACGGGTGACACGTATTGATGAGATATGCTAAAAAGTTTGAATTACTAATTTGGAACATCATTCATTACCCTTTTACCTTATTGTTATTCACTGGGTTTTAGCTCACTATTTTTATGTATATGTATAGGTGAGCATTCTGGAGGACAGGTCTAGAAGGGGGTCTTTAGCCGAGCCACGTTTTGAGTGCCTCTGAGTTGGGACTAGGCCTGGAAAGCCGTTGGCAAGCTTTTGATTCTGATGTACACCTTTGACACGTGCATAAGTAATGCATAAGATGTTATGTTATAAGTTATGAATCGTCATGTGGTAAATTAACGTTTATATGTGTCCATATTTGTTCATATAGATGCACAGCTCATTGAAATATTGGTATTTTTGTATATTGCTTCTGCTATCCCCGATTATTTTTAATTACACAAGAAGGCCTTTGGTAATCTCGGATTACTGGCCGGTTACGACGCTAAACTTATAAGGGGCGGGTTTAGGTCGTGACACTAAGCTAGCCTAGCCACTGCCACAGGAGAGAGAGAGAGAGAGAAAGAGAGATGGAGTGTGGGAGTGGGCTGCCAGTGGCAGTGCTGTGTGTGGCAAACGATAGTGCTATATCATTGCTATAATAGCATTATAGCAGCCAAAAAGAGAGGAGAGATGAGATAGAGAGAAAAATGGAGTGTAAAAAAATCAACTGTCATAATTCAAATCAACAAATCAACGGTTATAATTCAAACCAACGGATACAATTTAAACCATAATATGTATATTTATTTTTATAAATTTATTTCTCTTTAAAATTACTATAAATATCCTTCATTTTTCAAAGTAAATCTCACAACAAATAATTCTCTCTCTCTCTCTATTAAACTCTCTCAATCTCTCTTAAACTCTCAACCTCTCTCAACTCTCAATTAATTTTGAAGTGTCATCCCTAAGTGACAATTTTAATTGTGCAACAAGAAACTTTTATCAGAAAAAGCAAATTTTTATATCGTGTTCACTAGTCGGTAACATTAATTAGTTTAATTAAATTTATTAGCTACTCATTTTTTTCATTAATTATTTGTGCACATATTAATTATTATTTTTTACTAATTGTATTTACACATTATTTAAATTAATTGTTAATTCTTATATGTTGTTTTACTTACATTACTATGGATCCTAATATGCCTAATGTTTATGTCGATGTTAATACATATACTACACAACATGAATCTATTGATTCTCCTTCTAATATCCCTCTTCCAACAGTTGGATCATCATCTAGGAGCAGAAGTAGTAGTGTTTGGGAACATTTTGAAAAATATCTATAAATAATCCTAATGATACAATTACATTTAAAGAAAAATGTAAATATTGTGCACATTTACTTAGTATTGCATCTGCAGGGAGTACTAGTCATCTAAAAAGACATGCTAACAAACATTTACAAAGTTAACAACCTGATATTCGAAGTGAAATGCAATTAGGGGCTTCATCAACTGGTAATTTGCAAACATTTTCATATGATGCTATTGTAGACGTCCCCGAACGCCCCGGGAGGGTTATGTCCCGTTCCGTTCATATTGGGGTCACTACAGTTCAAGGACTCAAATGTCACGGTTCTTAATCTTGAACCAAAGAGTCCAAATCCGGCAAATCGATTTTGAAAACAGATTTTTTGAAAAGAAGTGCCAAACATGGACTGCTTTGCCAGATACAGAGTCGCCACCTAAATGTTTTTTTATGGGAAATTTAGGAAACCCTGACTCGGTGCCAAAGGCCACGTGTCCGTCATCACCAAAGTTGTCTCGGCTCGGGAACTTGGGTACGATTGGGGAAGGTCACTTCGTGAGCACCCCCGCTCGCCCGGTCAAAGACCGGCCTCTACTAACCATGATATCTTACTTTGAAAACATTGTGCGTTCTTATTCCGGTTATTAGTCAAGATTTACTATGTGATGCGCACAGCATACAAGTATAGACTGGATCACCTGAATTGGAACAAAACACTTCATGTTTGTTTGTTTGAAAAATGGTTTGATGGTGCTACCCGCAGGTAGGCTAAGACGTGAATTTGCCACCCTCGGGTGGGCTTAGAAAACATGATTTTGCCACTATCTAGTGGGCTTAAAACAAACATTTGATGAATTGTCCCAATTCAAGTAACCCAACCTCCACCCACAGGCATTCAGGCAGTTATATCACATAAGCACGTAGCCTCATGGTAAGCATGCTATTCATGGCAGTCACTCACACGCATGCAAGGATGCTAAAGCATAAAACTCACCGAGTACTCCAAGCCAAAACAGAAACCGATTAGAAATCATGCATGATCCTAAATATACAGAAATGCCTAATGCGACACATGCAAAGATGCAACTATAGCAGGCTCGGCTATTCTAAACATGGCATATGGAATGCTACAACTAACACGTATTCAATTTGGAATTGAAATACAAATGCAGTTTGTATGATGCGCCGAGCCCGGTGCGTGCAAAACAGATGAATGATGCAAACATGCTATCATACTGTATGCTAATTGAAATATGCCCTAATCTAACCATCATAAGCAGGTAAATAAAAGGGAAGAAAGATGTGAGGTTGGAAGACATACATCACACTCACCCACACTTATTACAATTATGCCCTCGCGCAGAGGGTCCAAATAAATATACAGTCCCGAATGAAAGAATAGTACAGTCTAAATAATACAGTCCAAATAATGTACAAATTCCTAATTGATTTACAAATTAACTAAGAAAATAATAAAACTGGCATGCAAGCCAGGGACTGCCTTGATTCTGCTACGGATGATGGAATGATGCATGTTTGGGCTGCTTTGCGCGGAAATCCACTGGAATGCCCCAATTAGCCTCTGTTTTGCAATGATTCTTGAAAAGCGCACCAAGCCTCGGAAGACCGCTGATTCTTGATATGCGGCAACGGAGAGCAGGAAAGGGGCATAGCAATGTATTTTCACAAATGTATGCATGTCTCGATCCTCGTACAACCAATCACGCATCTCGATGCATGATGGCCGAGGAGCCGAATTGCACAACTCAATATAGAATGAATGCATATGAACACTACAACAAAACCTAACTCCATCATGGATAATCCGGAGTGTCGGTGACTTGGGAATTGAGACACGTTCCGTCACTCGGAGTACGGAACGTACCTCGTTTCCCGCACCCGGGCTAACTCCTATCCCGAACACGATGCAATATGCATGATATGTGTGAAATGCAACTAAGATACAATCTTAACATACATAATGTTATGGAATGGCATACACGCTACACGAGGTAATACACAACTGAGCATACACAATGCTATGGATGAAATGGCATACGCAATGCAGTAATGGGCTTATACCAACATGAGAGAGCCTCAGCCACACTCACATAGGAGGCCATCAGATGAAAACGAGACACCTCGAAATGCGTGCACGCAAACCGAGGACGGACCCTCAGGCACCGAAATGCCACTCTAATGAGACATGTCAAGGACATGGAATATGGTATGCAAACATGCAAAAATCAGTAGCAAAATGAGGGGGAAAACAGCCCCGAAACCCGGTAAAATGAAACCCGATGCATGGAATGACCCCGAAACATGGATTTTGGTGCATGAAATGGCCTATAGCTATACAATGCATACATAATTTGAACATGCAATGAAAATACAGAAGCAAGGAAGCCCCGAGAAAAGCATTTTTACAGTTCAAAGCATGGCCAAACAGTAAGCACAAGTAGGGCTAAGATGGCATGCAAAAATGGCTCCGCAAAGGAGGCAATGAAGCAAGTGGTAGATTCAAAGCCCAAACAGAAAAATACCCTTCTACAATACTGAAGAGGGACAAAAAATATGGCTATTTACAGTAGATGACAAGCCCCAAATCAGTATAAAAACATGCTCAAAATGCAATGCAAGATTAAGGCCATAAGGGGGCTGTAACATGAAGTACACAAAAAATTCATCAAACAGCCAAAGACCCTTAATGAAACATGACAAGGGGGTCAAAATATGGCTACTCTCAGTTCTGATCATGGCCAAAAAACAGAAGCAAGATAAGCTAACAAAACATGCAAAAATGGGGACCAAAGAGGGGTATAAGGGTAAGTGATACATGGAGGTCCCCAACAGTGTTGAGACCTTCTTCAATGTTGAAGAGGGGTTCAAAATAGGCCTATTTACAGTTTACATCAGGCCCCAAAACAGATCACACACAAGCTAAAAAATATCATGCAAAATAATGGCATTCAAGAGGATAATGAAGCAAGTGCCAAAAAGAAGCTTCAAACTGCAATGAGCCCTTAATGAAACCTGGAATATAGCTCAAAAAAATGACATTTTTAGTTTTGGTCGGAGCTCAAAACAGCAAGAAAATAGGGCTAAGAAATGTTGCAAAAATGAGCTAAAAAAGAGGGAATTGGCACTCACCCTTGTAGACCAATCTTTGGTTGCTTCTTGGACCAAGTTGCAGCACCCTTAGCCTCTGAAAAACTCCCCAAGTTGCTGGAAATGGAGTAGTGGTGGTGGTGCCTAGGTGGTGGTGTGAAAAAGGGGTAGAACTTGGAAGATTTTTGAAGGAAAGAGAGATGGAGGGAGATATGATGCAAGGCTCAAAGCAATTTTTTAACCCTAAAACCAGGTTTTTGCAGCTGGTTATGTAGACAAATGAGGGAGAAAGGAGGGAAAAAGGGAGGGAAATGCATCAAGTTTCCCTCCAAAAAGTTCCCTCCGGATACAGGTTTTGGAGGGAAAACAATACAGCTGTAATGTACTCACCTGAGGATCATGGCCGGCTAGGTATGGAGTTGCAGGTGGCCGGCCGGCCACCCCCCATGGCCGGCCGGCCAAGGGTCAAAATGGTCAAATAGTTTCTGGCCGGCCACCAGATATTGGTGTCCTCCCAGGTGTCCTCAACACAACCTGTGGTTCAAAATTGGCAACTGTAAACAGGAGAGACAACAAGCCACTTTTAGGAGGGGTTCAAAAGGTTCAAGTTGAAAATGGCCGGCCATATAATATTTGTGTCCTCCCATGTTCCCACAACACAAATATGGGGTTTGGGATTGAAGAAAGTGGCATTAGGGTGGTCAACATTGGCTTGGAAGTGAGAAAAACGGGCGTCGGAGGGCGACGGATGAATATAACTGGTTGCTGAAACAATTGCTGGCCTCCCACCCTTCTGTGACCTTCCTGGTGATAAAACAGAGGTACCTGCCAAAAATGAACGAAAACCGATGCAAAATAAAGGTTCGGGGCCGAAACGCGCAGTCCGAGGTCCCGAAAACTGACTGTTAAGCACCGAAAGTGGCGTTCGACCACGAAGTGGGTCTCTCAGACCTCAGTGTCCCTCGAAAGGGAGTAAATGAGATGCATGCCAAAAACCGGAGCAATCGGAGATAGTTAGGCGGTCCCGAACCGAGGCACACGGCCTGACGGCTCCGAAAACCGGGAACCGGGCTCCGAAATGGGTAAAATGGCCTACGGCCACGAAATGTAGCCCACGGCCACTGAGAGATGATCTTCTAGACCTCTCCCTCCCTTCAGGAAGAGAAACAGAGAAAACCGAGTCTGGTTCGCAAACCGAGGCAAGGCACAGAAGAGGGTTCGGAAGTCTGGAGGCAGGGCTCACGGCCGAGACTCTGAGACTTCTGAACGAGCACTCATCACCGAGCGCTCAATCGGTGACGTCTGAGTCTTAAGGTCGGTCAAAAATGGGGTGTCTACAGTTGCCTCTCTTTGACAGAACTCGGAAGTCACAAGTGACGGGAGTGAATGTCAAAGCCCAGAGACGACCCATTTTTGACAAGGCCGAAGACTTAGACAATCATACAAGATGAACAGAGATATGCCCGCAGGCGTGCCCGCAGGCAAAGGGGGCAAAATGCAAAGCGATATGCACGGAGCCAGATGTAACTTAATGATCATGCAAATGCAGCAAGCTGTAATGAAGCAAGTATTCGCAAATAGATGCAACAGTTTTAAGCAAGAATGCAAAGCAATAACTACATTTCATGCAGTTTAAGAATGCGGAGAATTATTCAATTCTCGTCGCGTCTCACACGGAGAAGATACGATACCTGTGCGATTCGTCTGGTCGCACCAGCCTCAAATGAACCGTACATACAATATCGTGCCTGCAAAAGAGAGAAATTGAACAAGCACAATATGCTAACAACATATATTCAATGTGATTCTGAAAGTTTGACACACGCAGTGCCGGCGAGTGAATGCATCGCAATGCGAGAAAGGAACGTGCGTGACAACGCATGCTCAAGCACAGAGGTATGGCAATATCAAGAAATGTGCATAATAATGCAAGTATGCTCATGAGAATGCAAGTTATGTGCATGATATGCAAAACGAGCATAAATCAGGTGCCCGTTTGTTACGAAACAACGAGCAAGGAAACGCGCGTTTCGGCGAAGGCGACTCGATCGCGGCCTCCGGTTCACTTCCCGGAGGTTACAACACATTCAAAAAGGATACATTTTGATTTCGATGAATAATGATGAGACACATGTCAGAACTTGAAGCTGAAGTTCCGGCGGAGTAATTTCGCGACAGAAAGTGCACTTTTCTTGAACTTTTTCAGGTCCCGGGAACTCCAATCTTCCTCAAAATTTGCAGAGAGCTAGGTGAGCATGTGGGGGCCACCACCGGCCAGTTATTTTCCCCAGGGGAGGCTGCCGGCCACTTTTCAAAAAGAGAATGGCCGGCCAGCCAGAAAAGGTGGCCAGCCGGCCACCTTCCCAAATCCGCGGGCAATTTTGTCTTTTCACCTCTTTTTCTTTATATTCTCTTGCTCAATCACTTTGAGCTCATAACCACAGCTGCGAAATCTTCTTCTCCACCTTCCCATACCATTTTCCTCTTCAGATCTGAGCTCTATACGCGTTTTCCAACGCCCCACGCAAGTTGTTTTCGCGAAAACATTCAGTTTCAAGCACTTTGGACCGATTAAATTTTGATTTCGGGGCTTCTCATTAATTGATTGTGAACGCACGGCACACATTAGTTAAAAAACTTGAACACACGGCTCAAACACTGATTTGTCGAACACACAGCTCGAATTTGAAGGTGAACACACAGCACACACTGACTAAGAGTAGAACACGCAGCCCAAACTCTGATTTTCTGAACACGCAGCCCAAATTTGAAGGTGAACACACAGCACACACTGACTGAGTTCTGAACACACAGCCCAAACATTAATTTTCTGAACACGCAGCCTAAGTTGAAGGTGAACACACAGCTCACACTGATTGAGTTTTTGAACACACAGCCCAAACATTAATTTTCTGAACACGCAGCCCAAGTTGAAGGTGAACACACAGCACACACTGATTGAGTTTTGAACACACAGCCCAAACATTAATTTTCTGAACACGCAGCCCAAATTTGAAGGTGAACACACAGCACACACTGATTGAGTTTTGAACACACAGCCCAAACATTAATTTTCTGAACACGCAGCCCAAATTTGAAGGTGAACACACAGCACACACTGATTGAGTTTTGAACACACAGCCCAAACATTAATTTTCTGAACACGCAGCCCAAATTTGAAGGTGAACACATAGCACATACTGATTGAGTTTTGAACACACAGCCCAAACATTAATTTTCTGAACACGCAGCCCAAATTGAAGGTGAACACACAGCCCACACTGATTGAGTTTTTGAACACACAGCCCAAACATTAATTTTCTGAACACGCAGCCCAAATTTGAAGGTGAACACACAGCACACACTGATTGAGTTTTGAACACACAGCCCAAACATTAATTTTCTGAACACGCAGCCCAAATTTGAAGGTGAACACACAGCACACACTGATTGAGTTTTGAACACACAGCCCAAACATTAATTTTCTGAACACGCAGCCCAAATTTGAAGGTGAACACACAGCACACACTGATTGAGTTTCGAACACACAGCCCAAACATTAATTTTCTGAACACGCAGCCCAAATTTGAAGGTGAACACACAGCACACACTGATTGAGTTTTGAACACACAGCCCAAACATTAATTTTCTGAACACGCAACCCAAATTTGAAGGTGAACACACAGCACACACTGATTGAGTTTTGAACACACAGCCCAAACATTAATTTTCTGAACACGCAGCCCAAATTTGAAGGTGAACACACAGCACACACTGATTGAGTTTTGAACACACAGCCCAAACCTTGATTTTCTGAACACGCAGCCCAAATTTGAAGGTGAACACACAGCACACACTGATTGAGTTTTGAACACACAGCCCAAACTGATGGTGAACACACGGCACACACTGATTTAGATTTGAACACACAGCTCAAATTGATGGTGAACACACGGCACACACTGATTTAGAGTAGAACACGCAGCCCTAACATTTGAGATGAACACGCAGCTCGGATTGATGGTGAACACGCAGCACACACTGATTGAGAATAGAACACGCGGCCCTACTTTACTTCGCACACAGCTTATTCATTTCATTTGCACATAGCTTATTCATTTCATTTGCACACAGCTCATTTATTTCATTTGACACATGTATTCATTCTGAATGCAGGTTGGTTCTCGCACCGTGCGAGGATATGGCTCCACCACTGCTAGAGAGTGGTATGCTGAGCTCCCGGAGGCTGTCCGGGATTTAGTTGATTTGGCAGGGTTCGGGGCCTTCTGCATGGGGTTATTGCATTGTCCTGCCAGGAGGACACTGTTGGCAGCTTTGGTGGAGAGATGGTGGGACACCATCAATTCCTTCCATTTTTCCGCCATTGGGGATTTGACTATGACCGTGCTGGATTTTGCTGTACTGACCGGTCTGAACATAGGAGGTTGGCCCATTCCTTACGACGAGGACATGGGTGAATGGGAGGCCGCTTGGATACATTTGTTGGGGGCCCGCCCGCCTGTGGACAGAGCTTCAGGGAGAGTCCGATACACCTGGTTCTCTTCCCACTTTTAGTTGCACTTTGTCTGACGAATGCTGGGATTGGCTCAACGAAGAAGCACAGGTTGGGCCAAGTTTGACATCGGAGGCTTCAACCAGCTCTGGAAGGGGGCGTAGGGATACCTGACTTGACTATGCCCCGGATTTATTGCTTTACTAGTACTTTCAAGTTTTCGTTATGAGTGTAATAAAAAGCAACTTCAATTGTATGCAAGAGCAAGAGAACTCTGTTTTGAAATCAACGAAATTGAAGGTTGTGGTATTGAAAATTTTCCGCTTTGGTCCAAAAATGGTCTTAGTTGTGAAAAGATTAATTTGAACAAAGTCAACTTTTATTAAAACTTTTCAAAACTATTTTCGATGTGGATCAGAACTGGACACGCCTGAGATTTGTCACTGAGATGCACAACCCCGGATCCTAGCAACTGGAAAGTTGCCCCTAGTTTGAATGGTACCGCAGCATTTTATTGCAACGGAAAGTTGCCCCTAGTCTGAATAGCACTGTACCGGAGATCACGATAAATGCTGATGAATAGAGATGACTGAGATGATCAAATGGACAAAGTTGATCGGGGAAAAGATTATGGATGAACTTCAGAATGAAGTTGCCTACGTATCCCAAAGATGGGAATCAAGCCTTACGTAGTTCAGGCTTAGGTTCGCTCGGTATTTTCCACTCTCCTTTGCGCTCTAACTTTTGCCAAGGCCGCCCTTTGCGGGTTTTCAACCTTGCAGCTCAGTTTATAATTTCAAATTTTCTGTGCTCTGAGTTTTGCCTAGGGTCGCCCTTTCGGGTTTTCGCCTAGCGAGCTCTCAAGGGTTAGTATTTCTTCAATTTGTCCATATTGATCGGTTGTGAGAACTCTAAGCCTCTCATCAATCCATCAGAACCACAGCTCCACTGACCAGATTGACTTGAATGATGTAGGGACCAGTCCAATTGGGGTCTGAACTTGCCCCTGGGTCGTGGATGGGAGCTCGATTGTCTTTGAGCACCCAAATCTCCTTCTTTTCAATTCCTGGACTTAACCTTCTTGTTGAAAAGCCCGGGCGATTCTGCGTTGATAACTTGGACATGGTACATGCTTTCAGCCTTCTCTCATCAAAGAGATGAGTTCCTCAAATCTGCTCTGCTGCCAGTC